>VDFB02000363.1:64997457-65069035 GCA_007258455.2 Sequoia sempervirens | reverse complement strand
CACCCAAAAATAGTTAAATTTCAAGTTTCTCAGTTTTTAGATGTTTTTATATTTTTGGATATCCTTTTTGTCATAATGAAATTCCCAATTTACGGTTTTTCATTTTGGTTCATGGGTTGAAAGATATGGCAGTTTTAGTTTCCCAGATTTGCACCTGAAAACCTTCCGAGTGGGATTTGAGGCACTTAGAGCTTCTGGAATGGCCCGAAAATTTCCCAAAATCAGCATAGAAAATTTTGAGCGCGTTCTTGACTTCGAGACCTTTCCAACATTTCAAACGGTTCACGAATCGGAGTCCTGGATCGTGTTATGACCTGCCAAGTTGTCATACTTTCTAGAAGATACCATTGTAAATGCTCTTTTGAAATTTGAACTTCATGTTGTAAATTTTTACCAAACCACGAAACTGGAATTGAATGTTGTTCGCTCCAAACAAATGAGGAGCTCTCATTATGGGCTGGGTTTTCTAATTTTTGGTAACTTTTGGGGACAAGCTCAGATATATTTATGAAGTATATTCTCAGAGTTTTCTCAGAGTTTGTGCTGTGTTAGAACTTGGGGATTTCCGGATCCTCTGCATGTAAGAAGTTCCATTTTCTGAATAATAAATTCATCTCAGTTTTGGTTTTTTGTGTCCTGCCTATCAATGTGACTCAAAAATTCCTTGAGAGGCTTATTAGGCTAGTTAATGAAGGATTAGAGGAGGGTTAGGTGGCTAAAATAGATCAAAGGCCAACTTGCAAAATTTGGAGGATGTGACACATCCTAATCAAGGATTAGGAGAAATAATTAGGATTAGATAAAAATGATGGAGGATGTGACATAAAGGGAATTGAGTAAATTTGGCATATTTATTTAATTCATTTGATGAAATGGGGAAGGTATTTAATTATTTAATTAGATACCTTAGGGATTAGAAGAACTTTAGAGGGATTAATTAATAATAGTGATATTACTTAATTAATGCAGATAAGGGGATGTTTAGACAAAAGGGGATAAATTTGGATAAATTAAGTGTCCAAATTTAGGTGTCTACATTTTGCCCCTCTTTGAGATGGTGTTATGAAGTAGCATCATTTCAAAGAATATTAAAACATAGAACCTAGAAGAAGATGGTTAGATTGGGAAAGATGCCCCAGTCATTCAAAGGAGTGACTAGGAAGAGAAAATGAAAATGAAAATTAGGGATGAAGGATTCCCCCTCGAGAGGACATGCAGGTTCAAGAGAACATGAGTGTGCTCTCGAAATGGAAGAGATGATGCAAGGGGAGATGAAGAAGATGATGCAAAGTGATGGGTAAGAAAGGATGAAAAGGCGGAAGAAGATTGGGAGGGGAGCATGATGAAGGATGAATGGATGGGGGATACATGCAAGAGGATGGAATGGAAAGTGAAATGCAATCCTAATGCAATTTTCCATCTTTGGATCACTAATTTTTGCTATAGCAGAAAACACGATACACCAAGGTATAAATGACCAAGGAAGATTAGTGTCTAATGCATGAAACAAACACATCAAACAAGAAGGCTATTTCAACACCCCAAAGTCGTGATGACCTTGGTCGGGCTAGGTATTGGGATAACCACAAGCACACAAGGATGCCCCAGCATAACACAAGACCTTAGGGATCTTGGTGGGTACTACATGGGACAACCGAGAAGACAACAACAAAGAAAAGATCAAGATAGACCCCTATGTTGACTAGTCAAAGCACACCATGATATGATGGATCAAGGTGACCATGACAAGTGATGATAGGGAGTTCAAATGATAAACAAAAAGAAAAAGCATCCAAAGATCACAATCAATTTCAAACGTCCTTTGCCATAGGATCAAGGGGATGGATGGGATTGATGAGGTTTGTTAGGACGGATACATCTTGTTGAGACCGACGATGGATACTAAACTACAAGATTGATATGAGACAGGATATTCAAAACCGATTGGATCTACTGATTCAAGTGGATCTCATTTGGTGGATACTAATCTGCAAAATTGATATGAACCAACGAGATAAGGGCATAGCTTGACGACACGACACAAGAGACATGACACAAGATAGGAGATTGACACATCCTAGCAACCTAGGTGCTCGGGGGCCGATCAAAGATTAGCTTTGCCTACGTGAAAGCGTAGAGCTCTCGTAGTTCGATAAAAGGCTGACGACAGACCATGATGTAGACTTTTATGGATGATAAAGATAGGATGGAGAAAAGGAGCAAAGACCAATGATAGATGATAAAGGAATGGATGGACAGAACCCTGGGGGCAGATCAAATGATCAACCTTTCCTACATGAAAGTGTAGGGGAAACGTAGTTTGACAAAAAGGCCAAAGACAATGATGGATAAAAGATGATGAGATAACCCTAGATAAGGGGATAAAATGATTGGACTGACATGATGGGACAAGATAGACCTATTGGATTAGATTAGAGGATGGTGACAACACAAAGCTCAGGGATGGGATAGTTATCCAAATCATCAAAAGATGAATTGGGAGGATGATATGATGGAGACATGCTAATGACAAGGGATTATAAGATGGGATGAGGAGAGTGAAAAGATGTGCAAAAGAAGCAGAAGTGATGATGATTAAATAGATGACATTGGATTGTATGGGGAGTAGCCTATGGCTAGAGACCAAGGAAAAGGGATTATGAGATGGGATGAGGGTAGAGGAGATGAAGATTGGGAGATGAAAAGGATTGGTTGGATTGATTGGATAAGGGCATAAGGATTTGGATGAGGAAAAGGTTACCAGATGGATAGATGAAAAGGGATGCTATGATGGAAGGATAGGAAGATAAGGATGGGGAGATGAATATAATGATAAGAAGATGAGGATAGGAAAGGGAAGGGATTGCTTTGATGGAATGAATGATGTTTCCAAGGACTATATCACAAAGGAAGATAGATGCCCCCACTCTAGATATGTCATGTGTGAGGAGGCATGAAGGATACAATAGAGAAGGATAGGAAAATAAAGGAGCTAGATGGATGAAGATAGGATGCATGGATAAGGAAGGGAGATTGAAGGTAGGATTAGGATAGTGTGCAGATGAGGGGAATGTATGCTAAGGGTGTCCAAAGCATTCTTACATGTTTTCCCCTATCGATATCAAGATCACAAGGAGGATGGAAGGATTCGGATAAATGAGATATGCCGAGAAAGACGTGTAAGATAGGTAGGATGGAGGGGATGAATTAAAAGGACGTATAGGAGGAATATGGGTGCATAAATTGAAGCATAGTAGGAAGCATAGCGGATGGAGGAACTGTATATCAAGAAGTTGCCCCCAAGTGTAGATGGGGATTTACGCATGACACCTATTTGCCAGGTTTTCATCATGGTACTTATCCAAGGCGCTTGTTTCTCAAATTTTCACCATTGGACGAATTATTTCTCGTTACTATTTTATTTTTTGATTTTTTGATTTTGGATTTTTTTGACTTTTTTGGATTTTTGACATTTTGGATTTTTTGACTTTTTTGATTTTTTGACTTTTTGGATATTTTGACTTTTTGCATTTTTTGACATTTTGGATAGCATGTAGAAGGAGATGGATAAGGATAGGGAGGAGAATAAAGTGGATTTAGAAGATGTGTGATAAGAAGGTGGATGAATGACTTAAGCATCAAGTTCCATACAAGGTATTAAGAGCCCGTGTGTGAAGCGACTGCTGGATGTTGGTACAACCTTATTAAGATAAATGGATTATGCTAGAGGATGAATTAGAGGGATTTGATGGGGAAGATATTTGAGATAATGGATGGGATGTTGGAAATGGTATGGATAGAATGATGTGGTGGATATGTGATGGGGAGATGAGTTCAGGATCAACATTGGCACATGTGGTGGTTGATGTGAAAAGATAAGAGGATTCATGGATGGAGAATGTGGAGATAATGGAGGAGATGGGATGGTGAATTTTGGAACATAAGGACCCAAAATAGATGTAGGAGATGAAAGGGGTGCATGATTAGATTTTGGATTAACAACTTTGGATGTTCTTACATATTTTTCATTTGATGGCATTGCATCCTTTTTCTTTGGGATCCACATGGTTTTGATCTTTGCTTTGGTGGGCCTTTGTGGCCTATTGATTTGATTTAGATTTAGATTTTTCTTCTCTTCACCATGTCTTTTGGAGGGGACATGGGGAGCTTTAGATTCATGTGGATTTTTGGATTTATGTATTTTTATGTTAGCATCCAAAGTGCTTTTAGTAGCAATGGGATGGTTGTGAGGAGATGGTTGATGTGGAGCAATGGAGGTAGGATGATGAGGATTATGTGTAGATGGAGGATGTGTAGGTATGTGCTTGTGTTGATCCTAATTAGGGGACATATGAGAGGGATTTTTATGATGGATGAAATGGATAGGTGTTGGATAGATGAAAGGATGAGATGGACGAAGTGGTTTTGGGGTATACAGACCCAAAGCAGATGGCATGAGTGGAGGGATAGAAGAACCCAAGATGGATGGAGGGATGTAAGGAACCAAAATGGATGGAGTAGATGGAGGAATATGGATAGTTGTTTTGAGGCAATACGATAGAGGAGGAGGGATGGCAGTATATCATCTAGTGGAGTGATGGGTAGAGCTAACATTTCTTTTGGAAAAGACTCATTGAGGACGTCTAGATGTTGTACCAACATCTTTAGATTGTGAGTCTTGGGAATTAGGTCCAAGACCTTGCATGTAGATTTGTTCTTTGACTTGGATGGGCTCTAAAAGACCTTGCTCATGAAGGCCTAGACCTTTTCCTTAATAGTTCATGTTCCTGAGCATGCAATCCATGATAGGATTTGTGTTATTCTGAAAAAATGATGCAAGTCCATTATTAGGTGGAGGATGATGGGTGGTAAATAAACTATGCTTTTCTTCTGCAAGGAGGCCACCATGGAAGAATGTGAGAGTACCAAGGGGATATGCAAGTGGTGTAGGGATAGAAGTTTTAGGTGTTGATGGGTGATCATGAGGGGGAGATGATGGGATAATAGCATTTGGATGGGTGGCATCAGGAGAGGGATCAAGGGATATGATAGGATCTAGATTTGTAGTAGTGGGCTCAGGTGATGGAGATGGAGATGGAGTGGTGGAAGCTTGAATGACAAGGGGATCATGGGATGGAATGGATGGGGGACTATGATCTTGAGGTGGACGAGATGGGATCGTAAGATCTTGATCTGGCAAAGGGGATATGTTGGTATGCTTTGGATCAGGCTCTTGGCATGACTCATCATGTGCGGAAGGCATGATAATGGAGTCTCGGTGGGACTCTTTAAGTGGGGAGGATGGATGGATGGAGGATTCGATGCAGTCATCAGAATGGATTTGGGTGTCGTCTATGGGTTCGACAAATTTTGGAGTAGGAAGTGGATGTTCAATGGATTCAATAGATGTGATGGTAGGAGATGGTGGCTTAGTGGATTTAGAGGATGTGATGGTTTCAATGGTTTGAGTGGTGCTAGCGGTGGTATCATCAATGACAAGTGTTGGGTGAAGAAGGGTCTCGTCACTAATGCTTGTGGATGATGGCTTGGGATGGCATGATTCCACAACTTCAAGGTGTGGAGTGGGAGATGTCTTCTTTGTTATAATTCCTTGGAGAACTTTTGGAGTGAGGAACTTGCACACTCTAGGTTTGGATGGCGAGGTAGGAGTGGATGAAGGATTATGGGTTGATGGGGGATTAGGATTAGAGATTGGTGGACTAAGATTAGATAGGGGAATGGAATTGGATGTATGACTAGGAATAGATGGGGGATTAGGTGAAGGGTTAAGATAGGGGTATTGGCATGGTGAATTAGGACACGAGGATGTAGGTACTGGATTACAATAAGGGTATGGGGATGGTGGATTAGGATGAGAATATTGAGGTGGTGGATGGAGATAGGGAACTGCATATGTTGGATTAGGACAAGGATAGGTTGGTGTGGATGTTGGATTAGAATAGGAAGGTGCAAATGTAGGATTAGGGTGAGCAAATTGGTATGGAAGATTCAGGTAGTGGGTATATGCGGATGAAGGATTGAGATAGGAGGATGTGGATGGGGGATTAGGATAGGGGTATTGTGATGGCAAACTAGGATAAGCGGATGATGTAGATGAAGGATATGATGGATGTGATGGGTATCCCTTGTCACAGGTAGCATAGGGAGCATGATTAGGCATGGATGAAGACATAATAGGATAACTTGAAGGGATGATTGGATTTTGGAAAGCAGGTGGAGAAAACTTACTAGCAATGATAGTGTCAAAGGGATCTATGTCACATTCTTCTTGATCGATGAGACTTTCATTATCGTTGTCAACGTAATTAGGGTTTCCCTTGACCACTATTAATGGAGGATAAGAATTCATGATGATGAAAGGATAAAGAGGATGGATCAAATATTTTGGATGGGAATGGACTAAAGATCAAATCAGGATTTATGTTAAGCTCATATAAGGATTGGATTAAAGCTCAAATTAGGATGATTGGATGATGTGATGGGATTGATTCTGATGATTGGATTTGATTATCAAAGGATGATTAGGACACCGAATTTTCTTTGAGATGGAAGTAGATTGATTGGGTCGAAGGTGATTAGATAGGGACGTGATTGGATTGGATTGGATAAGATTGATAGGTGATTGATAAGATCAAATGATTGATTGGATAGGATGACAAAAGGGACTAGAAACTCCGTTCAGAGATTACCCTAGGCACCTTAGGATACCAATTGATCATATTAAAGGATAAATGGATGATTACAGCATCAAATCCACTTTGAGATTGAGAATGGATTGATTGGGCCGATGATGATGATTAAATTAGGACAAATGACAATCCTAAGCAGATTTTGATAATGATGATGATTAGATCAGACACTTAGGTCAATTTGGATAATAACCCAAAATGAATTTCAAGGGATTTGGATGGGGAAAATGATGATTTGATTAGAGCAATGGATGATAGAAATGGATGAACGAATACTCAAAATGAGTAAATGATTGATTAGAACGAATGAACAACTAATCAAAATGAGTAAACGACTACTCACAATGAATGAATGATTCTCAAAATGAGAAGATGAAGGTTTGGAATGGCTGAAAGATTACTCAAAATGAGTAAATTATTGATCAAGATTGTTGAGGAGGGAAGGTATGGCTCCATAGGAGGGTGGGTATGGCTCTGGAGGAGGGAAAGTATGGTTGTCTGGAGGGCTATCTAGAGTTGATGCCTCGATCTCGTAAGGGAAGGTTTATGATGGAAGATTGAGAGAAAATTGTAGGCTACACCCCCTTGAGAAGGTAGATGGGAAAGGAAAAGGGGCCCCGAGCAACTTCTCAAAAGTATGAGGTGGTATATGTCATTGGAAAGAGCACGAAAAATCAAGAAGATTGGAACTTGAATAGAGGAAAACTGGTTTATAGTGTGGAAATGGTGGGGCATATATGGTTGTCTATCAGGGAAAATCTAGTTGTTTGTGAGGACAAATCCGGCTATCTGTGAGGGAAAATCCAATTGAGTATGAGGGAAAATCTAGCTGAGTGAGGGAAAATCTGGTAGAGTATGAGGGAAAATTCGACTGAGTATGAGAGCAAATCCGGTTGAGTAAGGGAAAATCTGGCTGAGTATGAGGGAAAATCTGGCTAAGGATGAGGGAAAATCCGGCTGAGTAAGGGAAAATTTGGCTGAGTATGAGGGAAAATTCGGCTGAGTAAGGGAAAATTTGGATGAGTATGAGGGAAAATCCGGCTAAGTAAGGGTAAATCTACTTGACTGTGAGGGAAAATCCGCCCCTCTGTGAAAAGTTGGCCAAAAACAACTTCTAAGGTCTGTGGAGGGCAGGTCCGCCCTTGGGAAAGGTTAGGTCCACCTGTCTATCAAGTCAGGGTTTCCCTTGTAGGTCGTGTCTACCCCAGGAAGGTCAAATCCACCCCTATGTAGGTTGAGTCTGCCCCTGTGTAGGTTGGGTCTATCCCTTTGTAACCTGTACCTGTAAAAAGTCAAAAACTAGAAAATGTGAAAGCAAGAGACCCGCTCATGGGTCCCACCAGGTGTGCCAAAAATGTGATAGGATGAATTTGGGTGGTTTCAAATGAACAACAAACAAAAGAGTGCAAAATAACACTAAAAACAACCTACACCTCAAGATTAGCCTAGTTCAATTCAATGCAAAACAAAGACAACAAATGGAACCTTTTACCTTGTCTCGAATCGATCCTTTGGTTGCCCCTTCAATCTTCAGTGTTGTATGCTCCTTGGATGGCACAAGATGCAAGCTATATGATCATATGATAATGTATGAAAGTGTATGCAAGTGTGAGAAATGGCGAAGTATGGCTCATAGAAATTTTTTTCTAGAGTTTGGCTACAATGCATGATCTCTCTCAAAATGAGAAAAAAGAGGGGGTATTTATAGAGATTTTGGAATTCTCTATGGAAATGGATGGTTGGGATTGAGCCACCAAGATCAAGATGTAGGGATAAGGTGAGTTGAGAACTCACAAGCCCTCACATCTTGACTCGTGGCATGTGATATGGCTTAAAAAAGGTGATGTGTACATGAGATGGAAGGATAGTACATGACATGGCGTCCCCATGTGGGTGAGAGGACATGTGGGGAATTAAAAATTCCTCAAATACTCTCATGGGGATGAGAGAAGGAATTTAAAATTCCTTTAAGTTCATTGGGGGTTTAAATGTGAATTAAAAATTCACATGGGGAATGGAGTGCCTTCTCCAAAAGGAGAAATCATTTAATAGGGTTGACTCAATTAAGCTATTAAGGTTGTGCAAGTACTTGATTAGAATAATTAATGAAGATTAGAAGAGGGTTATATTTCACATGTGACTTGATGTGACAAGTCAAAGATCACATGGGGAAGAGAATTTTTTTTTTAATATTCCTTGGAAGGATAAAAAGAATTAAAAATTCCTTGAGAGGTTGATTAGGCTACTTAATGAAGGATTAGGGAAGGGTTAGGTGGCTAAGAGAGATTAGAGGCCAATTTTCAAAATTTGTAGGATGTGACACATCCTAATCAAGGATTAGGCATGTGCACATCCCTAATGATGAGATTAGGATAAATAATTAGGATTAGATAAAAATGATGGATGATGTGACATAAAGGGAATTAAATAAATGGCATATTTATTTAATTTCATTTGATGAAAGGGGGAAGGTATTTAATTATTTAACTAGATACCTTAGGGATTAGAAGAACTTTAGAGGGATTAATTAAATAATAGTGATATTACTTAATTAATGTGGATAAGGGGATGTTTAGACAAAAGGGGATAAATTTGGATAAATTAAGTGTCCAAATTTAGGTGTCTACAGTATCTATACTCATGTCAAACTATGAAGAATTATCATGTAGAGAATGAACAAGAGGGTAAGAGTGTTCCCTCACAACAATTAAACAAGAATCATCTCCATCAAAAAGAAGATGAATGTAATTAATGGTGTACCTCAAATATGGAATGTGGGAATTTACAAACAAACTTCTAATGTTTGTCATGTACTCATCACAAATAGCTATATCTAGATGATAATTGTACCATAGAAAAATGGACCCTTGTCATTTTCATGGTCTTTTAGGCCTTTCTTCTTGATGTTTGGTATATTTTTCTCTAATTTTATGTTATAATATGTCTTGACCATGTATATTGAGGTACTAAAATTCAAATAATGATGTCTTGTGAAGGTGTTGTGAAGTGTTGTAAGACATTTCACATTCTTCTAGAATTTATTTATTACAATTCACCTAAAATCATATAGTCATCACTAAACACGTTCTATTTTAAAGTGTTGTAAAGTCTTGGAACAAGATTTCACACTTTTCTAGGCATAATATCACCATTTACACCTTTCTTATGCTTTATTTGACCCATTTATGTGCTCATAAGGATTAATTAACTATTTTTTTTTTATGTAAACTTGACAAAAAACATTAAATACAAGTTAATTATTAGCACCCACCTTCAAGTCCAAGGTGGGACCCATTCGCCATGGGTGGCGAATGGGTCCCTCTTGGCTCAAAATTCAAAATATTTTAAATTTCCTTTTGGGTTTCTATTTAAAATCACTTGATGTCATCCTGTGATGAGGTATTATCAGGTTACTAAGGCATGAGATTATATAAATAAGTGATTTTCACCTCATTTTACATCTCCTAATTCTTTCAAGCAATCTCCTACAATCTCACATCACATTCAAGCATCAATCAAGCAGTCAAAGGAAACCATTAACATATATTCAAATTTTCATGAACAAGGGATTGGTAATTTTATAGCATTTGCATGTTATTTGTTTATCATTCTCTTTCATTTCATTATTCCATTAAGGGTTTGATTACCAAAGTGGGGTTTGACCAAGGCAAACCCCTATTTGCTAACCCTCAACCATTTTTGCCTTCTTGCATGTGTATTTGCAGACTTTTGTATGTAGATTTACTAAGAATTTAGGTGTTGAAGAGTGGGAAACAAGTCAAAAAGGTGCTTCAAGTCAAATCAACCACACTTCAATCTTGGAGAAGGTATCTTGTCTGTTTCCTGTAGAATTTACTTCGATAACTGGACAAGCAGACATTTCTAGGTCTGGTGTTGTAGAGTTGTGTCCTAATTTCTCAGAATTTTGGGAGAGGATTGATTCACCACCAATGGTGAATGAGTCCCACTTAAGACTAAAAATCTAGATTTTTTTAGATTTTTGATCTTGAGAGATAAAAACTTGTTCTCGACAATTTTCACTAGAAGCAGGACTAATTTGCCACCCTAGGTGAATGAGTCATGTTAATTTTTTGTAATTTTAGATAGCAACTAGAACATTCTAGATTCTTCATTAGGCCTCCAAGTTCACACTAATTCAACTCATTTCCTTTTGTTCTACATTTATTCATTCATAGGTCATTATTTGCATATCACATTGTGTTTTCCAAGATAGCATAAATCTTATGTTTTGCATGCATAATCAGTCATCTAGGTCAATTCATTGCATTCATATCATTTCATTTAGACATAATAACATCATATACATCCTAATTTGAATGAACTAGTTAGCATTTTTGGCCTACCTTTCTCCTTTTAAGTGCAAAACCCTAGAAGAGCTAGAAAGGGTGGAAAGTGCCAAAAATCTATGGTTCACTAATGTATGTCCATCTATAGAGAATCACAAGAAGCAAAAAAATATGGCAACACAATCATTATAAGAAGCAATAGTAGATGAAGGAGATGAAATGTGTGTACATGTCACTAGAACCTTAATAGATGAAAGAATAACAAGATTCAAATGACCATACTCAGTATCCTCAAAAGCATCTACATAAGATACTTGAATGAGAAAATCAAATGATTCTTCCATTGTTGGATTACTAGAGTCCTCATCCTTAAGATGTTGACTCATAGATGAATAATATGAACACTATAAATCTTCACTAGGATCCATAAAAAAATGAACTCTCAATAGAAGTCTTTGTAGGAGGAGAAGTAGAAGTCTCTATCTCATCAAAACAACAATACATTTACTAATGAAATGAATGAAAAGAGGGTTTATCAAAATGAATCAACAAGATGATAAACCACTACTTTCACATATTATTTCATTTAATTATGCATAGAATAACATCATACAACACACCTAACTATTATAGCAATGAAAAGGTAGGTTTTAAGATGCTAAAATGTTGTATACCTTTTTGGAAATGTTCTATTTCAGCGCTCACTGAGGACTCATTTTCTGAATGGTGAATGGGTCCCTACTAGGGTTCTAGAAAAGTGATTTCTAGGTCCTATTATTCAATATCCGCACTCCAATATTTCAGGTGTTTAGCCCTTGAAAGTCAAAAATAAATTTTGTAGAAGACTTTTTGTGATTTTGCAAGAGAGATGACAAATTTGATAACTTTGATAACTTTTGTTCCCCACTTGATCTTCACTCTAAAACCCACAATTATAGATCAAGAGAGAATAGGAGTTTTCCTTAGTCAAACCCTGTTTTGGTAATTAAACCTTATGATGAAAAAATGAAATATAAAGGATGAAACCTAAATCATGAAACTGTGAGAGGTAAAATCTACATTATTTCAAATATTTAAAAATATGAATAAACTAGTCAATATTGAAGAAATGAGATAATAACTCTCCCCATGAAATTGTTGAGCGAATGTAAAGGAAACAATAATATCATCAAACTAACATGAAATTACAAGGAAGATAAGCATGGAATTTATTCCTAAACTACTCAACATCATCTCGTAGGGGGGTTGGTGCTGCTTTCATATGGAAAGTATCCCTTTCCCAATCCATTATGATAAGCTAAATGATGAAAATTTCTTTGAAGATGCTATGTGATATGATCAACAAGATGCAAGATGAATATGTGTATAACCAAGATACTAAGATTGTGGATGCCAAATGCAAAGGATGAGCTCTCTATTTATAAGAGAGAATGATGGAGAAACATGCAAAATGGATGAATGTGGGACAAAGATTCAACCAATAGGAAGGAGCCACTTGTCACCATGTGAATGGGCCAAGGATGTGCGGGTTTTGGTGAATGTGCCAATAAATGACATTGGGTGGCCTTTTAAAATTTCAAATTTGGCTTGTTGGAGGGAGAAGAAGGGGTCTGAAATGCCTAGTGAGGGACATGTAAGAGGAGAATTAATACTATGTTGGAAGGGATAGGTCAACTTGATTTGATTTCAAATTTGAGAGAATATTCCCTATTATGCCATGTTGATGGAAAATGAAGATTTAATAAATTAATTAAAACTATTTATTTGTGCAAGTGGGAAAAGCTAGAGGATGGGACTTGCATTGGGATTAAATTAATCAAGGTTAATTAATTTAATGAGGGATTTAAGAGATGTGACAATTTTGACCTAAATATATGGATTTATTTAAATCAAAATGAGAGAAATGTCATTTAGACTTAGTTAAATAAATATTTTGATTTATTTAACTAAAGGGGATGATGTTAGTATTAAAGATGAATTAAATAAAATTTAAATGGAGGACTTTAGAGATTGAGTTTAATGAACTTGATTTATTTCATGAATAAATGAATATGACCTAATTAGATGCATGATACCAATTTTGCATGTCTACATTTTTCCCCTCTTTGAAGTGATGTACTTGTTGCATTGGTTCAAAGAATAAACTTGTCGCGATCAAAAAATTTCTAATTTTTTTGGATGCCCCAACGGAAAGAAGTATACTGGTATATTTCCCCCTCGAGAGATCGAGTGAAAAGATTCGATTTGAGGTTTGATATCATGATAAAGATGCTCAAGATGGATGTATGGATGGTTGTGATGATGATGCAAATGAGATGGTTTTAAGATGCTTAGAATAACCAATCTATATTATCCTAAACAACTTAAATGATAATGAAATGCATGTGAGATGGATGAGATGGATGATGTGATATGCTATGATTATGAGATTTATGTATGTTGATGATTTGTGGGTGTAGGATGGATGCACTACTGATGACGATTAATTGATCATAATGTAATGTTAGTGCAGAAAAGAAGAAATGAGATGATGACAAGAGGATCCAACAATCTAGCTTTATGAGAGATGATGATGAGAAATGGATGATGATGGTTTTCTTATCAGGGATTGGGACTTTAAAGGGGCTACTTATCTTATGTTTGATAACACACCTAGATACGATGCATCAAGGTATAAAGAACCATGATGGCATTGTACCTAGTGCAATGGAATTTGACTCGACAAATAGATAGGAGTATTCTTGTTCACACTTGACATATGGAAACATTGCTAGGATACACCTAACAAAGAAAGTATTCACCAAGTTATATTACAAAACCATCCAACAAGCACAACAAACAAAAATATAATGAGCGCAATAAGATATCATTGAGAGGTCCTTAGAATGAGTGCAATAGAAAAATCGCTTTGATTAGATATCATCGAGAGGTCCTTAGAATGAGCACACTAAGATAAATAAAAAATAAAAGATCGAGAACACAAAAAAATTAATGTTCTTCATACCTCTATCCAAACGGATTTTTTTTGTTTAGGATAAGAACCGAAATGATTGCCAATAGATAATGCCCATTGTACAAAGGATACATCCTAGGACATGTTAGTGGATGGCAGCATGTCGTTTTGTTTATCCAAAGTGTTTTTCCAAATGATAATTCCCATTGTAGGAAGGATGCATCCTAGGACATATTAGTGGATGGTGGAAAATTGATAGGTTGCTTGGAAAGTTTGTTGATATAAGGTCAATTGCCATGTTTGTGAATAATCAAGAGTTTGATTTTTCATTTAAATTTTGTTGTTTCAATTTTAGTTTTTCATTTGAAGTTTGCTTTTGCTAATTGTTGTGGTTGTTTCTGTTTGTGTTCCCAAAGGATGAAGGTCACGATTTGTTTATTATGGATGAGTGATTTATTGTGGGTGAAAGAAAAATGAGATGAATGGATTTTTTTTTCAAATATTTGGATGTTTTTGAAGTGTTTTGAGGTTGTTTTTGCTATTTTTGGGTTATTTGATTTTTTTTGGATTTTGTTGTATTAGGGGTTGATCAAAGATTAGCCTTGCCTATGTTTAAGCTCAGAGATGACATAGTTTGGATTTGATTTTTTTGATGTTTTCAGATTTAATGAATATTTTTGGATTTTCTTGGTTTTCTGGATGTTTTTGGTTTTGTCACCTGATTTTGACGATTTGGATATGGACATGTGTGATGTTAGCAGTGCTCTATTTTTGGATTTTGTTAAAAACCAAGACAAAGTTGATTGATCGGATCGATGGATTGATGATGATGACATTGTTAAGGATGAACAACAATGCAAGGACAGTGTTAAGCAACACAAAGATTAGGATGGATATCCCAAGATGATAAGGGATTGGTTGGATTGATCAGGATCGATGATGATAACAATGTTGAAGATACACAACAATGCAAGGATAGTTTTAAGCAACACAAGGATTGTGAAGGATACCCTGAGATGATGATGGATTGATTGGATTTGATTGATCAGGATTTTGAAGCTTGGTTTGAAAAAAAAGATGTTTTGGATGATTTGGTGCAACTAATAGTGATTGTTTGGATGGATGTTCGATGAAAGATAAAGCTTGATAAAGAACATGTTCTTGTCAAAATATGCCATGGGCTGGTGATTTGAATTTTGGATCACAAATATTTGACCAATTTGATTTTATGTTTGCTAATGTTCGGATCACCACATAAGTTGGAGGATATAAATATCTACCCCCAGTGTCTAGCAATGTATGGAATATCATGGATGGATGCCTATATAGGTGTATAGATGGATGGACATGGTAAGCATGGAAAGAATTCCAAGGATTATCTTGCGATAAGATAAGGTGTTCAGATAAAGAAAGCTCATTTGGATAGTGCTTCATGGCTCAGATGATGCTGGGTAGGATAGGATCAGTGAAAATGACCCATGTCAAGATGTTTACCATAAGCAACTATAAAGTGTGTACCAAACTTTGTTAGGATCAAGATAAATTTGGAAAATGGATGTAGAATGGATTGGATAAATGGTTCATGGATGAATGATTTATTATGGATGAGACAGATGGAATGTTGGAATTATTATGGATGGGAGGAGATGCTTTCACCTGAATTAGCACACATAGATGCTCGATTCTTACAAATGATGCATGCTTGCCAGGTTTTCATCATGGTACCTATTCAAAGTGCCGCTGAAGTGGTTTTCACTAGAGGACAATTTTTTTCTTTATTGTTTTCAATCCTTTTTATGATTTTTTTATATATTTTTTGATTTTTTTGTACGTTTCTATGAAAGATTTAAAGCTCATGTTGAACCACTTGGTGTTGTTGATGTAGATGCTTCTGTCATAATGTATCATTGATATCCTACTTGAAGAAGTTGCTTTGCTAAGATATGTGCACTTGAATATAACTTTTGAGATTCCTGATCTGCTTTATTGATATCGAAGTTAACTCTATCTATGTGCACACATTGTAATAGAGTTCCTTCTAAATCCTTATGATGAAGGGTGGCTTCCAATACATGGTCAATGTGAGAATTGGATATCATGCGTGGAGGTGTGGATGAACTGTGTTTAGGGATAAAAGATGGATTGATTGATAGTTTGGAATTTTTTACTCTCCAAATTTGGGAAGATGAGCAATGATGGGTGGATACAAAAGTGTGTGTGCAATTAGGACCAAGTGCTTGATATACTTTGTACATCACTTGAAAATCCTACTTTTGATTTTGTGGGTATCTTTGATGGATACCTTTCCCTTTTTCATTTTTCCCCATAGTTTCTTTGACTAATGGAGTTTGATAGGGATAATCTTTCTCTGTATTTTTTGGTATCCATTTGTATTTGATTTGTCCATTATACTTCTCAACTTATTTTTCTTTGATAATTTTCTTTGTACTTTGATTCAAATATTTATTTTGATGTTGGTCTCAATTCATGGATGAGGTGATGGGTGGATAAAGATTCATGGCACTGTTGGTTGTAGAATTGGTATTAGTTTCATCATAAGGATTCTTCGTTCTCCCTATGTTGACATTTGCTTGTGACATAATTTCCCCCAGTATGGCAGTAGTAGCACCTTTGTTCCTTGATTCTTCCTATTTTGAGATGTCTTGTTTAGTAAGCATTCTCTGATAAATGACCATTGTAGATGATGTTATTTCAATTTGTTGCTCTGCTAACTCCAAAATATCTTGTTCTATCTGATTTTATTCCTTGAGTGGATAATGTTGGATATCTTTATTCGTGATGTCCTCAGTCTAAATTTTGGATATATCTAATCTTGATGTTGACAACTCAATTTGACTATAATAATCAATAACTTACTCTTTTTGTGTAATAATGTCAGGAGTAAAGGAATCCTATTTTGAATGAAGATCATCTACGTGTATATCCACATAATTCATCTCATGGGTAGATGGAGGAGTATGTGCTATGTGGATATAATCATCTTGTATAGATAGGAGATTATCCATTAGATCATTGTAGTATCTTGAAGATATGAATTCTTGATCTTGAATGATTTTAGAATTGCTTTCAACATGCTTTGGATCAAGTTCTTGACATGGGTCAATTTCAAAGGATGGATTGCTTTCAAAGGGTTCTTGGATATCGTCATTAGTCATGGTAAGTGGTTCAATATCCTCTTGATATTTGAGTGAACTTGAATCAAGTGTCGAGTTAAGAATTCCTTCAGTATCTGTAATCATGAGGTCAAAGGGGGTTAACATGTCTTGGAAAGGACCATTGCTCGATCTTGGTGAAAGATTTTGATCATGCTTTGGGATAAATTCTTGAGATATGTCATCTAAATCATAAGGCGATGCAGAGACATTTTCAATATGATCATTGTTAGATGAATCATAGATTATGTCAATGGGATCAAATAATTCTAACACACCTTGAAATAGATCACTAAAAAGTGGCTCTTGATGTATGGTGAGTTGATCATCATATGGGGTAGAAACATCTTCAAAGTGCTCATTAATGGAGAAATCTTGAACATTGTTTTCAACAATTGTGGTAGAGAGATTGTCAATGTCTTCAACCATAGGGTTAAGCGATGTTGACATTTCTTGAATTGGATCATTGTTGGGTATTGTTGGTGGATTTGGATCATGATTGAAAAGTGACTCTTGATATATGTTGATTTGATCTTCGGATGAAATAAAAAAATCTTCAATTTTCTCTTTGATGGATAGATCTTGATCATTGTTTTCAAAAATTGTGGTGGGGAGATTGTCAATTCTATCACTAGTGGTTGAATCTTCATCGTTATCCCCAATAGTGATTATCATTTGATCAATGAGGTCTTGGATGAGATTTTTGAGTTGAATACAACTTGATGTTGTGTGTCCCTTTGTTTTGTGAAAATCACAATGATGCTCCTCAGTATACCATGGTGGTTTAAATAGGGGTTCTTGATAGTTCCCATAGATTGGGAGCTTGATGATATTTTCTTGTACCAATTGTTGCAGGACTGATTCGATTGGTCTCCCTATTGGTGTGTATTTTCACTTATTACCCTATGAGAATTGTAATTTAAATTGACCTGGTGGTGATTGATTTTGGAGATGTGGTGATTGATCTTTGAGATGTGGTGATTGATCTTCGAGACATGGTGATTGGGTTTGTTGTTGATGTTGTTGATCTTGATATCCAACTTCTTAACATTGGAGATATTGTTCTTGGTGTAGTTGTGGACACGACTCAATGGTTTGATGGCATGGTTCAACCAATGGAAGAATGTATTAATTTTGGAGTAAATATGTCTCTTGGATCAATAATTCAATTATTTTGGCAAGTGAAGCAAGTTGTGGTGGAGTTAAAATGACACTGAGAGGGGGGGTGAATTAGTGTCTTAACAAATTTGACCAATTCTCAAAAATTCAAAAACATAGCTCAGATTTGATCTCAATATTACTCTGATTAAAGCATTCATTAGTTGAATGTAATCATTCATAAACAAAATTGAGAAAAGTAATAATCAGTGAATAGAAACAACAACACTTATCCAGAGATTTGCAAATCATCCATTATTTCAAAAATGTAACTACTCAAAAAGGAAACACAATGAATATTCTGCCATGTAATGGTTCTAAGATTCCATGCCAATCCATGATGTTGACCACAGTGTTTTGAGTCTTCGTTAAACATTTGCTAAGACATCCAAACAAGTATGCCGAAGGCAATTATAACATTGATTGTTCCTTTGGTCCCTGTGCATTGCCATGACGTTCTACCATCAGGGAGAAACCATATCGAAGATCTTTTATGTTTCACCAAAATCACATTTATGTTATTTGTTTCAGTCACTGAGACACATGAGTCTTTCTCAACGAGATGCCCTTTTCATTTAATTCACTATCACTATAGCCTTTTGATATCAGAGAGACCTCCTGTAGAGCACACCATGTCTTTTCAAAAGTCATCCTTTCATCTGGTGTCGCTGAGACACTTCAATACCTATGTCGAAAGTCACTTTACCACTGTCAGTCATCCCTCTATTTGTTGTTGTGACATTTTGCTATCGGGGAGACGTTATGTAGATTTCATTATGTTTCACCAAAAGACTTTATCTCTTGTAAGTCGATGTAACATAATGGTTCTCTTGCTGGTGCATCCTTCTATCTTATGAGTGTCGCTAAAGCATACCGTCATCGGGGAGACCACACAGAGAAAACCTTTTGTTTTACCGAAAGCCCACTTGATACACAATAGTCATCGTGACACATGGTTTTTCTTGCCGATGAGACAATCCGTTGTATATATATTGCTATAACTTCAAACCATTGAAGAGACATCTTGTAGATTGTTTCAGTCATACCGAAACACCCCAAATTCACACCTATTCGCCGAGACAAGTTAGATCCTATGTCGACAAAGACCTTTTTGTTTTTCATCGGCGAGACTGGAGGTCACTTGCCGAGACCTCTTTTTGAGCACATGAGTCATACCGAAATGTTTATCCACTTAGACTTATTGAGACAATAGCAACCTCTTGCCGAAATCCCCCACATAAGACTTAGTTACCAAGACTTGACAGGTTCACTATGACATTACTCTAAAGCTACAACCTTTGCCGATAAGACCTTTCGGTGCACGATCGGTGAGACAATATGTCTTCAGTGAGACCACATACCGAATACAACACTCCTACCGAAAGACTTCCACATGCATTAGTCAGGGAGACATCACCCTTTTCACTATGACCCTTCATCGAAGCCTTAAACTCTTTTCAATATGTTCCCATTCAACCTCTGATCGGTAAGACAAAGCAATTTCGCTGTGACCACATACCGATGGTATAACTTATGCTGATATAATCCTTTTCTATCACCGAAACATAAGAGAGTGTCACATCGATAGATGCTTGGAGATGGATCCCAATCACTGTGGCATCAAATAAGTCTTTCCAATATGATCTTTCAATGGAGATCAGTGTGACATACCAATTTCTCTAAGACATCATATTGATGCCGCATCTCTTGCCGATATGAACTTTCTTGTGCCGGTCGCCAAGACACAAAGCGTTCAATGAAACAACATGGCAATAGGGATTACTTATGCTGATGTACCACATCATGTATTAGTCAGTGAGACCCAACTCATTTGGTAAGACCTCTCAGCGGTCAGCAAACCTCATGCCGATAGAATTTTCTTCTGTCACAAAGACCACGATCAATGTCATGCCAAAAGCTGCCTATATGTAAAATCAAATCGTTATGGCATTAGAAACATCTTGCTGATAGGAAACACAGACGTTTATAAAAAAAATGGATCGGGGAGACCCTAGCATTTTCACAACGAAATGTTCTTTTTTTGTCACCGAGACAATGTACAAATTAGATAACCAAAGACTACACAAAGCTCAAACTGATCAGTACGAGCTCAAAATGATTAGTACCAAAGATATTAAAATTCTTAATGTAAGTTGTCCACTGAATGCCAAGACAAGTAAACCATATAGACAAAACTATATCAAGATAAAGCATGAGAAACCAATTTGAAACTGTCAACAAGTAGAATCAACTAAAAGGGATTTTGACATCAAGGACAAACCATATGATCACAACTGAGAACCAACAAACTCCCCCTTTGTCCTTGATGGAAAAACACAAATGACTCTCCCCCTTTTTTCCTCAATGACAAAGGATAGAAGAGAAGATTTTGCAATGCCAGAATTTGAGTAGAAACAACCAACCTCTTCTCAGGACAAGTAACCTTAGTCACAATCCATGACAAAACACAACAAAGACCAATGATACTAGTTATTCTTCTTCAAACCACACAAATCATTTTACTCTTTTCATACACAAAATATAACTTGAAAGCATGTATACTGCATAATTCACTGTCAATCTGTTCTTGTACACCCATCCTCAGTCCATATGAGAACTTCTATTACCACACCAAGAACAATGAAAGATAACAAAGATAATTAATCTTAGCCATCACACAACACCGAATAATATCATCACAGATATAACTCATAACATCAACCATGTTTTTCAATCACTGTTCTCCAAAGATAAATACATCAACATCACATCAAAAAGCTTTTGGTTTTTAATATAATGAGGAAGTCATCTATATGTCTCCACACCGCTCAAAGATGTAATAAGGACATACCAATATTTCCAAAGCCCAAGCAACCAAAAATTTTATTTAAGAACAAAGTGCACTATATTTCCAAAAGCTTCTAAAAACTGTCAACCACTAGACCAAGCAAAAACATTCCTTAATGCAGATATTTATCCATTACCTTTCAAATCCGATGATTACCTTTGTCAGAAATAACAAAAGGTTAAGGAATTTAAGTGATTTCTCTTCCTTCAAAATACTATCTAGTTTACTGGAAAGACACTAGATCCATCAACACCTTAAGAATTGAGCAACAACCTCACCAAAGATCTGTCAATGTACTTCTAACTTGTATTTCAAAAAATAGAATGAACTAGTGGCATTTACAAGCCATTTCTATACATCTTATATCACCAAAAGCAAATACAAGATGTCATACCTCATTCTAGACTCCATAGGGGTAAAACATATTACCATAATAGACTCCCCCTGAGTCTTTGCTTCTTCTTAAGACCTAAAAGGAAGCTCTTGTGCAAGGAGTGCACAAGGAGTTTTCTCAAAAGCATCTTTATTGCTCTTTCTTCTCAACTCCAATGAAGATTTTTTCACCATTAATAGACCTTGTTCTTGATTATTGTCATTGCTTGATGTGTCGAGAAGATTGTACACATTTCCATTTTTCCTCCTTCTAGCTACAATGGCCTTTCCAAGCTCGTTCTTAATCTCACATCCCTGTGAATTGAAAAGAACATGATAACCACTATCACAAATTTGACTAAAACTTAGAAGATTGTGCTTGAGATCTTCCACATAGTACACATTATAGATAGGAGTGTCTTCATTCAGAGAAGAGAACCTCTACCTTTACTTTGAATACCAGAGTTATCACCAAACTTAACATATCCACCTACATCATCTTCAAGTTTTATAAACTTATCCTTGTCGCTAGTCATATGATTAGAACATCCATTGTACAGGACCCATAAGTCCTTTTTCTTGGAATGAAAAGTAGTTTGAACCAACATAGTTTGTTTAATGTTGTTAATAGTCTTAGGTTTCCAAACCTTTTTAATTTTTTGATGTTTAGATTGCAGATCAGTTCTACACTGTTTGACTGAATGTACCAAAGCATTGCATTTAAAACATATGATTTGTCTAACAAAACCATAGTGTTGCCTAAAACCAAACCTGGGCATTCTAGTATTCATAAGCCTGCATGTTCACCTTATGGCCAAATTTGTTGCAAAAAAAAACAATAACCATAGAAGAAAGGATTGACTTTGTATGAAGATCTATTACCTCTTAAAGACTGACCATGATCCTTACTAAATTCTGAGTGATTTGAACCAGAGCCTTTGAATTCAGAAGAGGGGTTTTGTTTTGCATGGTCAATTGAGCATTCACCCTTTTCAAAACCAATACCAGTTTTATCTTTATACATCTTTTGCTTGATGAGCATCTCATTCAGTTGTAGAGTGCTTTCATATTTTTCAATTTCCTTCCTAAGATAGACTACTTCTTGTTCCAGTTTTTGAATCTCTTGATCTTTATAGCTTACAGTCTCTTGAAGATAGTCTTCAACTCTTTTAGCTTCTTCAAGCTAAGTTTTCAGAGAGACCATTTTTTGATCTGGTTTATGTTCTTGAGCAAGAACTTGTTTTTTGAGTTTTCTAATCTCTTGTAAAGCACATTTTAGCTCACTTTTAAGATCTACTTCACCTTCTTCAATGTCAATGGTGTTTGTATCTTCTTGCTAAGAGATATCAGTCATGAACAAGGTTTCATCTTCTTCTGCTGATGAATCTTTAGACTCAAAATTAGTTTCATCTTTGCTAAAAAAACTCTTCTTCTTTATGAAGTTGAAATTACATTTAGGTTTAAATGCCTTCTTCTTAGGCTATTTTCCAATTGTCTCGTTGTCACAAATTTGATCATCATAGGGACACTTTGCAGCAAAGTGACCTATTTTGCCTGTGCAGTTAAAACATTTAAAGGAAGTTTTCCCTTATATTTTCCTGATCCCTTTTTAAATCTTCTAACAAAATGGGATTCATTAGAATTAGACAACTCTGATTGACTGACTTCGACCTTTTCTTTCTTTTCAGTGTTAAAGGCAGATTCTTTTCCTAATGAATTGTTTTTGCTAGTTCTCATTTCATAGGCAGTAAGTATTCCTTGCAGGCTGTCTAAGGTAAGTTTATCAAAGTGTTTCTTTTCTTCTAGGGCTGAAACCTTAGATTAAAATTTGGATGGTAAGGTTCTAACAACCTTTGTGACCACATCAAATTCATTAACCTCTTGACCTAGACCTTTCATTGAATTGACAACTTCATCAACTCTTAGGAAATATTCAGCCACTTTTCATCATCCTTCATTTTCAAGCTCCTCAAACTGATGTTTGAGTGTAATGATTTTTTATAGTTTGAATTTCTCATTCCCTTGATATATAGTTTCACTTGAGTTTATTCGGATGCCATGAGTAGATTTGCAATGCATGACTTTAATAAACACATCTTTAGTTAACCACACACAAGAGGGCATGCTTAGCTCTGGCATTTGTGTCATACTTCTTTTCAGCAGCCTCAGTGGGAATAGTGGTTGGTACATTGTAATCTTCTAAAACAATGCTCCAAACATCAAGCATCAAAAGAAATAAGAAAAGCTTCCATTCTTATTCTCTAGAACACATAATTTGTTCCATCAAATAACAGAGCTCTGGTTACAGAGGCACCATCTAGAGAATGTGCCATTAAAAACAAACTCCAAGACCAAGATCAATCCAAGGTAATTAAACCTATCAGAGGACCCTACACTCTGATACCAATTGTTGGAGTTAAAATGACACTGAGAGGGGGGGTGAATCAGTGTCTTAATAGATTTGACCAATTTTCAAAAATTCAAAAACATAGCTCAGATTTGATCTCAATATTACTCTGATTAAAGCATTCATCAGTTGAATGTAATCATTCATAAACAGAATTGAGCAAACTAATAATCAGTGAACAAAAACAACAACACTGTAAGTAGAGAGCACATAGAAGAACAAAGAGACAAAATCTTTTGTTGAGTGGAAAACCCTCCTGTGGTATAAAAACCACTCCTAAACTACCTTACTGGCTTAATCTTCAAAACCACTATTAACAATGCCTTATAGGCTAATTTCTAAGCACCAACTCAAGGAGAAACAACCCCTCACTTAGAGACACCAATCTCAAGGAGTACCAACCCCTTATTTAGAGACACCAATCTCAAGGAGCACCAATCCCTTACTTAGATTACAGAATTACAATAATAATATCAGAGGATCACTCTATTTTCAAGTAAGCTCAAGAAACTCAACACTCTTATCTACCTCATACTCTAAGAATCCAACTCTATATTATAGAGTTTTTGAATACATCTCTTGATATGGCCAAAATAACTATCTCTCAGAATTACTGGCCGGCAGCACCTTCACAGCTTTCAACACAGGTTTATATATATAGTTCAAGTATGTCAGTTACAAAGAAATCTTCAAAAAGCATTTTTCACTAGATTCTGAAATTCTCTTGCTGATTTTTGAATGTGAAGCTGAATAATGATAGACTATAGATGATGGTAAAAGTCAATAGGAATTCTTATCAAGAGAACTGCAAATCATCCATTATTTCAAAAACGTAACTTCTCAAAAAGGAAACACAATGAATATTCTACCATGTAACGGTTCTAAGATTCGATGCCAATCCATGATGTCGACCACAGTATTTTGAGATTTCAATAACCATTCACTTAGAAATCCAGAAAAGTATGCCGAAGGAAATTATAACATTGATCATTCCTTTGGTCCTTGTGCGTAGCCATGACCTTCTACCATCGGGGAGAAACCATATCAAAGATCTTTTATGTTTCCCTGAAATCACATTTCTATTATTTGTTTCAGTTGTTGAGACACAAGAGCCTTTCTCACCGAGATGCCCTTTTCATTTCATTCATTGTCACTATAGCCTTTTGATATCAGAGAGACCTCCTATAGAGCACACCATGTCTTTTCGAAAGCCATCCTTTCATCTGGTGTCACTGAGACACTTCAATACATATGCCAAAAGTCACTTTACCATTGTCAGTCATCCCTCTGTTTGTCACTGTGACATTCTGCTATCAGGGAGATGTTATGTAGATTTCATTATGTTTCACTGAAAGACTTTATCTCTTGTAAGTCACTGTAACATAATGGTTCTCTTGCTGATGCATCCTTCTATCTTATGAGTGTCGCTAAAGCATACCATCATCGGGGAGACCTCATAGAGAAAACCTTTTGTTTTACCAAAAGCCCACTTGATACACAATAGTCGCTGTGACACATGGTTTTTCTTGCCGATGAGACCATCCATTCTATATATGTCACTGTAACTTCAAACCATCAGGGAGACATCTTGTAGATCGTTTCAATCATACTGAAACACCCCAAATTCACACCTGTTCGCTGAGACAAGTCAAATCCTATGCCGACAAAGACTTTTTTGTTTTCCATCAACGAGACCGGAGGTCACTTGTTGAGACCTCTATTCGAGCACATGAGTCATACTGAAATGTTTATCCACTCAGAGTTGCTGAGACAATACCAACCTCTCGCTGAAATCCCCCACATAAGAGTTAGTCGCCAAGACTCGATGGGTTCACTATGACATTACTCTGAAGCTACAACCTTTGCTGATAAGACCTTTTGGTGCACGATAGGTGAGACAATATGTCTTCGGTGAGGCAACATACTGAATACAACACTCCTGCCGAAAGACTTCCACATGCATTAGTTGGGGAGACATCACCCTTTTTTCTATGACCCTTCACTCAAGCCTTAAAATCTTGCCGATATGTTCCCATTCAACCTTTGATCGATGAGACAAAGAAATTTCATTGTGACCACATACCAATGGTATAACTTATGCTGATATAATCCTTTTCTGTCACTAAAACACAAGAGAGTGCCACACCGATAGATTCCTAGAGATGGATCTCGATCGCTATAACATCAAATAAGTGTTGTCGATATGATCTTTCAATGGAGGTCAGTGTGACATACCAATTTCGCTAAGACATCATATTGATGCCGCAGCTCTTGCCGATATGAACTTTTTTTTTCCAGTTGCCAAGACACAAAGCGCTTAATGAAACAACATGTCAATAGGGATTACTTACACCGATGCACCACATCATGTATTAGTCAGTGAGACCCAACTCATTCAGTAAGACCTCTTAGCAGTGAAAAAACCTCATGCTGATAGACTTTTCTTCTGTCACCAAGACCATGATCAATGTCATGTTGAAAGCTACCTGTATGTAAAATCAAATCATTATGACATCAGAAATGTCTTGCCGATAGGCAACACAGACGTTTATCAAAACAAATGGATCAGGAAGACCCTAGCATTTTCACATCGAAATGTTCTTTTTTTGTCACTGAGACAATGTACAAATAAGATAATCAGAGACTGCATGAAGCTCAAACTAATCAATACAAGCTCAAACTGATTAGTACCAAAGATATTAAAATTCTGAATGTAAGTTGTTCACTGAATTCCAAGAAAAGTAAGCCATATAGAAAAAATTGTATCAAGATAAAGCATGAGAAACCAATCTAAAACTGTCAACAAGTAGAATCAACTGAAAGGGATTTTGACATCAAGGACAAACCATATGATCACAACTGAGAACTAACAAGTTGATCTGGAAAATTTTTGTCCTGATTTTGATTTTGACTCCCTTGATATAGTTGATTCTTTTGTTCAATCAGATTTGGATTGTGTACTTGTGGTGTTTGTATGGGATCATGGAAAAATTTATTTTGGACAGTGTTATGATTTGGGATGATGTTTAGATTTTGCATTATAGGTTGAAATTGAACATTGTTGTGGTTGGGAATCACATTTCCTTGATTTAGGTAACTTTGATTTTGCATGGTGTTACCTTGATTTGGATCAATACATGGAGCTATTAACACATTTCTTGGACTTTGAAAAACATTGGTGTGATTTGCAAACATATCTATCCCAAAGTTTACCAAGTGTGGATTTAAAATGTTCATGTTTGGTAAACTTGTACTTGACATGTATGCATTTGGTGGAATGATGTTGTTCATTTGTGGAAGACTCATGCATTGGGTTTTTGGTTGATAGATTTTTAGGTTTGGAATTTGATTGAAATCTACCATGGGGAAAAGTGTTCCAAAATTCAGATTGGGCATACTCACATTTGTTGTACCATTGAGGTTTGTAGGACCGAATGATCCCATGTATGGATTGTATAAATGTGAGTTTTGATAATCCATTGGTATTGTAAGGGTTTGAAAGTTTGGTTGACTTGGATCACTCATAATGTATGGAGCAGGTTTATATTCCATGTTCTTCTTGTGTTTTGATCTTGTTGCAAAAGTGACCCCTAAGGTGTTCAGGACTAATGATGAGATGGCGGATGAAAGGGGTGAATGATATTGGTGTTGAACCTTTTAGGAACTTTGGATCAATGCTAAACTTAGGGTTTGATTTTGATTGGTTTGATTGGATAATGACCATGTAAACCCTAAGATGTTAGATGTTATCTTAGGATAAACTTGTTCAAAGAGGTGATAATTTAACTAAGTGCATGAGGAAGGATTCATCCAAACACACCTAACTAAATAGATGATTTTGATTTGTTTTAAGGATGTTACCAAGTCTAGATAATGATGTTTCCAAAGCTCTAAAGTTGTTTGCGAGATGGGATGGTAAATGTTTGGAATGGATGAAGTGTTTGATTTGATCCTAAATGAACCTAAGGAGAACCTTGTTTACAAGACTAAGATAGTGAAGAACATGCTTTTCTCTAAGAGTAGTTCAAAACCTAAAGACCAATGTTTGCATGAAAACCATGTATGACCAAAGATTTTGAGGACATGTGTGGGATCCAATTGTTCTTAACTTTGCTTAGTGACTTCTTTTTACCACAAACACACTCTTGATTAGCTTTTGAAACTAGATGTCCAATGTCCTAATTCTCCTTCATCCCACAAAGTCCATTATGTGGAAATCTAGAAAATCGAGGAAAAAGTTTCCTAATGTTGACCTTTGTAGGAGAAAATTGAGATGAAATCCAAATTCTTAGAATCCTCTAAGGATGAGAATCCCAAGGGAAAGAAATAGCATGTGAATTTGTTCAAGGATATTTTCTTCTTCTAAATGGTTTTAGATTTGATGCTCATGTTCAATGTTTGCTTCAATGTTTTGGATCCAAGCACTGTATTTTCAAACTAACTTACACACGATATAACATCCTAGCTCAATTGGTATGTTTTTCTTGGTGGGCTTGCCTCATTCCCTTCATGGTAGAAGAGATGATTTTACATGCAACCAAGGAAAAAGTATAAAGGTATGTTAAGAATGAAGTCTTAACCTCTATATTTTAACCAAGATCAGACATGGCAAGTAACTTCTTGGCATATAAGTTCCAATGCACCACTTTGATAAACTCATTGGATGGACTAGTTGGTTACTACAAACAAGGTTCTTAATGACAACAAACTATGAACACCAGAACCAACACTCACCTGCTTGGACACTTAAGGCTCTTCAACCATTCCCATTCCACTTAAGGCATGGGATTAGGTGCAATTTTTTGTTGGCATAGATTGATGCTAATTTATCATTATTTCACACCCTTTGATATAGCCTATCGGTAAACGTGCTTGCAAGAACTTTCCTATGAGTTTCTGGCTGCGAGGTGTCTCATAGTAAGCCCTCTCTTAAAGGTGACTCAAAGCAATAAAATGCATTTTGAGTGTTTCTCTTGCACCCAAGATCACATGAAGCACAAGGGGAGAGGATATACACTCAAAATGCACCAAAGAAAAGATCACACAAATCAAGCACTTGTTCATTTTAGCCTCAAAGCAATGCTGAGTTCATTTTAAAACACCAATATCAAGTGTAAAGTTGCTTGTTCAATTTTAGATTGAATCAAAATCGAGTAGATGTCTAAGGTTTAATTTTAGCCCAAATTGAAGAGGTTAAATCAATGGTTAATTTTAAACCCCAAAAATTGAAGTGAGTTGGCCTAAACTAAAAAATGAAAGTGGGAAATGGATGCTTCAAGCTATTACAATAAGCATTTAAAAATGTTTTTCCAAGTCTTCAAGTTCAATGTCCACCTTCCAGCTCAATCTTACTTATGATTTATCAGCTCCGATCTAAAGTACCTATGAAATAAAAACAATGGCCAAAAAAAAAGATTTTAAAGGAACCCTATATGATCAAAGATAGCAAGATAAACAAGCATGAAAATACATTTTATGCATCCACTCATATTGATCCACAAGTTTATATCAGTTGCATCTCTTTAGCATTTTGATTAGTTCAAGCATCCATATCTCTATATATAATATATAAGCAATTTCGTGGGTAGTCAAAATCTAGTTACAATTTACTTCATGAAGGTTTTATGAGAATATTTTTAATTCAATAATTACTATTGAGTTAAGATCAAAATAGAACTTGCAAAAATAAAGATTTATATAACTACTATGTAGGTAAAAAGATAGATACATTGGGTAACTGCTTTGGATGGATTGATCTTTTGATTGGTGAAGTTTTAGCACATTGGGAAACAATATTGCTTATAAACCAATTCCATTTGGATGATTGTAGTAGAAGAAAATACATACTTAATGAGCCTATTGAGCACTCAAAATAATTAATGGCATTCACTGCCACTACCAAAGATGAATCTATATTAGATCTTTCTACAAAAATATCTACAGTGTATCAAACAACCTGCTAAGTAAATCTATATTTATGATCACAAGAATCAATAGAAAAAGAAGCACAACAAATAGTATCTCCAAAAAAGAATACTTCATTTAGAGTATCATAGATCCAATTGCTAGTGCCAGAGGTTTTAGCAACACCCTATAAGCTTTACAATATTAAATGTGTTTTTGTTGGGAAATGACTTCGGATAGATTCAAAGTATATGAAAGAGAACCATAAATATTGACAAGCCAAGTAATAAAGATTTCATGGCTACCAACTACTTAGAGCATAAGATAAAGTTTTGTATTTTTTCACATAATAAATACTTACTCAATAGCATGTCTATCTCTCCAATGGCACAAAGTACCTGACTTACCCAATACATACTACAAAAAACTTGATGATTTCCTCCAATAAAGAATGCAACCCATCCAATCTAAAGTCATTTCTGCAATAAAGATGTCAGTAGTGAGAGTAAATGTAGTTGATCCCTGAAAGCTTTAAGTTTGGTGAAAGATCAAACTTTCCAACATAAGTATGATTCATAAGTTGAATTACATATGGAGTATATATCCTCATAAGTATGATCCCTGAAATCTTTAAGTTTGGTGAAAGATCAAACTTTCCAACATAAGTATGATTCATAAGTTGAATTATATATGTAGTATATATCCTCATAAGTATGATTCAGCCTTTCATACCTTTCGTACTTAAAGTAGAATAGAAAACATATTGGTTTATGTATAGTGGTGCTATTCTTAAAGGAACTCTTATTTAGACTCTAAATAGCTTATGCTCCGTCACATTCTTGTCTAGACAATATAAAATAACACTAATCCCACAAATCATTAGCTTCTGAAGAGAAATGTGAAGAGATTGCAGACTCCTAATAGTAATGCAAGTGAATAGTTAGAAAAGCATAGAGGATTTGTGATAGCTATCAGGCCACATTTGAAGGAGGTGTAAGGTAATCCCTAGATGGCTCAACACTTCCATAGGCAGGTGTGGATCATCTATGCCAACACTAGCATTCCTTCAACTATAGGCAAGACACGAGCAGATTGCAGTGTAATTAATGGCCTTAAATGGAGTTTTTGTGTGAGAGTTGGCACCCACTTTCATCTCTTTCCCAAGCATGGGATGCTTGTATTCTGGCTGACAACAAAAGAATGCTCTCTTCTCCAGCATGCTCTTTGCCTACGCATTTGACATAAAAGTCTGCAAGCTTACACAAGAAACATCCATAAGTATTTGGTACTTTGCATTTCCTACACAACTAAATGCAAAGTGTTTTGATTTTATCCATCTTCTTCGAGAAAACATTTGGGCACTTTGCAAGGAATCCCAAGGTAGAAAAGATTGCTTATGTTTTCCTCAACTAAATACTGTTTTATTTACCACAAAGATGAAGAAGTTGAAATGAAATGATGGGGAAAGAAGAATGTGGAGAATTCTTTGGAGAAAATTTCACCGCCTCCCTTCCTTCATTCCTACACATTTTGGAAATGTTAGTGCCTCTAGGATAGAGATATCAATGCATCTTGCTCATTAAGAGAACAATAAAGTTCTAGTTCCTACATTCTCGACATTTGAAATCTCTAAAATAGAATCAAAATCGGCGTCCATGAAAACCCTTAGTAGTCAAGAATCCGAAAAGTCCCAATGAGCACCCTTAGCATTGCAAGATCTACATAAAGTGGAGTTACATTTCCCCTTGATCTCACATTACATAGTAAAATGTGTAAGCATAGACAGATTATGTGAATTGTTCGATAGAATACATCAAAGAATGTGGTCTCATAGACTGCGGCGAATACCAGATATGCTCAAAATAGATTTATGGAAAAAAGATTTCAAAAACTTGAACAAGAAAATGCAATTGTTCTGTGTAAAGTCAAAATAGTTTTTTATAAATAAATATCTATGATATAGCTACAAAACATGGAAGAATAAACAAACTACTTGTGTATTTTGCAATAAAAAATAGAGCACAAAATTTAACCAAAGGTTTTATTAAAGTAATGTCTACACAGTAAAGAACTCTAACTCAAAATTAAATAAATCAGAATAAGGATGGACACCAGAATGTGAGAGGTGAAATCTACATTCTTTTAAAGTTTCACAAATATGAATAAATCAGTCAATATTGAACAAATGAAATAATAACTCTCCCCATGAAATTGTTGAGTGAATGTAAAGGAAACAATAACATCATCAAAGTAGCATGAAATTACAAGCAAGATAAGGATGAAATCTATTCCTAAGCTACTCAAATATCATCTCATAGGGGGATTGGTGCTACTTTGATGTGGAAAGTAGCCCTTTCCCAACCCCTTTTGATAAGTTAAATGATGAAAATTGCATTCAAGATGCTATGTGATATGATAAACAAGATGCAAGATGATGATCAAGATGCAAGATGAATATTTGTATAACAAAGATACTAAGATTGTGCATGCCAAATGAAAAGGATGAGTTGTTTATTTAGAAGAGAGAGTGATGGAGAAAAATGAAAAATGGGTGAATGTGGGACAAAGATTCAACCAATAGGAAGGAGCCACTTGTCACCATGTGAATGAGCCAAGGATGTGCAAGTTTTGGTGAGTGTGCCAATAAATGACATTAGGTGGCCTTTTAAATTTTCAAATTTGGCTTGTTGGAGGGAGAAGAAGGGGTCTTAAATGCCTAGTGGGGTCATGTAAGAGGAGAATTAATACTATGTTGGAAGGGACAAGTCAACTTGATTTGAATTCAAATTTGAGAGAATATTCCCTATTATGTCGTGTTGATGGAAAATGAAGGTTTAATAATTTAACTAAAATCATTTCTTTGTACAAGTTTGAAAAGTTACAGGATGAGACTTGCATTGGGATTAAATTAATCAAGGTTAATTAATTTAATGAGGGATTTAGGAGATGTGACAATTTTGACTTAGATATATGGATTTATTTAAATCAAAATGAGAGGAATGTGATTCAGACTTAGTTAAATAAATATTTTGATTTATTTAACTAAAGGGGATGATGTTAGTATTAAAGATGAATTAAATAAAATTTAAATGGGGGACTTTAGAGATTGAATTTAATGAACTTGATTTATTTGATGAATGGATGAATATTACCTAATTAGATGCATGATGCCAATTTTGCATATCTACAGAAACAACGATAACTTGGATGAAATTTTGGATAAAAAATCAAGCATCTAGCATGAAGTGGCCTCAATGTATGTAGATATTGATCTTGAATTTTGATATTAAATAATGCTTGAATAAGATCTCCAATGCTACATCAACACATTAGCTCAACAACATTAATGATGCACTATTCATTTTACATGATGAGATGACCTTTGATTGCTGCAATAAACTCTAATAATCTGCCCTTGAATTCCTTCTTGAATTTTCTTGAACATGCTCTATAATTATTTTTGTCAAATTACTCTTATGATAACTTGAATTTTCTAGGTGAAACTATGGGAAATAGCCTTATATTTTTACATAACTTAAGTTTAAATCCAAAATTTCAAATAACACAAGTTGACATTAGATGTAGGATTTGAAATTGTTAAAATATTTCCAAGAAAAATCCCAAGTGGGGTGTCCTAAGTCAGTGAGGTCCCATTCACCATAGGGCGAATAGATCCTAGCATACCTAAGTAGGACATGTTTAGGGGATTGTGAAATGTCATGCCAAAGGGAGTCTGAGGACCTAGTGAGGACACATTTTCCATGTGTCAAATGGGTCCTAGGTCACTATCCTAGGACACATTCCTTGCAAAATTAAGTGTTGTGTAATTTCATTTAAGAGTGTTAGGTTTTATCCATCAAAAAATGCAATAAATTAGGCTTGTATTTAAATTAAAGGGGCCAATTAAGCTCAAATTAACCTCAATTAATTAATAAATCCCTAGATTAGTGTGAAAGCATAAAGATACACATTGCAACACCCTAAATAATGCACCATTAAGTCTATTTTATTAATTCATTATAAAATTAAGGAAAAGGGGGTAATTTTTCCATTACTACAAATAATCAACAAGTATTATAGTTTTTTATCATTAATTAGTTGAAACCGATCAAGTGGAATAAGCGAATCCATATCAAGATCCTCTGGAAATGTAGATTCATTCAAGTCTCCATACATCTCTATAGTTTTTTCATAAGGTCATGAGGGATATTAGTATAATATGTGTCCATTTTATTTCAATATCACAACTAAAGAAAATTACTCCTAGGATATGTTAATTCTTTAAGTACCACATAATTCTCTTCCATTTGGACACTAGTTTAGGAGCTAGTCCATAGAGATAGGGAAAAATATTAAGCCACCTACAATGTGTTAGGATTCTTTTTTTCCATGATTTAAAGTTTCATTTATTCACATGATTATAGTACAATTCCTTTTGATACCGATGATACACTTAGAAAATTTAGTCACACAAAAAACCAATCAAGAGACTTAAGCCAACAAAATCATATATTACCCTCTATAAATTATTTAATCGTGAGACCCACAAAAAATATATGATCTAGAACTTTATAGTTAGTTTGATTAAAGGTGTCACTTTCCAAAAAAAGTGAAGCGGACTTGACCTTAGTGCTTATAGTTGTAAAATTTGGATAGAAAATAAAAGTAAAATCTTGCACATAATAAGATAAATTTGACCACACTAATTTAATGTATATTGAAAATTTTGCAGATTGAAAAACAATGCATGCAAAAATGTTACCGTATGAGCAAGAATGAAGCCTAATTTTTTTGAGAATGAATCAAAATTTATGAGAATCTAAAAGTTTTGGATAAAAAAGGCACCAAAATAAAAAAAACTTATTGAATCACCTTGAGAGGCATGAAATTATACCCCAAATCAAGAATAAATTCTTCAAAAATAAAGGTCGATGAGTGAGTTATGTATGTTTGAAGTCAAAATACAAATTAATACCTACTAATGGAGATGGGGGTAAATTAAAGTGACTTGTTGATAGTCATTTCACAATAAAATTAAAGACAATATTTGATGAAGGTCATTTGATTGTGAAATTTAAGACAGTCACACAAAAATTTAAAAAATTGTGATTTTTTTCTCAAAAATAAAGTATATATGAAAATAAGAGTTTTTGGGTCTTTTGAGTGTGATGGAAAGGTCACATTTGACCCAAAATTATATAAAATGATGAGTCCTTTATAGATTTGGTAACAAACCTCCCTCTTCAAACCCTTCAATTTATACTTGCAATACAAAGAAATGAAGATAAAACTGTCAAATATGATATTTTAAAAAAGCTTTCTAGTTCTCTAGATCATCATTTCAAGCTAGGGAAGAGCATACTCATATTTTTAAAGATCCACCAATATCTAACATGTAGATATCTGAATAAATACTATCAAGAAGAACTTTGATACCATATAAGAGTTGGTATAGAATACTCTACACCATGCAATATTTGGTTGATGATTGTAGCCATCCAAGATCTAGAAAATTATACGAAGTTAAAAGAGAGATAAATTGTGAGAGAATAATTTTATTCTTTAAAATGATGAAAATCATAGATTACAATTAGATTGATTCTTAAATGATAAATCCTTGGTTATATAGCCAAAGTGAGACATACAATTAGACAAGATCATGGAAAATATCTTAATCCTATGTCATGAGACAAAAAATATTAAGCTACCTGTGACACAAGATGTAAATGATATGAGATAAGAAGATATAATTCCAATTAAGACTTCTATGAATGTCCCTATGACCTAAGTAAACCTACCATGTGAATAGAACCTACTAAGTGAACTAGTTAGGTAAAACACCATATTCACACCAACAAGGTTCAATAGTGAGCTTTGTAGGTGTAATTTCTTTAAGTATGTATGTTTGTGATGCTTGTATAAAGGATTAGAATATGAAAGTCTATTGCAATTATTTTGATTTCTACATGATACATTTTGTTTCTCCGGAGTCATATTTTATTATTAAAAAAGTTTTCCTCTCATATAAACTCCTAGGTTGTGCTATATTATTTTTATTTTATTTTCTCATTAATTATTTTAATTTTTCTACACATATCATCTCATATAAAATAATATAGAAATTGCATTCCATACATTCATTTTCTTTCATTTGAACACCTAGAAGAAGGTGATTCCATTTTACTAAAGATATTGAAAATGATACTTTTAATCTAAAGGGATTAAAAAAAGAATATGAAAACTTGTTGACTACTTTTGTTCATTCATACTTTTTCTATGAAATGATTTGAAAAAATAGCATTGCAATGTCTTGAATTTAGATGAATGTATATAATTATAGGTAGCATGAAATAAATCCTTTATATTCTAATACCAATGATTTTCCATATACATAGGATTGTATGACAACTATTCATGTTAGAAAAGATAGGACTAAGATAGTATAAATAGGTTTATAGAAGCAATGTTATAAAATACAATGGCTACCATAAACAAAGGCATGAAAAATATTTTCCTCTATTCATTGATGTTTCATGCATGGTAAATTAATTTATATCTTAGCCTATGATTGGAAGAAACATACCATGACATAAAAAATGAAAAGGGTTGTGCACATCATTTCAAACACACTTTATAGTACCATTAAACTAGGCTACAAAATAGCCTAGTGCAATTTAGAGTACCAATAAATCAAGATATAAGACTGGTTTACATAGAATTGGTTGGCATGATCATGTGGAGTAGATGAAGTTAGCTATTAGATATGCATGGAGTCAAACAAAACATAATGTGACAATGTGTAGGTTGCTCACAATATGCAAAGGTTACATAGGAATTAGTAATGCTTGTATCCAAAAGTGTAATCTTAAAGTTGTGCAATGTTATTTAATAGGGAATGCAGGGTTGTCTCACACCATCTTGTGATGAGCTATTTGAATGGATACTTGTGCAAATGTGTATGAAGCTATTTGACTAGAAGTTTTTGTTTATGTGCAACATATTTGAACATGTAATATATCTATTAGAAATATTTTGCTATATAAGAAAGATTAAAATTGAATCATTGTATAAAAACTATAGTAACGGAAAAAGTAGCCTTTTTCTTGCTTGATCTAATAATTGACATTAAAAATGAGCTAATGGTGTGTTGGAGTGGTGTTGTAATGTCTTGTACACATTCACATCATTTTAGGACCTTTATTTAACTAAAACATGCCTTAATTGGTCCTTTGCAAAGGTGTTGTAAAGTGATGTAACACACTTTCACACTTTTCTAGGATGTATTTGCTTAATTAAACCTTATGGGACCCTTCCTAAATAAAATAAGCATAATTTATAATACCTTTTTTAAGTGTTGTAAAGTGTTTTAAAGCACTTTCACATTTATCTGGGTAGTCTTAATTCATTGTGGTTAAGTGGATTTATTAACCCCCCTTTTTAGGCCTTAATTTTAACATCTCTCGAGGATCTCTCCCAACAATTATAAATTAAATATCAAATTATTTCATTGGGAAAAAATTGGTCCTAGTAAGTTGAGCCAGGACCCATTTTCCTTGAGTGGTGAATGGGTCCTCCCTTAATAAGACCTCCCTTTTTCAATTGATCTGGAATGGGCTTTTGGCTTTCTTTTAGCTCCCCGAAGCTTGGTCCTGGAATCTTACCCAGGACCCATTCGCCTTTGGTGGGGAATGGGTCCACTCTTAATGAGACCCTAATTTTTGAATTTCATTCTAGTAGGAATTCAATTATGTTTCTTTCTGAATTTGGTGTTGGACTTAGTTCTTTGAATTTCAGGGTTAATCTCCTATTTTAGTATAAATAAGGGGTGAATTCACATTGTTTCTCCTAACATAATCTAGAAATTTTATCAAGCATTCAAGCATTCAATTTATTAAGCATTAGAGCATGTTCAAGGCATTTCTAGGCAGATTTCAAAGGTTTATTGCAGCAATTCAAGATCATATCATCATGTCAAGGGTTTAATGCATTCGTGTGTGTTGAGCTAAGAAGTGAATGTTGCATTGAGGATTCATTTACAAGCAACATCCTACATCCAATATCTACATTTGTCATGGCTACTATATGATTGTTTTCCCTTGAGTGTGTTATTGCAGATTGATAGGTTGAAGATTAAGTGGAGCAAGATTTGGAGCAAAATTGTCAAAGTTGCAAAGTTTCAAAAGTTGTGATTCAAAGTGCAAGATGACGGAAAGAGCTCTACAGAATTAACTACAAGCTTCCAAAACTTGATAACAAGGAATTCAAGAGTGCAAACATCAAGGTATAGTATCCTAAATTCAATTTTCTGAAACCCTAAAAGAACCCATTTGCCCTTGAGGGCGAATGAATCCTCCATAGCTCAAAAACAACTTTATGGTCAGGTACACAACTTTTTATGCTCTTAAAACATCCCCCATACTTGCTATAATAGTTAGGTTGTATTTTTTGTTATTATTAGCATCTTATTTTGCATATTTGAAATGATTTTGAGCTTGGAAAATAAGTGGTCCGTCTCATTTGCACACACATTTGAGAAAGATCTTATTTTCCACCAAATTGAAAACACAAAAGTATTTAAGTGTATAAATAGTCTTACACTAATAAAATATATAAATTCAAAAAATTAAGACTAAATCATTTTAATATTCGAAACAATATTTATTTATTAAAATATATTTTATAAAATGAACATTAAAATATTAGATATATACATTTCTTTCACACATTTTGAAAACTCAAATTTCAAATATTATAAATAACATATTTTAAAATCCTTATACTTTATTGGTTTATCTTCTTACAGGCTGTCTAATTCTCAATTTGGGAATGTTTGTGATTCACTACGTAGGTATATCTCAAAAGATTCTGTTTTGTAACATTGAGTAGTACAATATACCTTTGACTAAAAGAATTTATGTAAAGCTGTATATGTCGGTATAATCCTTTGAAACCAAATTGAGATTATTGTACTTCAGATCAGGTGAACATTCCCACTGGTAAAGATTAGTACAAAAGAAAACTAAAGTAATTCCACTGACGGTAAAGTAGGAGAATATTAATGTAATGAAAACATGTGTGATGATTAAATGGAGACGTTCAAATTCTTCGTGATCCTTACAACTGTAACGAGGTCTTTAATTTGTGGTCGTACTGATTGGGATCAATTATTTTTGAGTTTTTAAATTAAAATTAAATTAATTATTTGTTTATTTTACATTTAATATATACACATGTAAACATTTAACTGGCATTCTCTCTGTAGAATTGATGTACAATACTATTACCAAGAAAACTCCAAGTCGTGCTTACGAACATTACTTTTGAGTAGGCTTAGTGCGCACATGAATTAGCACTTATACTGTACAAAGATTCCTGGGAAGTAATAATATAAAGGACTAAGTTATGCAATGGCAAGAGCAGCAAGAAGCAGTAATAACAACGACTTGTGATAGTGCTTCAAAATGAGTATCATATGGAATACTTGGATACGAAGGTTTGTCAACACTAATCCAGCTGCTTGGAGAAATGCAACCGTTATTCATAAGAGGTATGTTTCAAAGGGAGAGGGCAATAAGTTTACTCAGAGCTCAGAGACCAAGGAAAATCTGAAATTGGGTAATTTTTTATCATATCAACGTAGCATACTTTTGTAGTGGGCATCCATTTACCTTTTAGATTACCATCAGTAATATGAGAATGATTTATATGGTTTTTGATCTTGTGTTATTTGATTTTGGCTGCACTCTCTCAGAAGATGCCAATCCGGTGGTGAACGCTCCCAGTACCTCCTTCAAAGGAGATACTCAAAAGTTTTCTACTGTACGTATTTCTCCCTACTCTAGAACTCTAGATGTCTTTATTTTATTTCGTAGACTCTCTTAACAAACCAACAAAGGGAAATAATTCATTGTCCTTGTTCTACACTATTGTAGGCAATATGAATGCTTTCAAATGATTTTATTGGCAAAAGTCAATCTTAGATCTTGGTTACTGGTTGTCTACGAGCGTACAGGAATCTAAAGCGGGACCTACAGCAAAAGGTAGTAAAGGAACTCCTCCCCAACACAATGGGGAAAAAGGAAATTGAGGAGAGCATGCAAGAACCTCGTGTTCCGGGAGGTACTACAGGATCCGGTCCCCATAATCACAGGAGTGTAGTTACCATAGCCATTTAGATATATGTGTAAAGTATTGTAGTGTTTCATTCTCAGTTAAAAAGATTTCAATTTGATATAAAAATTCTGAAAAAATGGTTTATGGTTTGTAAGTTCTCTTCAAAAGTTCATAACAAAATGATATTTGTACTTGCATTCATCTGAAAGGTATATTAATATCTATAACATCTTCATTATTCAAAATAGTATTTGATGGTTTTAGAATTCAAATTTATGTTTTTTTTTAATAATTTTAAATAAATTAATAGTTAAATATAATTATATTGGGAAAAGTTAATTTAAAAGAAATGCATTAATAATTCTATATTTAATTTTCTTATTAAATATAATTTTTGAAGTATTTATATTACTTGTCTTAATTTTTAATGTATATATTAGAATCTAAATGTAATAATTATTTATTTGAATTTGTGGTGATGTTAACTTTTTATAATTATTTTATTTTCAATGAAACTTAGTAGATAGAAGATTGCATGGTTTTTGAAAAGGAAAAAATAGGTTTTACAGAGACCTGAAACCGCAAAGTTAAAACAACAAAAGATAGAGCAAAACAAGTCCAAACAAATAGACAGCTGTCGCAAAAAGGAAACGACAACACAAAGAGACAATAGGGTCCAAAAAAAGGACCGCAAAAAAACCAGAAACAAACACCACCACACTACTCCAAGGTGTTCATCAACTCCTTGGCCTCCTTTTCAACATCCTTCATATCCTGTAACCCCTGCTTGAGGATTTGAACCGTATGTGAAGAAATCGGGGTCTTCCTCTTCGTATTAGCCCGAGTGCGAGTCGAAATCCCTTCAACAGCAGATCTGCTACAACCTCTGTCCGCATCCAAATCCACAACCAGCGATCCCTTTTAATTTTTTTTGAGTTTTTCCACCATAGCATTGATGATAATGGTGTTATGCCTGGCAATTTTGTGATTATTTGCCACAGTGGCCCTAATATTTTGGCCTATCTTGGACATATTGCACTCAAACCTGGTCAATCTTTCCTCTTGCGAATGTTGTCTTTTCCTTGGTAAGGGGGTTTCCTATCCCTCATTCTCATTACAACTCCATCTAATCTTTTGCTCCAAATCCATGACTCTGTTGCTGAGATCTCTATTACGGCCTTTCAAATCACAGACTTCCTTCTGAGTCCACTTGAGAACAGTGAAAAGGCCATCCGTATTTTTTTTGCCACACTCACAATGTCCTTAGGCTTGGGCTTATTCAAGGCAGAATTAATTTCATCCTGATTAGGGGAATCATTAGGTGCATTCCCAAATCTTCCAGATGTAGGGGCACTAGGGGCCGACTCTTTACTGACCATAGGTTTATCAGAAAGAATTTCCATAGAATTCCCAGAGTACGAGACTAATTTCGTAACTAAGGTACCTTTAAAACCATAGACCAAACCTGGGGTGGGGCAGCCAGGAGACGGCTAGGGATTAAGAAAGGGTGGCGAAGCAAAACCCGGGATAAGGAAATCATGCAAAGGCTGCAGATTAGGACATGAAGGTGGAACATAATCCATAAGGGCATTCCGACAAGACAAGGACTGGGGAGCAATGGTATTAGGACCAACAGGGGCACAAGCAGGAGGGGCTAGGGGGTCGTTCTCCCTGCTACTTTCAGTATCCTCATCATCCAAATCCCCAATATCAACAATTTTAGGCAAAGTAGGTAAATTTTGATAATGCTCATAGATGAGCCTGACAAGACCAGGGTGAATAATAGAAGTCCTCCTAGGGTTTCTTCCAACTTCATCAAGGCAATTCTTCAAAGAAGAGAGTAAGTAAAAAGGCAAAGAGATACGAACCTTGTGACAGAAATGGTTCAGAATAGCAAAGTGATAACCATACGCCGTGGTGGTGAAGCAACCGTCAACCATGATATACTCCATTATTACTCTTAAAACTTTCCTCCAGATTGATTTAATGGACTCCACATCAAAGTAGCTATTGGAAACCTTAGCCAACTTAGGCTTCTCCTTGTCTTTTTTAGGAAATCTTATGACTGCTTCATCAGAGAACTGACGGTCTTGATAAAATTTCACACCCTCAGTCAAAAGACTGGTAATATCACTGATTATTTCCTCATTCAACTTAACATTCCTACCAAACAACACAATCTCACCATTTTTCCAATTTTTGGCAAAATAGTCCAGCATCCCCTCGTCAGTACCATGGAGCTTTTCCAAAAACGGGACTAAACCTCCCTTTTCAATTCTTTCCCAGGCTTTAGCATTCTTTCTATGCTTTTGAAAGCTGCTCGGCTCCACACATTTTCTCTCTCCCCCCATCTTCAAAGCTCTATTATACCACACCCTACAGTTGCTTTGGGTCTCGTTTAAGCATATTTTATCAAACACCCAGAAAGCATGCCAGAGACTCTTCTTGAAAAAGAAAATGACGTCGGTCCCATCAAATCTAATGAAATTGACGTACCTAATATTTATCCTCTTCATCATGACGAAGACAAGCTTCTCTTCCATGCATTAAATCATAATAAATTAGTGCTTTCACCTCAAAATGGAGGTAGTCATTCTTCCTCCATGTTTTTTCCCCACCCTTCTTAACCCCTTCATTGGCGAAGTAATCAGCCACCTTATTGGCTTTTCTGTAGGTGTGGGACACTTTAACTTTATTAAATTTCCTTAATAAGATTATTGTATCTTCGATCCACTTTTTAATGGTCCACGAGGGAGGGGTAAGCCTAAGAATGCAATTTATTATATTAATTGAATCACCCTCCAACCAAAGACATTTCGTGTTCATCTTGAAAGCTAAGTTAATCGCATGATAAGCCCCTACAGCTTCTGCAACATGATTAGTTTGGGTGCCGATGTCCACAGCAAAAGCCGCAATAAAAGCCCCCGCGTTGTCCCTTAAAACACACCCACTGCCAGCTTTCCCTGGGTTTCCTTTAGCAGCACCATCAAAATTGACTTTCAACCAACCCAAAGGCAGCAAAGACCAACTAGCATTCTCCCTCCCACAAACATCAAGCATGGGGACATTTAACACAGCTAATTTTGAATTCCAATTTTTTGCCGTAGCAATATCAAAAGGAGACCAATTAGCTTTATCAACCATTTTTCTTGGGATTAAAGATAAATTTTCCTTTATAGCCCTTACGATTTTTTCATGCAAGTCCCCCTCCAACTTCTCTTTTTCCCTAAACACTCTGTTGTTCCTTTCCTTCCAAATATTCTATGACACAAAAGGTAGAACAAAAGACCAGAGCTTTCGCACAAAAGGATTTTTTGAAGGAGATTTTATTGCAAGAAAAAGTCTTTGATAGAAGTTGGGGAAACCCAAACAAAATCAAGAAGCTCAAAATTTTTATCCCATATGTGCGAAACAAAAGGGAAATGAAGAAAAAGATGATTACCAGTCTCATCATCGTTCTTGCACATGTAGCACCTGTTAGGTAATTGAATTCCTCTTTTTCCAAGATTGTCCAAAGTGAGAATCTTATTCTGTAGCATTATCCAATAGAAAATATTGATTTTAGGAATTAGGTGATTAATCCAAGCCTTAGCCCAAAAGGGCAGAGGCTCCATTGGACTAGCCAACATAGAAGTAGCAGAAGAAACTAAAAAAATGCCAGATGGATTGTCTAACCAAACAGGAAGATCATCCACCTGGTGTTGAGCTAGTCTTAGGGCCCTAAAGGCCGACTGAACAGGGCTAAGATCCTAACTGATGGTCTTCAAATCAACCAGCCCCCATTCCTCCAGTAATCTTTAACCAAGACCCTGAATTCCCTTTTACAATCATTCATCCATTTACTAAATTTCTCATTTCTGATTAACGGATCTTTAAAAAGCCATCTGTCTTCCCAAAACCTAACATAATTTCCTTTTCCAACCAGCCAACCAGTTCCCATTTCCAGCAACTTTCTACCTCTGCTCATATCATTCTAGCAAATAGACCCACGAGGTAAGAGAGAAGAATTTATAACCTCATTAAGAGACTCACAGTTGCTAAAATATTAGGCTTTTAAGGTATCACACCATTCCCCTCTCAAAGTAAGAGTTCTCCACAGCTGTTTAGCAAGAAGGGACAAATTCAGCACTTTAATTTTCCTTAAGCCGAGGCCCCCTCTCGATTTAGGTCTACAGACCAGATCCCATCCAATGAGTGGCATTCTCCTCTTATCCTCCACACCAAACCAGAGAAACCTTTTCTAAATTTTTTCAATGGCCTCAGCATACTTAGTAGGAATTTTAAATAAACTAAGAGCATACACAGGAAGATGTTGCAAAGAAGCCTTTATGAGCTGGATTTTTCTAGCTTGACTGAGTAGAGCTCCTTTCCACCCCGACAGCTTCTTATTGAATTTTTCAACCAAAGAGATCTAGAATGAGTCCAAGGGTTTGATGCAAAGAGGAAAACCAAGATAGGTTGATGGAAGAGGCTCAATCTGGCAACCAAGAATCCAAGCAAGTTTAACTTGTCTATGCTCCAGAGTATTGAGGAAGAAAATTGAACTCTTAGCCCTATTAACAACTTGCATAGAAACAAATTCATAAAGATTCAGAATTCTTTTGAAAGTCTTAGCTTTAGCCACAGTAGATCTTCCCATGAGAATGGCGTCATCAACAAATTGTTGGTGGGAATAGGTTAGAAGAGAAGAGGAAGGTCTTAAACTAGCAAGGGATCTTTGATCAATAAGCTTTTTAATATTTCTTCCCAAACTCTCAGCCAAAATTGTAAACAGAATAGGAGAGATAGGATCTCCCTGTCTGAGGCCTCTGGAAGTCTGAAAAAACCTCGAAGGTGACCTGTTCACAATGACAGAAGAAGTAACTGTCGAAACTAGCCGGTTCACCATCTGAATGACTCTATTATTAAAACCAAACTTGACCAAGATTTTAAATAAAAAATTCCACTCAACCCGATCATAGGCTTTGGAAATGTCTAATTTAAGAATGAACCCTTTAGTCTTCGATACCATTAAAGAATGTAAATTCTCATGAACAGTGATAACAGAGTCCAGAATGTATCTACCTGGCACAAAACCATTCTACTACGGAGCAATCATTTGAGGAAGCACATAAAGCATTCTTGTAGTTAAAACCTTCGAAATAATTTTATAGATAGAATTGCATAGGCTGATTGACCGAAAAGCTTGAAACTCTGAAGCCCCAGGTTTTTTTGGAATAAGGACCACAAAAGTAGCATTAAGTTCTTTCAAAATACATCTTGATCCAAAGAATTCCTTGACAGCATTCTCAACATCCACCTCAACAATTTCTCAAAACACTTGGAAGAAGAATAAGGGAAAACCATCTGGTCCAGGAGCTTTGTTGCCATCAAAAGAGAAAACAACTTTCCTAATTTCAGCCTTGGAAGGAATAGCAGTGATCATAGAAGATTGCATGGTTTTTAATATTAGAAAAATTAATTAAAATGTTAAGACATATTTTTTTTGATTAAATATTTAGTTTGGTGAGTTCTTTTTAAAATTAGAATTTCATCATTCAATCTATTTGACTCATTGTTTCTAGACAATTAACATGCATTTTCTATGCTCTCACAATTTTTAAAGATGTCTACAAGTGCATTTACATCCGTGCAATAAGTAAATTAAATCATATATTTTTTTGAGAAAACATGTTGGAAAATTGTGATGACACATGTAGTGTAATAATGAGATAAGATAAAAGGGAAAATTATCTAAGTGAGTTTAAGAACTTGTGTGAATATGATAACTAGGTAGATGTGAACTAGTTGGATAAAAAAAATCACACTGTAAGTGATATTAAGGGAGAAAATTAACTAGTAAAAAGTGGGTCTTAAAAACTAGGTATGATGAGGTTCCCATGTACACTTTAATTTCTATCACATATGAAAAAAAATGGGAAATCCATATGGGAAAATCTTCCTCTCAAAAAAGTGAAAAAAATATAAAGGAAGGAGGACCAAAGATCACCCCCAAGTAGAACTTCCTTTTAACCCCAAGAGTATTACACAATTCAAGATAATGAAGTGATGCTAAAGGTCTCGTAAATATGTTTGCAAGCTATGTCTAGGTAAACAAATATTCTAAGGTAAGAACACCATCATAGATGATTTTTCAAATAAAATTCATGTGTAATTTAATGTGGTTCACTCTTTTAATATTATGAGAATTATGAATGGCACTTTTATTTTCACACAAAAGAATAGTAGGATGAACATGTGGTAGACTAGAATCTATCCTAACTTTTCAAATCCATAGAACCTCCTCACTAGAAAGTACCCCATGCCAATATTTAACAATAATAGATGATAATGTGATAAAATATTATTTCTTTCAAAACCATGCAACTACACTAAATCTATATTTTATAAAAAAACCCTAACTCAAAATTCTATTAGTCAATACCATGAAATCAATTCAATCTATTCAATCCTACAATTTGATAATATTTTGGTTTGTATTAAATACTAAAATAGATGGTTCCATGACTTTACCTCAAAACATGCTTAACTTCCTTACAATAACTCTCACGAGTTATATGGTAAAAGCATGATATAATCCCAATATTGAAGTTGATATTATGATGAGTGTGTGTCAAATATAAAAGACTATCATCTAACTATCTATATAAAAAAATATCAACACTAGGTGTAGTTCAAGTAGTAATCAATGTGATAGTAGAATAAAGTAATGTGGGAATAGGCTTACAATAAATAATAATAAATTGATGAATAAGTTCAATGACATACTTTTTCTAGTATATAAAGAAGTGGGAGTGTGAACCATCAATTTTAGGTAGTAATCTATGTACTTCTCTTGCACTCTTAGGGTTTTTCACGTAAAAGGAGAGAGATAGACCCCAAAATTGAGGCGGTTCACTCAAACTAAGGAATGTATGATGGAATTATCACTGAATGCAATTGATTGATAAAATTGATTGATTATGAGTGCAAAACTAATGAAATATGCAATGTTTGAAAACGCAGTGATGTTTACAAAAATCTTAAAAAGATGGACAAAAATGCAAATAGAACTAAACAAAAAGTTGAAATTTAGAATGTGTGCACCTTTAAAACTAATGAAGATTTAAAATCACTCAGACAATCTGTAAAAGTTGAATTTTTGGCTGACTGGGAGTCATTTGCCAATCTGGGCAAATCAGTCTTAGGTCAAGATTTTCTACCCAGAAACTGATTTCTACTAAATGAGTACTAAAATATGCATATAACTCTGATAGTCACCTCTAGGGGGAATCATTTGTCATCCATGGTGAATTAGTCCTTTTTCATTTTTCTATAAATTCAAATCTTAAATTTGTACCTTGTCACCTGCACAACACTTTTTGATAGAAACCTAGATCAGAATCTTAGGAAATCCCTATAAAACAACTTCAAGTTTGTTGTCTAATTGGGGATTTTCCTTGGTTAAACCCATAATTGGGTAATCAAACCTTGAATGGATAAAAATTTGCAGTAAACCCTAGCCTTAAGTGTCTCAAAGACTAGGGAAATTTAAAGTAAGACAAAACCCTATTCTAATGTGCTAGAATAAGATGAATAAGTGTGATTTGAATGAAGCAATACTTCAATCCAAGAAACCCTACAACATATCAAATGCATGTAAATGACATGCAAATGTAATGAAAACCTTAAATTTGAAGATAAAGAGAAAAAGGAAGATGGAATCACTTTGAAAACAAGTCCTTAGGTGTGATTTGATGGCTAGTTGCATCTCCTCAACCTAGATTTCTCCATGATTCACCATATACATCCATAATCAACTCTTTTCAATGTTGAATATTGAACAAGAAGTGAGCTTGAAGACCTACAAAAACCCTAGTTTTGCTACCCTAAAGCTTCAAACTTTGCTATAGAAATACTAATGAAACATATTGTGGAAGATTCTTGATACTTGAATTTTGAAATTGCTTTGTGAAAATGACTAAGAGATGTGAAAAATGACCTAGGATGTGTATTTATAGGCATTAATACCTAATTTTCCTATTATTTAGACCGAAGAGGCCGACATCCACCAAAAAAATTAAGTTGAATTGATTAAATTCCCACTCAAAAATGAATTTTCCCCCAAAAGGGACTCATTCACCTTACTTGGTGAATGGGTCCCACCAGAGGGGACTTGTTCGCCCGAGGTGGTGTATGGATCACTCTAGTGGTTTTTGCAGGTGGGTTTTTAGGATATGAGTGGATTAAGTGTTGTTTGTCAAGATTTAGATGATTTTCAAGTGAAACAGACCTCTAGATCAAAAATAATGGGTCTTAGAGGCCTATAAATGCTATTTTAAAGAATGAATGATGTAGGGGTACTCAAAAGTAGGTCCAAATTAAGCTTGAAATTATCTCTTTTCTCAAAAGTGTATAGTTTTCTATGCCACATCTAGCTCCCACTTTAGCGCCCATATGAATCTATGTGCATATATAAGCTAAGGGACTCTAAATAATGCACTTTATTACACAATAAGATACTCAATAAAAGGGTGGGAGAATGAAGCCCCCAGTGTAGTTATCCACAAAACCACAATATTAGAAACTGCATCTTGCAACAAAAATTCGTTAATTGTCCAAAAATCATTTTATATAACTTCTAGAAATCAAGTTTGAGGGTAGATGTATGCCCCCCTTGATTCTACTTGCTTTATGGAGGTAGAATCGAGGTAGCAATCTAGCCATGTTGAACAAGGAATAGTCATATTGTAGTGAATTTCCAAGTACCATGCCACATATTGATAGACAATTGATGATGTCAGGTCTGGAATCATGATTCCAACACATCAAACGGTGTCAAAAATAGAGTTCGCTAGCTCCCGTTATGTTGTTGTGAAGAAAAAGCACTTTATTAACTCTTAAGAGAAAATAACCCTAATTTAATGCATAAGAGTATAAGTGATGAAAATAGGTGAAAAGAGGTAAAGGAGAGTAATTTGTTACTTACTATTACATTTTACCCTCTTGTAGCATGAGAGGGATGAGTGAGATGAGAAGATGTTGTGTAGATGGGATTACACACCTTCATGACTGGATGAGCTTTGAGAGCAGGTGGTGTGCGACAAGCTATACTATGAGTTAAGTCAATTTTGTAACTTCCGCTTAGTGATTTTGTATTGATTTAATGATTTTTAATGCATGTATAGGTTAATTTAGGATCTTGGAAAAGAAGTTCGCAAAGTGTCCCGTTTCTTCACAAAGTGTCCCTTTTGTTTGCAAAGTATCCCATTTCTTTGTGAAGTGTCCCAAAAGGGTTTGAAAGTGTCTAGGGCCTTTAGAAAAGCACACTAGCATGATGAATAATGTAAAAATTAAAGATGTTAGATCAATTTTTAGAGTGTATTATTGTGATTTTGATAGGTACCTGTCCAGTTGTGAGAGTGACTAGGGGGAGACAAATTAGCTTTCTTAGAGATCTAGCTCCAACACTATCAGCAGTGAAGATAGAGCATCTATAGGAAGTAGGCATCTATTGGGCATATCTGATGCTACCTATGAGATACCATGATGCCATGTTAATGGCCCTATGCAAGCACTAGGACATCGATACATGTACGTTTCACCTCCCAACTAGGTAGATTACCATCACCTTAGAGGATGTACAATGGATTCTCTAATTTCCTATTAAGGGAGAATGGGTATATTTCTGAGGAGATCAGTCATTTCATGAGAAGAAGGTGGATATGCAATATTGCTTGGATGGACCTATTCATGATGAGAATGTGAGAGCAAAAATTGAGCTTACTATCCTTCTATATTCACGAGCCCCCATAGTGAGATGGATTATTATGCATACGGTGGCTCTAGTACTCAATTCAAATGGATGAGTGACACACATGGATGGAGGATTGGTTCACTTGATTCATGGGATGACAGAGCACAAGACAGTCTATGCTTGGGGACATTGTATCTTGGTGCATTTTTATTATGATCTAGGTCGATTTATGTATCAGGAGATAGATATTATGGTACACTAGACGCTTCTACAGGTGTGGTTCCTCAAGCATATTACATGCACCATGCATGTCAGTTTCCCACATGCTATAGCCATAGGATATCCACCAGCCTTCGACTATCCTTTATGACACTTGTGGTAGTATGGAGACCTACACTTTTGGAAGGTGATATTTGACCAACTGGAGGAGCACGAGATCCTTTGGAGACCTTATCTACTCCAACTACAGTGGCCTAATCCCACATGACAGTTGAGGAGGATGTAGATGGATAGATTTTTAGTTGGTCGGCATGACTATGTTTTGTCCCTTCTATTATGTGCGACTCACGTGACAGTTTGGGCAAGTCTAGGTACTATCGAGGTTGTGCCCCTTCATTACGTGATCGGTGCAGAGTGCCTGGAGGCTAGGTGATACCGTTTGACTCACTATAGACCATGTTGTAAAGAGCAACTCTGATTCTTCAAATCATGATTGGCCACCATTGTTTGATGCTGATGATGTCAGTAGCACAAATGAGCATGAGGAGTGGTGGTCAATGACATAACTAACTCTTGTATTTCCCATGGATTTTCCTATAGGTGATGAAGGAATAGTACTAGATGAGGGAGATGTGCTAGAGGATAGAGCTGAGGATGTATGATATAGGGTTGCAAATATATTTATTGATGTTATTGATGATGAGTATGATTCAAATGTCGAATCCTGACTATGAGGGCTAGGATGGAGGAGAGGATGATAAGGATGAGGAGTATGAGGAGGAGGAGTGTGAGGATGAGCCACCCCTAAGCAAGGGTGATGAGGTAGTGGTAGAGGATCAACATGAATGGGGAGATTCGTCTCATACTCGTGTGACTAGATCACATGCAGTAGAGCTTATAGCAAATCCATGCCCTCCAAAGAGGATGAGGTTTATATCTCTCATCCGACTAGAGATACAAGTGATGACATTTTATTTTATGCATGTAATTTAGTGCTTATGCTTTATATATATATATATATATATATATATATATATATATATATATATATATATATATATATATATATATATATCATGATGATGTTTACTGATTGTTTATTTTTTCTACCCCTCAAGAGTGATGAGAGATTGGTGAGAGTTCTATTGTCAGGATGTCATAGAGATAGTGTGTGAATCTATTGACGAGGAGGATATGGACCCTAACTACGTGCCCCCACCGATTGTGGAGGAGGAACTAGAGTCACTTAGACCTTTCGTGAGGTTACGGGTAGCTTATTAGAGCATGAGAAGACAACTCCGTCAAGCTGAGAGTGTAGGACAGTCATCACAAGCTCCAACGGAGGTGGAGAGACTGGATGCAAAGCTAGCACAACTACCTATAGAGAGAGATTAGATAGAAGAGCAACGTCTTGTTGCTATTAGATGAGTACATGGTTTGAAGTATACAATTAGTCTTGGTGGATCATGAGAATGATCACACACAACCATATCATGATGTCTGAGGATCAGATCACAAACCCTAGAGCCCGAGGGGTCTAGTTCTCACTGACCTTGTTGATTGTGTATATGATGATGGGATGTACATAAATTTTTTGATATATATATACATGAGCATGTGATATTTTGTAAATATGTATTAATGTGTTTCAATGTTAAATGGAAATGTGATTAATTAAATAACTTGTAAAAGTATTTAATTAATATCTACATGATTTAACATAATTGATGTGATCTAATGTAAAACATATTCCAGATTCACTTTAGATACAACATTGTTATTTTAAAGAAGGTATGTTAAATTAGATACACCTATAATGTATATAAGGATTGAACTTAACATAATACGAGGGTGAATATTATGAAACCTAAAGTAATTAAATAAAAAGAACTTAAATAATTACCTTAGTGTTCAAGACAAACATATGATCAGTTGTCAAGAATGAAGTAATGTGAAAGTATTTAGAATATAACCAAGTAACTTTAGACAACACTACTTTATCAATCATACTATTCAAAGAGACTAGAGGTAATACCGACATAGATGCATGACATTAATAGGTTCCCTAAGGGTTGTGCCATCAAGCTCTATTAAAACGTAAGCACTAGACCCATAACTGGTATCGATTATGTAAGGACCTAACCAATTAGGGCTGAATTTATCTTTGTCTTCATGGTCAGCATGAGTGTTTCATTGATTCTCATAGAGTATGAAATCACCCTTACGAAATGTGTGAGGAATGATATGAGTATTGTGTTTTTGTTGCAATTGTTTAATGTAAGCTTGGAGATGCTCAATAGAATTAATGCAATTTTCATCAAGCATTTCAAGTTGATGCAATTGTTGGTATTTATAAGTGGCTTCATCAATAAGGTCTTGAAGAGAAATTCATACTGTAGGAATTTCTAACTCCAAGCGCATGATCACATTAGAAACAAAAACAAGGTTATAGGGTGTATTTCCCATGGATAATCTAACACTCATTCGATAAGCCCAAATTTCATAATGTAATTGTATATGCCAATCCTTATGATGTTTGTTAACAATTTTCTTCAGGATTCGTTCAAGAATTTTATTAGTTCTTTCTGCTTGTCCATTGAATTGTGGATAGTACGGTGTGGAAAATTGATGTTGAATGTTAAATGTTTCAAATAAATTCTTTACATCATTATTCTTAAATGGGGTTCCATTGTCTAAAACAATTCTTGAAGGAAGTCCAAAGCGAGCAATTATGTGTTCCAATATGAAATGACAAATTAGTTTAGCACTTGTAGATCAAAGAGGAATATCTTCCACACATTTTGTGAAATATTCCATTGTATTTATTATAAATGTGTGTCTAGCAGAAGAGGGTGGTGAAAATTTTCCAACAAGATCCAATCCCCATACTGAGAATGGACAAATGGGAATTTGGGAATGAAGCTCAAAAGCGGGAACATGAATTATATTGCTATGTTCTTGACATTTGTAGCATTGTTTAACATAAGCAAAGCAGTATTTCTCCATATTTCTCCAATAATATCCCATACAAAGGAGTTTTTCACTAATGATCATCCACCAAAATGACCCTCGCAGGCACCAACATGAGCCTGGTCAAGGGCTATAGAAAAATTAGAGTCCCTAAGACATCTTAGTAATAGAACATTGAAGGATCTTCTATACAACATGTCAGTGAGGATAATGTATTTGGCTTCTAGTTTATGTAAATGATTTTAAGTGTGTCAATGTGGGCTTGGGAATGGTACCATCTTTTAAATAATTGTATATTGTGTCATACCATTCTCATGAGTCATCTTGAGTTGTCATTAAAATGTCTTCTAATCAGGTATCAATCAAAGGGTTAGTGATTGGATGAATAAAAAAGGTGAAGTCTTTTGAAGAATCATGTGGGGATATAAGAGAGGCTACGCTCGCTATTACATCTGCATGTCAATTGTATTTCTGTGGGATGTTATCAATGGTGAATGATTCAAAGTTCTCTAATAGTTTCATTGTACGATCCTTGTATTGTGATAATTTGTCATGTTTATTTTAATATGTCTCATTGATTTGTTTGATTACTAATTGTGAATCACCAAAGATCTTGATATCTTTGGTACCCTTGGTTAAAGTAGCACACAATCTTGCGATTAATTCCTCATACTCAGTTGTGTTATTTGTACATAGGAAATTTAATCAATAGGACAAGGGAATAGGCTTTCCATCAGGTGGAATTAATACCACTCTAGCGCCAGAACCTATTGTACACTTCAATCCATCGAAATACAATTCCCATGTGTTAACATCTGTGGTCAAGACACTATCATCAGGAAAGGAGTCATGATTAGGTAAAGCGAGAGGAGAAGGGGCATCAACTATGTGATTGGTTAAGGCATGTCCTTTGATTACCTCTTGTGAAACAAACTTAATGTAAAACTCAGTTAACAATATTGCCCACTTAGCTAAGAATCCAAAGAGATCGGTTTTATTAAAAAAATGCTTAAGGGGATCAAATTTTGTGATGATTTGTATTTCAACATTTAGTAAATATTGTCGCAACTTACTAGTAGCGAATACAAGAGCTAAACATTTTTTTTCAATTAGTGAGTATCAATTTTCATAATCCATTAAAATGTGACTGATGTAATGGACATGATCTTTTCCATGATCATCTTATTGATCCAACAATGCTGCAAGAGCATGGGTTGATGTGGCTATGTAAAGGATAAATGGTTTGTTTGGTACAACAGGTTGTAAAATGAGTGGAGTTATAAGGTATTCCTTTAAGCTCTCAAAATATTATTTACAATCCTCATTCCAATAAAAATGTACTTCCTTCTTGAGAAGATGTGTGAAGGGTAATGTGCAATTGACTAAAGATGTAATGAAATGATGGATAGCTTGAATTCAGACTTGGAATGTGTGCAATTGAGAAATGTTCTTAGGATGTGCCATGTTAATAATGGCATCAATTTTATTTGTGTCCACCTCAATGCCTATATGAGATATGACAAACCCAAAAAGTTTCCCACTATCTACACCAAAGACACACTTTTTTTTATTTAGTCACATGTTATATTTACATATTTGCTCAAAGATTTTTTGAAGAGCATTTACATCGTCTTGTCATGTTTATGGTTTAGAAAGGATATCATCAACATAATCTTCAAAGATATTAGGTATGTAATTGTGAAATATTAATATCATTGCTCATTGATAAGTTGCACCAGCATTCTTTAATCCAAAAGGCATCACAACCCAATAAAAAGTTCCCCAAACAGTTGTAAATGTAGTTTTGTAAATTGATCTTGTGGGTTGATAAAGATTTTATTATAACTAGAAAATTTTTCCATGAATGACAATAGAGAATGTCCAACAATTGAATCCACGATCATGTCTATATTAGCAAGAATAAAATCATCTTTTAAAGAGACTTTATTCAAGTCACAAAAAATTGTGCATATTGTAATACAATTTTTGGGTTTAGGAACTGTGACAATGTTTGAGATCCAAGGAGAATAATCAATAGGTTGAATGAAGCCTGCATCAAGGAGTTTTTTAATCTTTTCTTTAACATGCAAGGCTATGTTAGGATGAATTTTTTGCATCTTTTGGTGAACAAGTTTAGCATTTTTCAGTAAGAAGGATGTTGTGTGTCACAATTTTTGGGTCAATTCATGGCATATCAAAATATTTCCAAGAATTGTTTTTAGGAAAAATCATGAAGTAAAGTTGTAGTGTCCTCTCGTTCTTCATTGTCAAGACACTTCACAATTTTAATAACTTTTTCTTTATCATCTATGTCATTGGAAACATCAATTGTATCTCCTAAGTGGAGTGCATTAGATTTAGGAACTTTAGGATCATATGGTTCTTCAATGATATCACTATCCTTTTGCTTGGTAATTATCACAACACAAGTAACCTATTTTACGGGAGTAGTAGAGGATGTGTTATCATAGACTCCTAATAGTTATTTTAAAATGTCATAACTTTCAACATACTCCCATGATGGTGATAAGTTCATAGCAAACAATTCAGGATGTTTGATTGCGAGATTGTGGTTTGGTTGACATGTAATAGTGTTGATATTCAAGGATAGTTATTGAGTAGGTTTTGTCACCTTAGAAAAAGAATATGCCAACCTGGTTTTTTTCTCTTCTGTATTAGGTTCTATAGGGACATGAATACCTTGTTCATGATTTCCACCACCTTTTATAGCATATCCCAATTGTTTCACTAGTTCATAGCCTTTCCCATAAAGTCTTTCCATTTCCTTTGGATTAGGCAAATCTTGATAATCTATCTCATCAAAATTAGTAGTGTACATTGTATTTTCTTCCAAAGTAGAGGAGATAGATTCTTGAGAATATTTTTCTAAATTTTGAGTTGACATAATGGTTGGTTGTTCTTGTTTCTCATCTTTTATTTGTGTGAATTATATTCACCCATAACTGAAGGTGTGAATTCTAAGTATCCCCAGTCATCACCAAATAATTTAGGTATTGATTCCTAATCTTGTTGCTTGATTTCAAGAGGTTCAATATTGGATGTTGGAACTAATGTATGGGTATGTTCAGGATCATGATGAGCCAAAAAGTGGTGATATGATGGGTATGTGTAGGGTATGTGGCTGATGATTTTTTTTTAACCCAAAATTTTTGAAACAAAAAGGGTTTTTAAAGCAAATTCTCAGCTTTCCACCAATATAAATTATGCTTACTTTGAATTTAATAAATAATCATTATTCATTTTCTATTTGAATTGTGAATAAAGTCCTAATTGATAGGTTGATTGAAAAACATCTATAGCTTTCAAATGGTATAACATTTTTTGAATCTGAAACATGCGTCACATTCTATGCTTCATATACTAAAGGATTTTAAAAAAAGAATTAAATTCCATGAAGCTTTGACCAAGATAAGATGGTCAGACATATGAGTTTTTATATTTTTTAACCGTTGTAATAAAAAATTCATAATTAATTATTTACTTTTAAAAAAATTACAAAAAAATATGCATCATATCGTGGCATAAGTCCTCTACTTATATCTAAAATATTATAAAAAAATATTATCATTTTATTGTGGTTAGGGTAGTTAGAAAAACACTTCTTATTTTTTCCCTAAAATTTAAGTACTACTACATTGAAATTTCAATTTTTTACCAAATAGATTGTGTTTTTAAAAAAAAAACCTAGTAGTTTAGAAACTATATTCAATTTGCTATAGATTCTATTCTTACATATTTTTGAAATAATATAGATAACTTATTCAAAATTTTACATCAAGTTTCCTAAATTTGATTTTTCTGAATTTTTTGCCACTTAAGAGCCTATTTTTTCCATGATGATCCTCCACATACCCATATTCAGAGGACTTGTTGTTCCTTTTCCAAGATGTAAGTGACTTTCAGGCTCAGGGTCTATTTCAACTTGATAAATGTTGTTGTTATAGACGCATTTCATTATACGATGAAGGGTTGAAGGTGTTGCATTCATCTCATGAATCCATGGTCTACCTAAAAGAAGATTATACTCTTGATCATCAAAGCTTACACCTCTTCGAAAGTCTTATGGGAAATTCAATGAGTGGGGGACAAATTTTTATCTCGCTGAATACCTCCGAGTTTTTTATAGAAACTCGACTCTTCTTTTGGGGTTTTGATATAAGGGAAAAAGAGAAATGTAAATATAAAACATGAAAGGTCATATGCTAAAGTTTTTACATCATTTCAAACTCAAATTATTCCTATGATTGATATAAATGACACATAACACCTCAACCCCTCCTTGTTGGAAAGAGAATGAACAACAAAGTCTAACTTCAAGCATAGTACAGACTTTGAAATATTTTCCCAGGTAGTGTTCATGGAGGTTCGGTCAAACATAAAATTCCTTAAAGTAAAAGAATAATATTTTAGAAATTACAAGAACTCTATCTCCTAATACAACATCTAAAAAAAAATAAACAACTTCAATGATAATAGAAAATTCCAATGATAGAGTCTGATTTCTCCCAAGATTGCTATTCCATAGTACAAGCATAAAGCATAGAAATCCACTATTCAAACTACCTGAATATATAGCTTGCAAGAAACAGTGTTTCATTCAAAATGACAATATAAAGAAATAAATCTTGAAAAAGGCCATACATGTACAGTCTCAATAAATTCCCCTCAATAGTTCATGCTTTAATTAAAACTAAACTTTGAAACAAAGATTGGATGCCAATCCAATAATAGTTTAAACCTTAATAGATATAATTTGGAAGAATAAATTAGTTCTATAACTTCCTTTTGAAAAAATAGTTCTTAAGAATTTGAGAAAATTTAAAAGGAAACAATCTCTCTAAAGAAAAGTAGTTCTTCTTGGAAAATCCTTCTTCTAAAAAATCAAAAATAAAAATCTCTATCTAAAAATCTATTTTTTTCTAGTGTCATCACCTTCCTTTTATAGTCGTTGAAGAAAGAAAACATCGCCTCAAACCAGAAGTAATTACTACCAGGTGTTGATAGTTGATAGTACATGATCTGATCATAGACTCTTGGTTAGGCCACAAAAGATCTTTGCATTAACTCCTTAGCTACTATATTAATGTTCTCTAGATATTTTAGCAAAGATAAGACCCAAATATGATTAGATCCTAGGAACAATAGTGTGGCAACATACACAATTGATTGATCACATTATTGCTAGGTGCCATGTCAAAGCTTTCATCCCAAAAATCAAGAGAAGAAAAGAACGGCTAGCCATCTCAAAAAAAATCCCCAATTAGATATCTTCATAGGTAGTGCAGATAACCCGTGACAAGGAGATTACATGTCAGTAGGGTGGAAACTCCTAAGCTTGCAAATATAGCTCCCAGGGAAAATTTTGACAAGCAAACATGTGTATCGAACCTCCTCCCGAAAGGAAAATAAAAGGGAAAAGTTGTGCAACCACCACATGGCACATTGTGCATCTTTTCAATATTTTATTTGAGCACGAGTGCACCTGACACCAAAGACATTTATCTAAACCAAAAATAAAAGGATTGAGGAAAAAAAAACCTTTACAGTTCTGGCGACTCATAGGGGTCTTTTCTTCTACGAATATTTGAACCTAGGCCTTTGGTTGTTCTTGGAGTTTGATGAAAGCCACGTGTTGAGCCTACTAATTTGCATTAGTTGGTAAAACAAGGGTCCAAATCTGTCTATAAGTTTGTTCGAGATAAAAAATCTCCTTGAAAGAGATGATGCCTGATCTAGAATAGATTGCACCTAGGTGATAATAGAGCTAAGAAAGAGGATGGATTTCATGCCCAAAATCATCCATTATGGGTACAACACTCGAGCTTGGAAGTTCAACAGTGGTTTGGATCTTTCATCATATTGCCTCATTGATTTGTTCCATTGTTAGCACATCTTTGTCTAGTGATAGAAGAGGAGGCAACCCAAAACCAACTAGGATGACAAAATCCTTTTTGGTCTCAATGACTCTTTTATTCAATATCATCTGACGAACCTTGCATTTTACTGCAATTAGGTGGAAATTGATAACCTCATTAGCTTTAATGGAGGTGACCCTTCATTCAGAAATTCCTGCTCTTCTAAGAACCAATCGGTGGTGATACTTAATTTGGAAATAAAAATTTGGGAGTCTACCACCCAAGATGAACATGTTTGTATGAAATGGTTAGTCATCGGACCAACTTTGGCATTTAGTTCATGTATGTCCCTTAAGAATTGTAGGGTGGATCCTAGTACACACACAATAGACGCTATCTACTCCCAATGCATAGCCACTAACCTTATCATTATGAAGAAGGGTCCAGACCTTGTTGCAGTAGTTAACTCCTAGTTCTAATGAGCCTCTCTTACTCTGGTATTTTCTTCTATTTGACCTTTCTCTTGAAGAGTGTTTGCTAACTTAGAGCTTAGTATTTTGACTTCTTGTATTGACTCCTCTGCCTCAATCCAGACTCTCCATAGATCATCAATATTTTGAGATCTAGTATCACTCAAATCTTTCTTTAATGTTTAATTTTTAGCACGAATTTGAACCTGTTCATTTCGGGTATTTGCATGCAACTTGGACATGTCTCCTTGTTGGCCTTGAATTTTTTTCATGCAAGTCATTTTAGCATCTTTGGCTCAGACCTCATTCTACAACATGCTCACTGTCCCTTTCACATTTTCCAACTCAGCCTCACACTTCCTTAATTGCCTATCTAGCTATTCATAATCAGTATATACCACCTTTTGTGTGGCTTTGGCTAGGACCATTTTATCACACGTGCATGTTTCACTCAAATCTAGGCCCACGACATGAATATCATAGTCATCCATCTGCATTTACCCTTCAAGCTTGGAAACTAGAGGCCTCATTCTGGTTATAAGCAGGGAGTTCCACTATTCATTTAAACAAGCTTCAATCCTCTTGGTGGCTGGCCTTTTAGCACTCTTTGATAACATCTTCAGCTTCCTGGTCTTTTGGGCCTATTTGGTGGCATCGAAATGACCTTGAAGAGTCTGAGCAACATCAACACTTTGAGTTGCAATGGAAGCACTAGGGAATAGTCCAAACAAGGTGATTGTAGGGGAGACTTCAAATACATAAGTGTCAAAAGATGTAAATGGCAGCATGATCATAGAAAAAGGTGGAATGCCAAAGGGAGCAGGTGAAGAAACAATAGGGGGAAAAGTAGAAATAGGTTGATGTAGAGTGCTTTCCCGGAAGTAGATGGACTAGGAGTAATGGGAAAATTCATATTTTTGGTGATTTCAATGGGGGCCTTAGACTAAGGAACTAATGGCACAATAGCTTGATCGTGGTGGATAACGCTCTCTCGGTGCACAAAATAGTTTCAATAGGCTAATTTTCAATGGTATGGGTTGTATTCATTACCAGTTCAAGAACCAAAGATAGGAGATTACTTTCAATAGGAAGAGACTGGGGTTGTACCAAAGATGCAAAAATAGGAAGAAGAAGGGGAGAAAAACTTACCCGAGTCACAGTCGATGAAACATTCCATAAGGCGAAATCCACTTCTTCCTCTCGACATATCGGTATATCAGGGATGCTTAAGTCCTAGATCTTCCTCTGCTTTACATGACTAGAGCCATCACATTCGAGTCTCCTTCCTATGGAGTCCTCCAATATTCAAACATCAATGGCCACTAAGGATCCTTTTGCAGATCATCAAGCTTCCTTTTCTTTGCTTTGGGCTTGGGAGGCAGAAGGGCCTGCAGGTCCCCTGGCCCCAAATTTCTTCAGTTGTTGGGTTCCCAAGGTCTAGGAATTAGCAGTGGAACTTGTTCCTCTCCAACTTCATGGCTTGTCTCAGGATTGCTATTGTTGGAATCAGCTTCTAGGCTATCATATACATCCTCAAACTCTTCATCGAGTTGGAAGTTTATGAACAAAATGCCTGGATTCCTCATCTCTTGTCAAAATCTCCAAAATTATACCTTCTTTCTTTCTGACCATCCCTTACACCTCAACTACGCATTAAGATATTTTCTCATTGGGAGATCCTCTTGTATTGTGCCTGGGGCTCATAAAAACTTAGCCATTTTAGCCATTCCTCTGGTATATGGGCCAGGTTGATGTATATTTTTGCACTTTCTCAAGTAGAATTTCTCCTCCTTTGGAAATACTCCCTGAACTCATGCCTTAAGTTGAAATGCCCATTTAGGTTATAATTCCACTTGTCATAAATGATGACCAAACATAAAGTAACCAAATGATTCTCGATCTCATCCTTAGCATTTTGCTTGCTTAGTACGACTTGAATCTTTGCAATCATAACAGGAAGATTGAAAATATTTGCTTTATTCCTTCCTACACCATAAATAATATTGATAGTGGATACTCATCAGGAAGCCTCCAACACAAAAATTCTATCTATCACAAATCTAGGGACTCAAAAAACCTTCCCAAGGAAACCATGAAACCTAACGAATGTGAAATATTCATCGAGGATGTTATCCATTTGGATAGGTAGATGCTCTATCCATTCTATAACTTCCAAAGAAAAATGACCGATGGGGCGAGATAGTAAATCTTGCAACATTGGTCTTAGAAAATAATCTACAAACTAATAGTAATTTGTTGGATATAACCTCTCTTATCTATCATAGCTACCAACACATTTCTCCCTAGCAACTCAAAATTTTGATGCAATAGTAGATGAACCATGACAGAAGAGAACTTGAACTTGGACTCCAAACTGTAGTTTCTCAACTACAACTTCATATTCCCAGCCATTACTTCAACAAAATCATAGCTTCTCTGCACTCTTTCTCGTTTGAGCACAAGGCCTAGGGGAAAATGCAAAGGGTTAACCTCTTCATCATCGTTGAGACCAGAAACCTAGGCCAACATCGAGAACACGGACTACATATCCTTCTTGAATTTTCTTCGTGATAGAGGCCAACGAATTTTTCCTCTTTGTGACCTTTCCTTTATTTCCTCATAAAAACTTGTCTGCCTGAACATATCTTCCCCTAGGACATCCATATATTCCTCATTAAAAAGGTTGACACACCATTCCATAGGGATACATAGCATATCCTATATAGCTTGGGCCAAAATGGTGATCTTGACCCATGGCCCTCAATGACCTCTATATCTTTGATAAACCTTATTGCGGATGTGTCAACCAGCTTTGGGCATGGATGAATAATAGGTACCACAAATTATGGTAGGCCACTATTCCAAAGCCAAAATGAAAAACCCTCTATCGACTCATGCCCTAACATCCTCTGAAAAGCACCTTCCCTAATATTTTTAGGGTTTGTTGATAACTGAGGGTCATAAAAATTGTTAGTTATATCTTGAACTACCTACCTCAAGATTCATTTGTCAGGTTGAAGCTTCTTGCATTATTCAAAAGGTTTCTCTTTTGGAGCTATGGCATTGGTGAATGAATAATTCCCAAAAATATCTGCATAAATAGGTCTTCTACTTGGTACTTCAACCTTCCTGCCAGAGGTATATACTTTTTCCATGATTACTTGAAAGCAATACAAAAAATCTCTAGTTACAACAACCATTTTCCCTAGCTAAAATTTAACCTGCTTTTGAGTGCAATTAATTTTAGAGCTTTGCATGCAGTTATGAGTTTGCTACTATCGATGGATCATTAAATGCTATCACTAGGACAATACATGTGGATGGGAGATCCGTATCCCTTGGGAAGCCAAAAATGTCACAGAAATGGAATTAGTACATTTCTTCCACCGCCTCTTGTTTACTTTAATTCATTACATTGGAAGGCATGCTTTTCATCATATGGAGTGTGCTGAGATGACACAAGATACTTTTGAAAATATGTCTTCATTAATTTTTTAGAGCCCTAGCATATTAATCCATGTCTTTTCTCATTAGTGGATAGGTTAGCACTGATGATGGAAAGGACGTGCATCAACCATCAACGTATGACAACATTTACTCCCCAATGCCCAAATTTACTTCTCAAGGCATTCCATTAGATCCTTCATATGATTTTCCAATCTTGCTCAGTTTTGTTTCAAAATTTTCCATTGTTGTCCGACAAAAAATGAAAATCCCGTTTGAGAATTTTTCCCGTTATCCTTTTCTATATATAGCTACACCGCCTTTTGTTACATCCATTCGAACATATAGTTCCCTAACTTAGTTGCCCCTCTACCTACTCCTTTGCCATTTTCTAATGTTGTCCTGATGTCTTTTGGTCTGGGTACCCCTATTTGGCTCCTTCCATGGAGACCACATAAATACTTTGTAGGAGATGTTACTAATAGCCATATCTAGTGGACCCCCTGATCATGACTATGTTCAAGTGGGTCATCGGTGCAAACTACCTTATTGACGAGAACTAGCTGTGAAGAAATTGTAATGTGCTCTCACATTTCATGGCCTCACTATTGGACCTAGGCATGGCCAAGCCCATGATAATTTCACTGTGTCAAATGTTTAACACCCCTCTGATGGAAGGGCTTGGAAAAATAATGCAAGTGGCTATTTGGGCATTAACACTCCAAGTGCCATGGATCTTTGTAGGTTCGTGGACTTTAGGATGGACATGCCCTGCTTGCCCTTCCTTAGTGATTTTCACACCATGGACATGGAGGTGCATCATTGTTATTCTCAGCCAACGACCACCTTACTTTTGCAGGAGTATGGTGTGGAGAAAGTTCGGGGGATTACCTAGAAAAATCACTTTAGTTACTTGGTGCAACTTCGTAGCGAGTAGACATTGGGTCTGAACTGTGCATCCCACACGTGTTGTGTTTTTTCCCCCTATCTGCAACTTGTCTGATGAAAGAAGAAGAAGAAGAAGAAGAAGAAAAAGAGAAGCAGAATCCGAGTATGAGTCCCTTTTTTCTTTGTCGTTGGAGACAAAAAAAAATACTGACTATCTGATCGTCACATCCCTTTTGAAAACTTTTTCTTACTTCAACTTTTGGGTTTTGCTCGAGAGAGCTTTATGTGATATTTCTAAGCCTTAGGGTATATACTATATTGTAAATTTTGTTGATAAACATAATATAGTATAGCTCCTATTTTTTCTTGTGTTATTTTGGGCCTTATTCTCAAATTTTTTGAAATAATTACAATTTTTTTTACATATGGTACATAATTGTTATCATTTTAAAATAACTATGCATTTTAATAGAAAATTCTTAGATAAATACCTTTCACTAGCACATCTAAGAAAAACTTCTTTTTGAGTCCATACACCTTCACCTTTTCGCATGTGTTGTTTCAAAAGGTCCTTTCCACAACACTTTAGAATTAATCAGTCATCTTGGCTTCACAACAGGTCTGTGGTACCCTTGCACTGAGCCTTCTTTTGGGTAAGAATTCTCTTCATCAAAAAATTGTCTGATTGTTTGACGATGGTGAATTGTAGCTCCATGGGTTATTTTCCTTTCTATTTTTGGCCTCGGGGTTTTTTTTGAGTTTTCCTACATCAATTTATATTCAAAAAAATTTGGGGCCGACTTGGGGGTAATTTGATTCATTGGCGGGGGAACTCATCTATGACTACACCTATCTCTTATGGTGGCCAACCCAACACATTGGATTGACCCAATTAGGCTCCTAATGGTTGATTTGGTTGAACTGACCCCTTTCATATAACAATATGATGAAGTCTTTAGACAAATATTGTATTTGATTACAAAATTTGACCCTTGTGATTCTACTGGATCTTGGGCACTGGGAGGTGTGATGTTTTCGGGAAAATCCAACATGGCTTTTAATTTCCTTAAAATATTATCAATTTTTTCTTTTGTGATAGATTTATGCATGTTGTTTCTCCTTTTCTTTGCTAATGGGAGTGTAATGGGACACTCTTCATTTTTTCCCTCATTCTTCTCTAGCTGCTTGATAACCACTATGCCCTTGGGAGCTTGCTGAAAAGATGCTTTCTCTTATATCACCAAGGAAAATGAGGTCACAATGCTCATGAAATATGGTATGAATACTTGGGCGAGGCTAGATTTTTCCAAAAGAAAACTTATGTTTAATTTTGAGCTTTAGACTATTTCAAAATATTTCGTTCTTGACTGTACGAATGTTTCCCACTTGGTGGTAGATGTAGTCCTTAGTCGGTTGGATCCCATTATGAAGACTTCATTGTCCCTTGAGGAATTATATATTAATTATGAGATCTTTGTCCTAGTTATAGTTAGGGAGAACTGCCGCATCAATGTCAGGGAATAATAATTATCCAGCCAAATCATTCCCCATTTGAGGAAAGCCCATATTTCCAAGAAGATTTCGCTCGAGCAGATTATCCTTTGTTTTTGCTCAGCTGACTTGGGACCTTTCTCTAAGGTGGACATCGGTTGGACTATACCTGGGTCATACCTTTTAGATCATATCTACAACATAATTATTTTACTTTTATTTTATTCCTGTGAGAGGTCCTCGTGCCAACTACTGATGTTTTTCCTTTTCTGACACTAAGCTTGCTATAATCCCTTGAAACCTTGGAGAATATTTTCTTTGTCAGATTGAAAATTGATTTTGAATGTGCTCCGATAAGAAACATTTGACAAATGATATCTTGATGTCATGGATTCCATTGCATATCGAAAGCTTCAAAACCTTTGATGCAGTCCCTTACATTCTGTACTTGGCATCTTAGCCTTGTATTTGTTGTGGTTACTTGACCACAGATCTGGCTTTCTGTCAATTCTAAATTTTTGATAGCTTGTTTCACACCTGCACCTATTTATTCTACTAGATCCAATCCATTGACCGATACTTCATATCCAATATCACTAGAAAAGCATGGAGACTAAAAACAATAAGCTTTGAGGTATTTCAATCCCATCAGAAATATCAATTGGGAATGTACTCTGGGACTAAATTTAGACTTGACACCATCAAAGGGAATGATCCATACATGATTATAAGATAGATCATTAAGCTCCTTTGAACTCTTCATTAGTTTTAGAAAGCACTAATCTCTGTCAAAAATCACATAGGCATTTAGCCCTATTACGCGGATGTTTCCAAATTGATAAGAATTAATGAATTGATTTATTAGCATCTCTTCTTCTAAAATATGCTCATATGTACCTTCTTCCTCTATAGGAATTTCCACATAGTATCTCTCCTATTGGAAATCTGGGGTATCAGCATCTTTGAAGCATAGATTTGCATCACCCACAATATGTTCAGGATGCAAGGATTTAGATATAATCTTCATCTTTGCTCCATGTTTGGTTCACAATATGAAGTGGGACCAATCAAGTTCCAGGTATCCACCAAGTTTGGTGGTAAAATCTCTTGATAAGTACATTCTAAAAACTAGTGGAATGTCAATTATTACTACTTTGTGGGTGATTGTTTGGATCGGGTAGGAGAAGAGGGTGAAGGATACATCCCTTATCTGACCAATAGTCGGGACTTTCTTTCTGTCAAGCTGCATAATTCCCTTTTCAAGGGGTTCATAATTGAATTTTAAAACATCCACCACTTGCTTGGGCATAACGCTTGTGCTAGCTCTTGAATCAATCTTATTATTGTGCAACAATTTATCTCCTATTATAAGCGTAAAAAAGAAAGGTGTGGGTTTTATTCCGCTTACCTCCTTTTCTTTAATGCTATCCACATTATTTTTATAAGCTGTTGATTTTAGAGCCTGAGGGGGAAATGTGGATCTATCATTTCCACTCTAATTGTTTAACTGAGTCACGCTCTCCTACACATTTTGTCCTTCCACCTTCAATTCTTCCTGAAGTAGGGTTTGTTGCTTGAGAATTGATATAACGTCCCATAATGAAACATTGGCAAGTTCCTTCTTCAATTGCTCCACCACATTAAGCATCCTAACTATTTGGGTCTTTGGTTTAAACAATGGTATCTCTTTTGTTTTTGGGAGAAAATGTTCCATTGGGGTCAGACCTTGTACTTTATTTGCCTCATTTTCCCCTGATGGTTGAATATATGGCCATGAAGTAGGTTAGACAATGGGCAGTGAAGCCTGCTTCTCTAGAGGAGATAGTTGACATGGTTGCAGATGTGGCAAAGCTTGTTGTACATATTCTCCTATGAGCCTTCTTTTTGATCTTGTATTGTAATATGATTATACTTGTGGAATTTTGGTTGTTAGAGCTTCATTTGCAAATACAACCTCCTCTTCCTCTAGCCATGAGAAAAGAATTTTTTTAGGAACAATGTCTAACTCTTGTTCATGGGACATACCTTTCATTTCTGCCCTAAGATGAGAATTCTCCATTTCTGGTGACCCATATTCGTCTGCACTTGAAAAGATACCCTTACACCTTTATTCTGCCACTTTTTGCTGCATATTCCCCCTTGGACAGTTTCAGGGCATATGACTATCATTACACGGGAAGCACTAGCCATTTTTGTCCTCTACCAAATTGTTTTGTCCTAGGACTATCTCTTTATTCAGACTATCCTTGACTATCGGTAATGGCGTAGCAACTAGAACTATCTAATTTTTTGACGATGCATGTTCACCTCTTGATCTATAGGATCCTTGATATGAATTCTATTGGTAAGGCAGCTTTCCTCCACCATAAACTTGAGTGGTGATTTTTGGGGTGTTGCTTGTTTCCGTTTGATAATGACTAATTCATTAATAACAATTCGCATTAGATCTTTTATATCAATGATATCTACCACCATAGATGAGAGACCTGATGTGCTGGTTTGAGTGGTAGGATACTCATTCGTAGGCTATGGGGTGACCAACTTCAAATGTGTGGCAGAAGTGTTTGGATTACCTTCCTCTTGGCAGCTCTCATATATTTTCACTTATATTAGCATTGGTGGTCGATGTGGAAGTTTCCTAGCATCGATCAAGTTATTCTCTATGCACATCACCATATCATATGCGTCAGGTAGGGTGTTCCCTCTGATAGCGGTTACCATTAGTTCAATGTCTGGATTGATGGCCTTTAGATATAACATGAATGCTATTGTTACCTAAGGTCAAGTAGTCATGGGAATCCTTTTCTAGGTCTAATGGAACCTAGTATTGAAATCGCTCATGGCTTCATGCAAGGCCCTCTTGATGGTGATTAGTTGTTGTAGTAGTGAAGAATGGTTTCCCTTTTCAAAGAATTTTTCAAACAAGCGCTACCCGAGGCAAGAGATCGATACCAATCTTGAACCTTTCCGTTAAAAGAGGTAGCTAACAGTCTTAAAGCGATGTTCTCCTCCGATATGTTGTGTACCCTACATACCTCCACTATATCTTGCAGGTGTTTGGAAGGGGTTTTTAAATCCTCCTTGGAGAATCTTGGGATAGCCTTAAGGGCATTAGCTAGTATGGTAGGCTATACATCTAGGGGTGTGGGTGGTTGTAATGGACTATCATTGTCCCATTTTATAAAGTTTCTAGGAGTAGGAGGAGGTACTTGAGCCATAAGGAAAATATTTATGTGAATTTGGTATATAGGCAATCTTATAAGGAAATTTAAGCCTCCAGGTGGCATAGGTAATTCTCTAGATAATGGGATCTCACTTCTTTCTCTATTACTCCTTATAGCTGATACAGAACATGTAGTTCTTCTCCTTCTAGGATTTGAGGTAGGTAATTGAGAGTACTAGAAATGACCTCTCAAGGATGCTCTCATTTGGACTCTAGGAATGAAATTTCTAGTTTCCTTCCTTAGCCTGATTTAAGAAATATTTCTAACTTCTAATCAGGTGTTTGGAAAAATAACTGTTGATCATCAAAGCTTGCGCCTCTCCAACAATTTTATGGGAAATTTAGTGAGCGGGGGATAATTTACGTCTCGTTGAATGCCTACGGGGTTTTTTTATAGAAAGTCGGCTCTTCTTTTTGGATTTTGAGATAAGGGAGAAAGATAAATGTAAATATAAAACATGAAAGGTGATATGACAAAGATTTTACAACATTTCAATCTCAAATTATTCCTATAATTTATATAAAGGACACAGAATGCCACAACCCTTCATTGTTGGAAAGAGAACGAACAACAAGGCTAACTTCAAGCATAGTGTAGACTTTCAAATCTTTCCCTAGGTAGTGTTCATTGAGGTCCGATCAAACATAAAATTCCTTAAAGTAAGAGAATAATATTTCAAAAACTATGAGAACTCTATCTCCTAATACATCATTGATCTGTATAGGATCTAGACTAAATTGCAGAAATGAATGCTTAATTTTTACAATGCTTTTACAATGATTATTTCAAGTTAATTAAATCAAAATTAACTTAAGGAAATAACATAATGAAAGTAATAACAAGGTGATTTAACAGAAAGGAAGGAAATGAGAGACAGAAAGAGAAGTGCAAACAACGTTTGATAATGGAGTTCGTCACGAAAGTGACTACGTCTCTGGGTCCACTCCAATAGAGAGACCGATCCGATTAACTCCAAAATCAATTACAAAGCACCACAATCATTCTCCAAGCACTTCGGCAGCATAACAGCGCTCTGACGTGCAAGAATGGAATCCCTACAAGACCTCTCTTTCGATTATCTCCACAGCTTCAAGACTTCGTCACCTGAAAGAAAACTTGATCCCAACTCTCACCTCAAGCCCCCTTTAAATACATAAAATTTCCTCAAATTGGCCTTTAACCAATTGATTTGAAAATATTTCCCAAATCCACCTTATCTCTCCAAATACATAAAAATCTTCAAAAATCCCATAATCCCCCCCATTTTACATAATAGATCTTTGTAAGTCTTTATCAAAAATCCCATTATTAATTCTAAGCCCCTAATTCACTTGTTCCCGGGCTACTATTATCTACATTGGTTACAATTAATCCTTAAAAAGGATTGTTGTTTAAACAATTTTGGGGGAATCATTTAAATTAAGGAATTCGGTATGGTGAACTTAACAAAAGAAATCGGGGCCAACTATATTTTGAATATTCTGCGTGGTGTGTTGGCGGACAACCCTTTTGGGAGGCGGGCGGTTTAGGAGGTCGAATCCTCTGCCATCCATTTTAAAATGAATTTCCCACCATATTATAACAAAACAAATCGGGCATATCAGTCTGGTGAGGGCGTGGTCGGTAGTGCAGCGGTAGACCAACGGTTTCGGGGGTAAGTGGTAGGGGGTTCGAATCCCCCTTAACAAAATTTTAACAACCCAAACAAACAAATCAAATTCCAAAACCGCCGGATGGAGGATGACAAGCCACGTGGCAAGCCGAGAGGGTGCCACATGGCGGAGAACAATTTGCTGAGAAAACTGACTAGGATGCTGATGTGGACGCCAACTCAGAATACAGCCGACTGCCACGTGTCCAGCGCTCATTCACCGATGAGGACATGTCACTGCTGACTGGACTGATGACGAAACTGATGACGTGTCTGCCAACTCGGCCACTGACTGTGCACTGACTCATGTACGGAATGCTGACTGTGTGCCAACTCACCATGCCACAGAGGAGTACGGTTGCCACGTCATTGTACGGACATGACACGTGTCAACACCTGGTTGGTCCACATCGGATCCCGTACCATGTGTTGACGTCATCTGTACGGATGATGATGTCATCAATGTACCCTCTGTCCACCAAGTCAACTGCAACTTTGACCGCTGATAACTCTCGCGTCCAATGTCAGATTTTGACGAAATGAACGTTGTCGAAATCATCTCGACGAGCTCTTCGACTTGATGCTGCTTCTGTCAATTTTTGAAACAATCATTTTTTTCACTTCCTGGATGCCCCCTAATCCAGTTTGACCCAAGGTTTGACTGGCCATAACTCGTGCAAACGGACTCCTTTTCGCTCTGTTCGAGTTGCATTGGAATCAAGATGCTGAGCTCTTTCTGATGGTGCAGATTCTGGAGAAAAATGAGACACTTCAATTTTTACTGCAAAATGTCCACCGGATCAGGCCTCCCCACTGAAGACCTTTTGGACCTCCAAAAGTGACATTTACTCTGACAATAAGTGAGGACTTGGCCTCCCCACTTGTCCCATATCCTCTGTACATCTGAATACCTGGCTCACAAGCACAATGAAGACTGCAACAATGTTGTTGAACATAAAAATTATTCTATCGCTTCCATAAGTATCTACATCCAATGTTGTAGCCTCTAACCAACAAAAATTGACTAGCATCAAGCTGAACATCAATGCAGAAATGAAAGAAAACAAGTCAACAACATATCGATCCTTTACAACAGGAACATTTTTACCCAAGGATCCATCAATGCTTTCAAGCATCCTTTTCTCATGTTGTACTGCAAGTGCATCCTGCAACATCTGACCCTGGTTAGCTACTCCAAGTTCAAGTGTAGAACCTCCTGTACTGACAGACATAAGAGTTAACTCTTTACTTGCATTAATTACCCTCTTTAACTGTCCTGTGTTTGCAAAAGAACGTTCAGTCTTAATCCTGTGAGAATGTACAATATACTATATGCCATCCTTAAACAAGTGATAATGATTCTTTTCCCTGTAGAAGATTGCTTTTCTATCATAAAGATAAGGGCTACCAAGCACTATCCCACAGATATCCAGTGGAACTACATCAAATTGTACTTCATCCGCAAATTTACTAGTAATTGTGAACCTTAAGGTGCATTGTCTTTTTACTTGCAACTTATCATTTTCACAAATCCAACCTAGTGGATAAGGTTCTTATGTTGTGTAGTTTTTAATCCCAGGTTCTTTAACACTTTCTAAAATTAAATTCGCGAGAACCACTATCTATGAGTGCATCCGTTTCTTTGTTTTGCTAACCCTTAAATG
>VDFB02000363.1:64902186-64996331 GCA_007258455.2 Sequoia sempervirens | reverse complement strand
CCATTCCAGAAACTAACATCTTTGGAAATGATCTTCGCTTCCCGATCTCAGGATCAAAGTCTTCGAGCTTGCCTTCACCCTTCTGAATCCTAGATCTTGTTAGCATTCAAAAACAAATAACTACAATAATAGTCACCCAAAAGCTCTGATACCAACTTGATCTGTATAGGATCTAGACTAGATTGCAGTATTTAAATGCTTAACTTTTACAATGCTTTTACAATGATTATTTCAAGTTAATTAAATCGAAATTAACTTAAGGAAATAATAGAATGAAAGTAATAACAAGGTGATTATAACAGAAAGGAAGGAAATGAGAGAAAGAAAGAAAGAGAAGAAGAGAAGTGCAAACAGTTGATAACGGAGTTTGTCACGAAAGTGACTACGTCTCCGGGTCCACTCCAATAGAGAGACCGATCCGATTAACTCCAAAATCAATTACAAAGCACCACAATCATTCTCCAAGCACTTCGGCAGCATAACAACGCTCTGACGTGCAAGAATGGAATCCCTACAAGACCTCTCTTTCGATTATCTCCACAGCTTCAAGACTTCGTCACCTGAAAGAAAACTTGATCCCAACTCTCACCTCAAGCCCCCTTTAAATACATAAAATTTCCTCAAATTGGCCTTTAACCAATTGATTGGAAAATATTTCCCAAATCCACCTTATTTCTCCAAATACATAAAAATCTTCAAAAATCCCATAATCCCCCCCATTTTACATAATAGATCTTTGTAAATCTTTATCAAAAATCCCATTATTAATTCTAAGCCCCTAATTCACTTGTTCCTGGGCTACTATTATCTACATTGGTTACAATTAATCCTTAAAAAGGATTGTTGTTTAAACAATTTTGGGGGAATCATTTAAATTAAGGAATTCGGTATGGTGAACTTAACAAAAGAAATCAGGGCCAACTATATTTTGAATATTCTGCGTGGTGTGTTGGCGGACAACCCTTTTGGGAGGCGGGCGGTTAGGAGGTTGAATCCTCTGCCATCCATTTTAAAACGAATTTCCCACCATATTATAACAAAACAAATCGGGCATATCAATCTGGTGAGGGCGTGGTCGGTAGTGCAGCGGTAGACTGATGGTTTCGGCAGTAAGTGGTAGGGGGTTCGAATCCCCCCTAACAAACTTTTCATAACCCAAACAAACAAATCAAATTCCAAAACCGCCGGATGGAGGATGACAAGCCACGTGGCAAGCTGAGAGGGTGCCACATGGCGGAGAACAATTTGCTGAGAAAACTGACTAGGATGTTGATGTGGACGCCAACTCAGAATACAACTGACTGCCACGTGTCCAGCACTCATTCACCGATGAGGACATGTCACTGCTGACTGGACTGATGATGAAACTGATGACGTGTCTGCCAACTTGGCCACTGACTGTGCACTAACTCATGTACGGAATGTTGACTGTGTGCCAACTCACCATGCCACAGAGGAGTACGGTTGCCACGTCATTGTACGGACATGACACATGTCAACACCTGGTTGGTCCACATCGTATCCCGTACCATGTGTTGATGTCATCTGTACAGATGATGATGTCATCAATGTACCCTCTGTCCACCAAGTCAACTGCAACTTTGACCGCTAATAACTCTCGCGTCCAATGTCAAATTTTGACGAAACGAACATTGTCAGAATCGTCTCGATGAGCTCTTCGACTTGATGCTGCTTCTGACAATTTCTGAAACAATCATTTTTTTCACTTCCTGGATGCCCCCTAATCCAGTTTGACCCAAGGTTTGACTGGCCATAACTCGTGCAAACAGACTCCTTTTTGCTCCGTTCGAGTTGCGTTGGAATCAGGACGCTGAGCTCTTTCTGATGGTGCAGATTCTGGAGAAAAATGAGACACTTCAATTTTTACTACAAAATGTCCACCGGATCAATCATAGCACAAAAGAATAACAACTTCAAAGATAACAAAAAAGTCCAATGACATAGTTTGATTTCTCCCAATATTGCTATTCCACAGTACAAGCATAAAGCATAGAAATCCGCCATTTAAACTACCTGAATATAGCTTGCAAGACATAGTGTTTCATTCAAAACTACAATATAAAGAAAGAAAGCTTGAAAAAGGCCATACATGCACAGTCTCAATAAATTCCCCTCAATAGTTCATGCTTTAATTAAAACTAAGCTTTGAAACAAAGGTCAAGTGCCAATCTGACAATAGTTTAAACCTTAATAGATATAATTTTCTAGAATAAATTAGTTCTATAACTTGCTTTTGAAAAAATACTTCTTCAAACTTTGAGAAAATTTAAAAGGAAACAATTTGTCTAAAGAAAAATATTGCTTGGAAAATCCTTCTTCTAAAAAATCAAAAATCAAAGTCTCTATCCAAAAATCTAATCTTTTTTGGTGTCGCCACCTTCCTTTTATAGCTGCTAAAGAAAGAAAACACCACCTCGAACCAAAAGTAATTACTACCAAGTGTTGACAACTGATAGCACACAATCCGATCATAGACTCTTGGTTTGGATACAAAATATCTTTGCATTAACTCCTTAACTATTGCATTAATTCTCTCTAGGTATTTTAGCAAAGATAAGACCCAAATACAATCAGATCCTAGGAACAATAGCCTAGAAATAGACACAATTGATTGATCACATTACTACAAGGTGCCATCTCAAAAAATTTGTCCCAAAAACTGAGAGAAGAAAAGAAAGGCTAGCCAACTCAGACAAACTCCCCAATTAGACATCTTCATAGGTAGTGCAGATAACCCGTGACAAGGAGATGACTTGTTAGTAGGGAAGAAACTCCCAAGCTTGCAAATATAGCTCCCAGGGAAAAGTCCGACAAGCAAATGCATGTCCTAAACCTCCTCCCAAAAGGAACATAAAAGGGAAAATTTGTGCAACCACCACGTGGCGCATTGTGGATCTTTTCAATATTTTATTTGAGCACGGGTGCACCTGACACTAGAGACATTTATGCAAACCAAAAAATAAAATGACTGAGGAAAAAAAAACCTTTAGATATATGAAAGATCATAAGGCATGACATGAATAGGAGTTTGCAAAGTATCCACCCCAACTATAATAAGCAAAGTGATTACACCAAGCGGTTGCTTTGTTGTATTGTCAAATCCTCAAATGGATAAAGAATCGGGTTTGATTTATGACTTGTGAACACACAATATTTCAAGGAGATTCACACTACACACATTGAGGGCATAGCCATTATCAATGAGGGTTCATTTGATACCTATTTGATTGAATTGAACAATTATCATAAAGGATTCATTTTGATTTCATAACTCTAAAGGAGGGAGCTCATGTTGATGCAAAGTAATATCTAGATTAACGTTATTCATTCCATGTATTAAAGCTACCACATCATTAGGAGTTTTTCCAAGAGGAACCGCAATGTGTTGTAAGGTTGTTTGAAGAATAGTATTGTAATTTGGTGAATTCTGAAGTAAATCCCAAAGGGAAACCTTTGCAAGAGTACTCTTGAGTTGTTCAACAAGATCATACTCCTTTGTGTGTGATGGAAAGAGAGGAGAACTAGGTGGATTAGGTAAAGGTAAAGAGGGTTGGGTTGGTTGTGGTGGTTGTGGATTGTTTCAGGTGCTATATGTATGAGCAATAGTAATATTACTAGATTGCTAGAACACATCAAGTTTAGGTGGGTAAAGAGTAAACTTGCGTTTATTGGAAGGATGAAGTTTACGCGGAGGGGATAAAGAATGAGTTGAGGTTGAATCACATTAACATCCCTAGCTTTAGATTGTTCACAAAAAACCTTAGTGGAGGACTTAGATGAGATGAAGTCCTGAAGGGCTTCATTTAACAAGTCAAAGTCATCGCAACTAAAATGTGTGGGATAATTTATCATCAATTGGTTGAGGCTTCTCATGGAAAAATTTAGAGACATTAATGCTTATTGTTGTAGGTTGGTCACAACAAACCTTTTTGGATGACGTAGGCGAGATGAAGTCTTGAAGGGCTTCATCTAACAAGTGAAAGTCATCGCAACTAAAAGGTTTGAGAGATAAGTTATTGTTGATTGGTTGAGGCTTCTCATGGCAAGATTTAGAGGATGAGGTGAGTGAGAGGAAGTCTTGAAGGGCTTCATCTAAATTGTATACATCATTGCTACTAAGACGCTTGGATGAGATGGTGTTTCTAAATTGAATCATTTGTTTGAAGGCTTGGTTGGATGTTTGTGGTTGTTTTTTTATGTATTGACGAATCTGATTTAAATGAACTAGGAACTAATGCTAAAAATGAAACTTACAAAAATCTAATGCTATCCATAAATGCCATTAAAATAAATGATGTTTATGCAAGTGTTTGAGAAATAATAGAAAATAATTGAATTGAAATAGAAAAGTGTAAAACCGGAAATAGAATTCTAGAAATGTTGATGCAAAAAAATGCACTGGGACTAATTCACACAAGGTTCCGAATGAGTCCTAGGAGAGAAATTTTCAAGTTTTTTCTAATTATTTTGACGTTTTCTATGTGTCTGGCTCCATACAAGCTAGATGAATACTATAAATGTAGAATTTTGTAATGATGTGATAAAATGAAATGCAATAAGGGTCCCTCTAAATGATAGTTTCACTATTGCAATTTTGGTAAGACCTAGGATACAAAAACTATGTGAATGATAATGCAATTAAGTCCTAGGATACAAATGCAAATTAAAATAAAAAAGGTAATATGTTCAATATGCAGGTTCACCAAAATGAACCATCAATTTTAGATTGTAATCTATGTACTTCTCTTGCACTCTTAGGGTTTTTCACCTAAAAGGAGATAGATAGACCCCAAAATTGAGGCGGTTCACTCAAACTAAGAAATTTAAGATGGAATTATCACTAAATGCAATGATCTAAATGTAGTTTATTGATCAAATTGATTCATTATGAATGCCAAACTAATGAAATATGAAATGTTTGAAAATACAGTGATGTTTGCAAAAAGCTTAAAAGGATGGACAAAAATGCAAATAGAACTAAACAAAAAGTTGTACCTTAGAATGTGTGCACTTGTAAATATTACATCATCTAAGGATTTAAAATCACTATGAAAAATCTAGAAAAGTTGACTTTTTGGCTAACTGGGACTCACTAGCTACCCTCGACAAATCAGTCCCAAATTAGGGTTTTCTGCCCAGAAACTAATTTCTTCTAAATGGGTACTAAATCTACATTTAACTCTGACACTCACCTCCAGGGGGATTCATTCACCATCCATGGTTAACTAGTCCTTTTTCAGTTTTCTATGAATTCAAATCTTAGGTTTGTCCCTTGTCACCTGGACAACACTTTTTGATAGAAACCCAAATCAGAATCTTGGAAAATCCCTAAAAAATAGCTTAAAGTTTGTGGTCTAATTGGGGGATTTCCTTGGTCAAACCCCTAATTGGGTAATCAAAACCTTGAATGGATAAAAATTTGCATTAAACCCTAGCCTTAAGTGTGTCAAAGACTAGGAAAATTTGAAGTAAGACAAAAACTTATTCTAATGTGCTAGAATAAGATGAAAAAATGTTATTTGAATGATGCAAGACTTCAATCCAAGAAACCCTACAACACATCAAATGGAAGTAAATGCCATGCAAATGTAATGCAAACCTTGTATTTGAAGATATAGAGAAAATGGAAGATGGAATCACTTTGAAAACAAGTCTTTAGGTGTGATTTGATGGCTAGTTGCATCTCCTCAACCTATATTTCTTGATGATTCACCATAGGAATCCATAATCAACTCTTTACAATGTTTAATATTGCACAAGAAGTGAGCTTGAAGACCTACAAAATCCCTAGTTTTATTGCCTTAAATCTTCAACTTTGTTGTAGAAATACTAATGAAAATTATTGTGGAAGATTATTGATACTTGAATTTTGAAATTTCTGTGTGAAAGTGTTAAGAGATGTGTATTTATTGGCATCAATACCTAATTTTCCCATTATTTAGACCTAAGAGGCTAACATCCACCAAAAAGATTAAGTTGAATTGATTAAATTCCCGCTCAAAATTGAATTTTCCACCAAAAGGGAATCATTCACCACCCTTGGTGAATGGATTCCACCATACGGGACTCATTCACCCAAGGTGGTGAATGGGTTCCACTGGTGGTTTTCGGAGGTGGGTTTTCGGGATATGAGCAGATTAAGTGTTGTTTGTCGTGATTAAGATGATTTTCAAGTGAAATGAGCCTTTAGATAAAAAATAATGAGTCTTAGTGGCCTATAAATGCTATTTCAAAGAATGAATGATGCAAGGGTACTCAAAAGTAGGTCCAAATTAATCATGAAGTTGTCTCTTTTCTCAAGAGTTTCCAATTTTCTATGCTATAGAGTGTTGGATTGTAAGATGAGAAGACCATGAAAATACTGAAAAATCATGCAATTAGTCATATCAAAGTGCTCCATCAAAGTGTTTTGAATATATTAAATCACACGCACAAAGCTACAAGTGAGAATCCAATCATCGACATATAATATCAGTATCAAGATCTCATCTCCATGTTTATGAATATACACTATATTATCCAATTGATAAATAATTAAACTAAAGGTAAGAAAGATACCATTAATATTCTTATATCAACCCCAAGGGGCCTATTTGATTGAATACAATGAATTTCAAAATCCTAAAGAAAAGTGAAGTATCTTGCATGAATCTTGGATGCTACTCAATACAAATCTATGCATAAAGATCACCATGAAAGAAATAGCACTCCATAATTTTGTTGATAAATGATCTATCTCTAGGATGAAAAAATTTAAAGTACAAGGCATACAAAATCCATCTCAACTATAAGAGAAAAAATCTTATAGTAGTCAATACTCTCAATACTAAAAAATCCTTAGCTATAAGATGAGCTTTATATTTTTCTTTAAAATTATCTAAAATTAACATACATAATACCATATCTATTCCCTTAGGAATAGAGAAGAAATCCCATGTATTATTCTCTATCAAAGAATAGTACTTCTCTCCCATAGTACAATCCCTCTCTAGAATATCAAAAGCCTCTAAAGAACTCTACAATTTAGTATATACAACACATTAAAATACTAGTTTTGATTGTAGAAATAACTCATAAGATCACTAGCTAAAGGTATAGCCTCCTTAATAGTATTGTGGTCCCATATAGGAAAAATAAAATGGGAGGAGATGTGGGTGGTGGTTGAATAATAGGACCATCAACTAAAGTATCCTCAAGTGCTAACATTTCTTCATGTAGTGAAGAAGGAATCTAGTAGGTAGTGATGAAGAAGTCAATGGAGGATCCATCTATGTGAAGGACCCATAAAACTATAAATTCCAGCTAAAGGACACATATCTAGTTTTTGGAACAAATAATTTTATATGTAGTATTGATTCAAAGAAGATTTTTACTATTTATCTTATATTGTTTTTATACAAGATTATCAAGAAGATAATAATTTGAACATTTCCACATGGATCCTTGCTAAGGATAATTTAATCATGGTCTTTGAAAAAATAAAATTTAAATACCTATAAAACTATTATAATTTGATTATATGTTCTCTAAGTGATTCTTTTTTTAATAACTATTGAGGGATGGTCATATTGGGAGTTGAGCTTATTATTATTCCAAAAAGGCAAACCTATCAAGAATCCGCTAGCATTATAGATTAAGGATCCACAGGAGGTTTTTAAACCATGTTGTGAATCATGTGGTCACCATTGACTGAGGGGTGGAAGCGTCAAGATTCCAAAAATCCCCCTCTAGCATGACCATGAGATTTGAACCTGCAACCCCTGCTTTGATACCACTTGTTGGAAGTTGATCCATTTGTTATTCCCAAAATGATGACTTGTCAGGAATCCACTACCATCCTAGAGTAAGGATCCATGAGAGGTCATTAAACCATGTTATGAATCATGTGGTTAGCATTTATTGATGGGTAGAAATGTCTAGCCTCCAATAGTTCAATTTTTTGAATTGTTAAGATTAAGGTAAACAAGATATTGATAAACTAAATTGACATGATATTTGATAAACTATGAGAATTTAATTAGTATATGTAGCATAATTTATAATTTTAAATTTTCATGCTTGACAATTTCACACTATGTTTAGCTCCATACCAACTGCATGTGCCTAGGTATGCTTATGCTTTAACCCGATTAATTGTTTTTTTTAGGAAATTAATCTAAATCCAATATATTTAATTAAATATTTTTTTAAAGAATTGTTTAAAATCTGAATAGTGTTGGACTAGAGTACCAACACCCTTGTCTAACCTAATGAGACCCTAAATTTATAGTTTAAATGCCAACATCAATATTTTTATGGATTAAAACTCCTTTGACCACTAATCATATTGATTACTACGAAATATGTTGAAACTCATATAAATATAAGTATTTCCCTCTATTTGAATAGCTAAGAAATTTGAATATCACTCTAGCATCCTAAAGGAAATTAATAGAATTTCAAGAGTATGATAAGAAGAATATCTACAACATTATTGAAATCAATTACAACTCTGCAACATGTCAACAAATCCATGTGTATGGATTGTAATGTGTTTTATATTTATGTTTTATCATTTTTATAAGAACTAACATTTGCATGATATCCAAGCATCCTTTGATGTCTCCTTTTATCTTATGAGTAAAGTAAACTCAATCCAACAAGGTATGTAGATCTGAGTGATAAGTTACATTTATGTTAAAAATTTATCATTCATTTATCTAGACATTTGTTTCTGCTCTTCATAGATCACATTAATTATATCATTATTGTCATAGCCATTTGCTGAGGTGAAAACACCAAAATGGGATTTGACTGAGACAAGCCAATATATGGTATAACCCTTCTCACCTTGTCCTTGTATGTTATAGGTCTAAAGTTGATTCAAATGGATTGGAGATCTCAAGGAATCAAAAACCCTAATTCAAGTATTCAAGCACCTTTCACCATCAAATTAGGGAAAGTTGATTGTTCAAAAACTTTAAAACATCAAATATAGGGTGTATATGCAGGATCATGATGGGCCAGAAAGTGGCAATATGATGGGTATGTGGTTGACGACTATTTTTTACCCAAAATTGATGAAACAAAAAAGGTTTTTAAAGGAGATTCTTAGCTTTCCACCAATATAAATTATGATTTACTCTTACTTTAATAAGTAATTATTATTCATTTTCTATTCAAATTACAACTAGAGTTTTGATTGATAGGCTGATTAAAAAACATGTATAGCTTTCAAATAGTATCACATTTTTTGAAACCAAAATATGCATCACATTCTATGCTTCACATACTATAGGATTAAAAAATGAAAATTTGAATTTCATGAAGTTTTGACCAAGTTAAGGTGGTCAAACATACAATTTTTTATATTTTGTAAAAAATTGTAATAAAAAAATTCATAATTATTTGAAAAAATTAAAAAATCATCATCGGACATGAGTCCTCTACTTATATCTAAAATATTCTAAAAAATATTATTATTTTATTGTGGCTAGGGTGGTCGGGGACACCTACTTCTAATTTTTCCCTGCCATTGCATTGAAATTTCAAATTTTTACCAAATAATTTTTTTTTTAAAAGAACCTAGTAGTTTAGAAACTACATTCAATTTTCTACAGATTCTATTCTTACATATTTTTGAAATAATATAGATAATTTATTCAATTTTTTACGTCAAGTTGCCTAACTCTGATTTTTCTAAATTTTTTGCCCCTTAAGGGCTTGTTTTTTCCATGATGATCCTGAACATACCCTAGGTTTTCATAGTTGAAGACCTTCAGACATTGCCACACCTATACAAGATTTTAGATCCTAAAATTTAGCATCTTTACACTAGGGTTCCCAACACCCATGTCCTACTAGATCAACCTCAAATTCATATATTAGGTTCCTCTCTATATGCACTTTCTAGTTGTGATGTGGGAAAAAGGGACTAGGGTTTAAATCACTTTCTCCTATATCATATTGGAAGGAACCAAAAATAATCACAGACATCCACTTGGCTACTAACTACTATGGAAGAGCTAGAATGTTGGATTAGGGTTTTGGTTCTTTCTTTGGGCATTGATTAATTGATTAATAATTGACTAAATTTGATGATACAAATTTTTAGTTAGGTCAATTATAAAACTAAAAAAAAACAATTGTGATTTAAAACAAGTCTAGAGCATAAACACAAAAAATAGTTCGGGTATGTGTAGGATCATCATGGAAAAAATAGGCCCTTAAGTGGTGAAAAAATCAGAAAATTTAGAGTTAGGCAACTTGACATAAAAATTTAAGTAATTTATCTATTTTATTTCAAATATATTTAAGAATAGAATCTATAGAAAATTGAATGTAGTTTCTAAACTACTAGGTTTATTTTATAAAAAAAAAACTATTTGGCAAAAATTTGAAATTTCAATGCAATAGTACTTAAATTTTAAGGAAAAAATAAAAAGTAGGTGTCTATTTGACCACCCTAACCATAATAAAATGATATTTTTTATAAGATTTTAGATATAAGTAGAGGAATCATGTCCCAATGTGATGCATATTTTTTTGTAATCTTTTTCCAAGTAAATAATTAATTATGAATTTTTTATTACAAATTTTAAAAAATATAAAAATCTTGTATGTTTGACCACATTAACTTCGTCAAAACTTCATGAAACTCTTTTTTTTAATCATATAGTATGCATCATATCACCACTTTTTGGCCCATAATGATCCTACACATACCCTTACCAAATAGTAGAGGGCAAAGAAAAATCAACCTAGCATGTAAATATAGGTTTAAATTGGGTGGAAAAGCATGCTCACACCCTAGACCTAGAAGTGCAAATCTTAAAAATAAAAAATCAAATCTCAAATGGAAACAGTCTATAGATTCTTCCTTTTTGAATTCAATGTCAAAACTTCACCTATTGATGATTAATTTCACTTTCGCTTATTTGTTGACATGTGAGGCTTGAATTCTTGAACTTATAATGAATTCCTCAATCCTTTCCCAAGTTTTTTTAAGATCTATCAATTGCACCCAAGAGACAAGAGAAAAGTGTTGAACCATATAGATATTTTCCTAAATCAAACCTTGTTTTGGTGTTTCCACCTCCACAACAACTATGATGATGTGAAAGAGTGCTTACTATAGGTCAAGGAGAGGTATCTAGATAAAATAACATGATAAATTGACAACTACAATAACTTACCACTTAGATATGATTTTCTCCATGGATTGAATTTATCATAATAATCACCTTCAAGCTGAATTGGATTCCTAATTTTATGTCTAAAGTGTTCTTGCTCATATAAAAAATGAACATGAAACATGAATAAACTCACATGAAAACTTAATGCATTGGAAATATGAATCTTGACTTATTGTAAGTATTGTAAACTCTAATAGTTCTTCTCTTGACTAATATATAGGATGCTCAATTATGAATTCAATTTCCTTAGTTGTTTAAATGGTTAAAAGCAAATTTTTTTATATGCATTTCTTTAGTTCCCTCTTATCTAATTATCAACAATTAACAAATGAATTTCAATTTATAATTTTTAAAATGTTGACAATGAAATACTTAAATTGGGGCCAAAATAAGTTGGACAAGGGCACTAGTGCCCTAGTCTAGACCTATTTTGGGTCTTTAAGTGTCATTAAATATATATTAAATAATAATTACCTATGCAACTTTGATTTTATGAATATGATCATAAAATAAGAAAATTAAGATCACAATAGGGTCCAAGCACATAAGGGAGCTAAACTTAGTGTCAAATTGTCAAGGGTGGCATTTTATGATGCTACATTTAGCCCCTACTTTAGTGAGAGTATGAATTTATACTCATTCTCACACTACAATAAGTATAAGGAAAGAAGGGTTCATTTATCCAAAAATTGAAGAGATACGATGACATCAAATCTAGGGGATGTATTAGCCCGTACTCTCAAGATTCTATGAAAAAAAAATAGAAATACAAAGAAAAAAACGCAAATGATGTATAATACAAATGAAAACACAAATCCTACACAATGAAGACACAAAACTAACATAATGCAAAACTAACACATATTGTAAACATGAAATGATGCAAACACAATTCAAACATTATGCAAACACATTTTAAACATGATACAAACATAAAAGGTGGGGGTATTACAATCACAAAATAGAAAGCTCCACATTATTGTTACTAGCATCCATACCCAAGATATTCATGGATCATAGGCTAAAAATGTCTAATATTTGCTAGGTGACCCATTAAAAAGAGTGTCATAGACTAGTAAGTATTGTAGACACGTCAAATTGACATTATGCATCACATTCGCTCATCAAATAAATAAATCAAGTTTATTTATCAATCTCCTAAAGTCATCAGCTTAAATCAAATAAATTAACTTGATCCCATCACCCTCATTTTAATTAAATAAATCAAGCCTTTTATTTAATTAAATCCAAAGTCATTTCCATCCTTTTCTGATTTAAATAAACCAAATATTTATCTCAAAAAGGTCAAACTCATCCTAATCATCATCCTAGCTAATTAATCCTGATTAAATGATAATCCCATCCCACTTGCATTCTCTAGATTTGGCCACTTGCACATGAAATTGCATTTAATTGATTTATCAAAATCTTTATTTTCAACTTGGCATAAAGGAAGAATATTCTCCAAGTTTGAATCTCCCCCCAAGTGGACATGTACACCCAACATAGCATTTATGAGGCCTTACATGTCTCTTACATGTCCCCTTCCAAAAGTCAAACTCAACATTCATTGCAAATTTGAATTCAAATTTTCCCTCTCATGGGCACTTTTCCCTAATCTTGCACATACATCAACCAATCACATGATGACAAGTGTCCTTCTTTCATTGGCTTGATCTTTGTCCCACATTGGTCCATTTTCAACACTCTTAGCATTTTGAAAATCTTTAAATAGAAGTTTCAACATTGAGCAAATCCTCCACAACTTTCATGCAAAGTCACTCTCTTCATTTGAGAACTGATTTTGTCCACTATCAATCCAAAATCTTAACATTTCATCTCCAAAATCATGCAAGGTCACTCTCTTCATTTGAGAAATGATCTTGTCCATCATTATCATTAGCTTATCAATCAAGGATTGGGAAAGGGTCACTAGCACATGTGACACCAATCCACTATGGAATAGAATTTGATTCTTGTTTTTCTCATGCTTTCACTTAGCTTATGTTGATAACTTACTTTGTTTGCATAGATAACATGAGAAATTATTTCATAGGGATTCTATATCTGATTTGCTTGATTTAACTAACAATACTCATGCTTGTTTGTTTTTGAGCAAAATGCAGATTTAGGGTCAGCTATGTATCATCTCATCCCTCTAGTCTAAAGATGTTTCAGTTGCTTTACAGTTTTGCAGACCAGCTCTTTGCTTTATTTATTCAACATGAAGGGCCATTAACAAATAAGTATTCAACTTAAAACTAGAGGGGAAAGACTGAAATCCAAGGAAATTGTGGGGCAGACTCTGGTTTTCAGCTGCACATGAAGAGAATTTAAGGAATATGATAACATAGCACTAGAAAGGCTAGAATCCAGGAGATTCTGGCTTATAAAAGAAGTAAAAAAGCTGGTGAAAATAGACAGAGCTTTGATGGCATACATCTGCATTATTGCTGGATTTTGGGTGATGAATATTAAATTGTAGCTTGTTATGATGACAGTGATAAATATTGTTTATATGTTGTTTCAGTGCTCGCTCAAAGTTTGAACTAAGAGCTCAGATTTTGGAGAAGAAAAAAAAAAACTGTGGAAATATTAGATCAAATATAACTGTGCATGACAGGGATCTTTATTCTGTCACGCAGTCAACACACATTGTCTATATGTAGCTGTCAACAGTTTGCAACCTTGTCAATGCTTCCACATCACGCATACTCTGTGAGGATGCTAACTAAAGTTTGCAGGCCCCTCTCCTAGGTGTGGAGGAGAACAAGAAAACATCAGAAGCGTAAAACTAGTGAAGGCTCTGCGTAAAAAAAGTTGTGGAATTCAGGTTTACACCTTCTAATAGCATTTGCTTGAAATGTTTTTATGCTTTGTTCAAATCCCTCTGTGTGGCAATCAATGCATTCCATGAGATGACATTCCATCAGATTATTCAGACCTTGCTTAATACTTTCTATTTCATGTGAACACCTTTACTATACACGAGTCAGCTGTATGAAGGAGTGCGAGCCTCTTCACATCTGTTTCGTATCTCTATCAATTATATCATGAAATTTTCCTTCATCGATTCAATGAATTAACATTCTTTGCTTCTATGTTTTCAAAGCTCCTTTTTTAGCACGTAGGCAGGTGGGCTCTAGAAAAGGTCGGGGTCTTCTAGCTTTTACACCTGCCAAATACATTAGCTTGAGAGCTATTGATGTTATTTTGGACTTTATCTCATGCCGTTTCAATTGCTCCTCAACAAGGCTATGCCTTTCATTAATAAGAGAAATTCAACTATTCCCTCAGTCCATTCCAGAGGAAGCAACATGTGCATTTCCTACACCTAGACTTGCAGTCAAATACATTGTCAAAATTTTAAGATTTCATATCTATTTGGGCCATCATTGCGTTTCACGAGACTGCAGTTCTTTAATGCATTTAAGGGAGTAGCTGGCTTTTAGTAAGACAGTAGTTTTTTGATGCCTTGTCTACACCTTAACTTTTTTTAAACATTAGTCTATTAATACAATTCTCACCTCTCATTTTGGCGCAGGTTGCGAGGATGCTGCACATATGTTGTGGAATTCGGCTAGTCACCTACCAAACGCATTTGTTTGAAAGTCTTTTGATGCGCCTTATTTAAATCTACTAGAATTGAATCTATCTTCTTTTGACATCACATCATGTTTTGTGCATTATGATTATTGTGTTTATTCAATGATTGTCAGTTCTACAAAATTTAATTGATTTGAATTGTGCGGCGGGGATGGTGGAATTTAGCTTTACATCTGCCATTACTCAGTCTACGTGCCCACTTGAATTCAGTCTGACACTTGCCAATTACATCAATTTGAAATTTTTGGTTGCTCGCAAGTTTAAAAGCTCCCAACTGCATGCTTTAAATGCTTTTTCTTTTTTTTTTGGATTCAGATGTTTTATTAATGTTTTTGAACAACCCGAAATGTTGGTTTTAAATTTCACCTAGCTGCTCTGTTTTGACCTTGGGAGTAGGCATTGTATGAATAAAAACCAATCGAATTAGTTGTTCCGGAAATCATTGAAATATAAATTTAGATGAATCTTGGGTTTGGAGCTGCAATCTTGTGATGACTGAAAATATTAGATCATATAAGTGATCGGCGTTCATACCTAGTTCCAACGTGCCATTATTTACTTTGAACAACGAAAATCACTGACACATGATCTTGGTGCATGATAGAGCTTTATTTATTCCAGATTTATATTTTGATCTCTCTATTTATGGTGGCAAGGGTGGTTATGTTATGTTCAATGTATTATTGCTTGGAGAGAGGGGTTCAAAATTTTTGATTTTTAGATGTTGACTTTTCCTATGGCTTTTATGACTTGAGTAGGTATGGTATGCAAGAAAGCTTTATCATGGATTGAAGTTATTATCAAATTTTTGAAGGAATCAACATAACATCTGCACCAAGAATTCCCAAAGGACAACTTTCTCTTTATTTGATGAATGCATTCATTATGTTTGAAATTGTATTCATTATATTATTGAAATATCATACTTCTTATTTGTGATAACTTTGTATTGTTTTGCAGGTTGGAATCAAAATCAAACATTGAGATCAAGCGAAAAACGAGAGCTAGAGTAGAGTGAAATTGAACATTGAAAACTCGAAGTTAACAAAGAATTTTTTAATGCTTGGAGGATCCATCATACGCCTTAATTTTTTGTTATAGGCTAACTCATCTTTGGTTTTGGGCTTTAAAATGAACACTTCAAAAGCTTTCAATTTTCATTGCAAAGAGGATAAAATGAACCTTAGAAACTGACTAGACATTGTTTCTTGGACTAAAATTGAACAAGCAATTTTCATATTTCATTTTGGTGCTTAAAACAAATCACACAATTGCTCTGAAGGCTATAAAACGAACAAGTGGTTGAATTGTGTGATTTTGTCTTTTGAGTGTGTATCCTCTCCCCTTGCACTTCATGCGATCTAGGGTGCAAGAGAAACACTCAAAATGCATTTTATTGCTTTGAAACACTTCGATTTGGGCTTAAAAATTGAACATCTTGTGCGAGTGTGAGTAGGGGCATTTTCACGTACATTCTCTTTCTTTGTGCCATCAAAGATCGATCGAGTTACGAATTGTGTTTTTGCTTGCTTTTGTTTATCTTAGAGGGCTTGCCTTGGGGAAAAGTACTCACCCAAGGGAATGACTCAACCGGTAACACTCTAAAGCCAAGAGTATTTCCAGTCGGGATATAAATGTGGGTATTGGGTAAATGCCATTATCACGTGGTTGGCTCCGACAAGATGGATCCAAAAGGGGACTCTTGCCGTATGGGTCAATCTCCATGAACGAAAAGTCCTTACTAGAACCCATGTGCTAGAATTTTCCAAAATCCTTAATCCATTTGTTGGTGCAAGAACAGTTGTTCTGAAGCCACCCCACACTTTTACGGTGTTTAGTAGAAATGGAAAACATGCCATGGGAGTTTCATGGGTGTTGATGCTTGGCTGCCCCGATTGATGTTAATGAGTCATGGAGGGGAGCCAGTGGGGTCAAGCATCTAACCATTCGCTAAAGATAGGTGTAGCTGGACTTGTCCAAGTGGGGATTCAACAAATATTGTCTTACACATCCATAGGGCTTGTAATTGTTCTTCATTTGAAAACACAGTGTTGTATTCGAAAACATTTTGCAAACAAACATTCAACATGATTCTCAAATTTTCAAACCCTCTTGAAGACAAATATCATTGACTCGATCCATATGTTACTACTTTCCCTTGGGATTCACGTCCTTAGAGGTTCCTAAGCATTGGATTATACCTCAATTTGTCTTCTTGAGTAAACAATAGGAAAACCCTTGCCTTAAGTTCATTGAATTTCCACATAAAATATCTTGTGGGGGTTTAAAGAAATTAAGACATTGGACATCTTAGTTTGAAACTTTAATCAAAGAGTGTGTTTTTGGTAAAAAGTACTCATTAAGCAAAGATAACAAATTGGACCCCACACATGCGCTTGATATCTTTTGGTCATATTGGTCTTTTGATTGCTCTTAGAGAAAAGTGTGTTCTTCAATACATTGGCCTAGTAAACAAAGTCTCTCTAAGTCTCTTAGGATCATCAAAACTTTCATCTATCTTCCAAACATTCATCAATCCATCTCACCAAAACAACTTTAGATCTTTGTAAACATCATTCTAGACTTAGGCACATCATCAAAATCAAAATCACCTTGTTTAGTTAGGGGGCATGGGAATGTATCCTTTCTCATACCTCTAGTTAAATTAGCATACCTTTGAACAAGTTCATCCTAAAGATCACATCCAACATCTTAGGGTTTACAAGTTCATCATCCAAATCAAACCAATCCAATCAAACCCTAAGTCTAGCATTGATTCAAATCCCCTAAATGTTCAACACTCTCATCATTCACCCCATTCATTCTTCATATCATCATTGATCCTAGAACACCTTAGAGGTCAACAAGGTCAAAACACAAGAAGAACATGGAATATAAACTAGATTCATACATCATAAGCAGTCCAAACCAACCAAACTATCCAAGCCTCACGAAATCATGGGATTATGGAAACTCACATCCATACATAAGATCACTATCTCCTACAAATATCAATAGCACAACGAATGTGAGTATGCCCAATCTGAATTTTGGAACACATCTCCCCATGATAGATTTAAATCAAATTCCAAACTTACAAGTCTATCCTCCAAACAATCACTACATGAGTCTTCAAACGAGCAACATCATCCCACCAAATCCCTACTTACCAAATGTGGATGTACCAAGTGCAAGTTTTCGAAACATGAATCCTAACTCAGAAAACTTTGGAAAAATGATTCCCAATACCAACAATGTTTATCCTATCATGCCAAATCATAACATTATCCAAAGTCAATTTTCCCATAATCCCATTCAAAAATCACAAGTAGGCATCCCAAATCCGCTTAAACAAAATCCAAATCAACTATCTCAAGTGAGTCAAGATCAAAATCAAGAACAAATTTGGCGAGATCAAATTGCGGAACTTTCTGAAATAGTTGAGGCATTGCGCCAAGGGAAATCTCCACCACCATTACCTACATCATTCCTTGGTTTAGGGCTTCCCCCTTTACATAACACCAATCACGCCATCCAAATCAATCCACCTAACATCAATCAAACCATCACGACAAATCCTTTGAATATACCATCGACATCGCACCAATAGATGGTATCTAATCAAACAACAACATTGATCCCAAATCAAAATACGGTCTCCCAAGGACCTATCACCTCGGTCATTCCAACCATCACTATGCCTTCAATCATTCCAAACACCACTATCACACCCATCACATCTCAACCCCTCACTACCATGATCACTCCGAGCGTATCTCAAACACTCATCACTACCTCCAACATGATTCCAAATCCACCACCACTACCACCAAAACCAAACGCAGCAAGACAATATGACATTGCTCTAAAATCTCACCAGTCATACCAAAAGGCCATCCAAAAATATCTAGCCACACAACAAGCAAGACAAGCTCGACAAGTGCAACAAGCCTATCAAGCTACTCAAGCCTCTCTAGTTGCTCGACAAGCACAAGAACAAACACAAAAACATTCAATCATTGGTGATAGCATTGATAATCTCCCCACCATAATTGTTGAAAGCAATGGTCAAGATCCATCCATCAAAGAGCACATTGGAAATGTTTCTATCTCATTCGAAGATCAAATCGACATATGTCAAGAGTCACTTTTGAATCACGATCAAAATCCACCAACAAAAATTGACAATGAGCCAATTCAAGAAATATCAACATCACTTGACTCTATGGTCGAAGACATTCACAATCTCTCCACCGCAATTGTCGAAAAAATGATCAAAACCTCTCCATCGAGGAGCACATTGAGGATGTATCTACAATCCGATGATCAACTCACCATACATCAAGAGCCACTTTTTAGTGATCTCTTTCAAGGAGTGTTAGGAATATTTGATCCAATTGACATAATGCATGATCCGTTGACCAATGATCATATTGAAAATGTCTCTACATCGCCTTATGAGTTAGAGGACATATCTCAAGAAGTTATTCCAAAGCAAGATCAAAATCTTTCACTAAGGTCTAGCAATGGTCATTTTCAAAACATGTTGATCCCCTTTGACCTCATGGTTACAGATGTTGAAGGAACCTTGAACTTGACCATGCCTAAGGTCGACATCCAAAAGTCCTTTGTAAGAAATCCATCCTTTGAAGATGCCCCATGTCAAGAACTTGATCCAAAGCATGTCGAAAGCAACTCCAAAATTAATCAAGATCAAGAATTTGTATCTTCAAGATACTACAATAATCTAATGAACACTCTTTTATCCATGCAAGATGATCATATCCATGTAGCACATACTCCTCCATCTACCCATGAGATGCTTTCTACAGATGGGCACGTAGATGATCTTCATCTAGAACAAGATTTTGTTACACAAAAAGAGTAGATTCTTAACTCCTACAATCAAACAGAGTTGTCAACATCAGGATCAAATATGTCCCAAACTCATATTGAGGACATCATGAATAATGATATCCATCATTATCCGCTCAACAAAACAAGTCAAAAAGAACATCTAGAGTTAGCAGAGCAGCAAATTGAAAGAACGTCAACTACGGTGGTCATTTGTCAGAGCATGTTTACTGAAAAAGATATCTCAAAACTTGTGTCAAGGGTTCCTTTTATATCCTAAACCCTTAAAAAATCCTAAGTTTAAAGCATTCACTACACTTTTGTTTTAAAAATTTGTTGACCTACTATAGTTAGTTCTTGACCACCCAAGTTACAACTTATGTCTTTTGAGTCATCTATTTACTGCCCCCCTCAACCTAGCAATTATCGGTTAATCTGTGTCTTTAATCCTCTGTAAAAAATATTTCATTCCTTTGAAATATGTTATGTGAGGTCTGAAATGCCTATTTACCTTTTATTAAAGTCATGTCCCTCATATTACCTAGGCGAAGCCCCCTCTTCAAATGACTTTATTTGCACATGCTTCAAACCATCACTTAAGTTCCTCGAGCTTGCTCCACCTGAACCATGTGGCGTATTGTCATTGCATCACATGTAACCTTTGAATTGTATTTTCAATCTTTATGGTGCATTGCCAAAAAGTGCTATGTGATGGCTTGTAAACTCTCATGTTCGGTAGATAGGTGTCAGCATTTTATTTCATTGTGGTGCCTCAGTGCATCACAATTTCAATATTTTCAGCTTTGTAATGATCATGACACGTGGCATCATTTGGCTTCATTGCATATGTTTAATACATCATAGTTTTAAGCTGGTGGAGAAAATGGTAAAACATGATGAGTGATGCAAGGCAAGAAAGGAAGCATATTGAGAGAATGGGAAGTCTCCACCAAACTAGTCTTATGCTTGTCCCTCTTAACAATGGCATCAAAGTCACATATCTGTCTAGTGACCTCCAACAATAGAATGTGATCAATAGGGTACCTTGGAAGTCTGTACGGGGCCCTTTGGTAGCTGTCAATCCGAATGTAGGAGAAAGTTGGGAACTGAATAAACCAAGCCCCATATTTCTTGATTAACTCCTTGGCTTGGTCAAAAATCCTGACATGTTATGCACCCTGAAGTAATCTAGTGATGTGCATGGTGAATGCATCATTCACCCTCCTATAGCTTGAGCTTCCTAAATGCAATTGAGGGAAAACCTCATAGATGGTATCATGTCCAAAGATTCCCCTTGTACTCAATCCCTTGTAAGGATGAAACCTTGCAAGAGCATAGACCAAGTATGAGGTCATTGTGAAGGTCTTTGTTTGCAACACATTGGACAACTACTCATGAATTACTCTGCCAATAACTCCAGCCCAATGGTAGTTAGTCTTCTCCTGCTCCATCCACACAATCACATGGCCCATCCAATTCTCAAACATGCCAGCATTCTTCAATCCAACCACCCTGTTGTGAAGAGTGATGGCATCATAATACTCCTTGAATTTTGCCCTGAATAGTAGTTTAGGCAGCTTGGAATAGTGGGACTTGGGCTTCTCCAGCTAGGAATTGATAAGCTATTGTAATCTTAGAGTTTGTTCATCATAGAACTCCTGAGTTGCCTTCATGTTGAATGCCACCAAGTGAGATCTATTTGGCATATCAAAAGTTTGGGTAATGGAAACAGGGTTGAGATTCACCACAATCCTCCCTTGAGGACCAATTATTCTTTGTGTATCCTGATCATAGTTCCTAGTGCACTCGAAGACAAGCTCATAGCATTGGACTGTGGAAGGAAAACCGACCACATGTGATAAGCCTAACTCCTTCATTCTTCAAGCCACCAAAGGAAGATCCTCAGCTACCATTCTTCCTTTAAACTCTTCATACTCCCACAGACAACATTGGTATCAGTTACCTCAGACCAAACTGATGTAATTTTACTATCAAGGATCTTGATTTTGATGTCCATCTTAATCTTTTCTGCTGCAGACATTGAAGATCCAGTCACTGCCTTGCTTGACTCAACCTGCACTTGACAAAGGAAACATAATAAAAACCACAAGAAATCAACGTTAATCCATCAAAACACCATTAGAATGAGCCTCATACAAACAAGATGTCATTGAATCTCATGTAAAATGATCTTGATGAACTTTGGGTTTCAAGACCATTCGTGGAATCCAAGCCAGGAAGGAATTTCAAGAAATTATGGACTAGACGGATTCCAGCAGAATAATCATGAAAACACCTATTAACAATTAAATCCAATCATTATCAATCAATAAATAGCATGTGAAATCCAAATATAGCATGAATTAATCATAAAATGCACCATCAACCATTAACAAATCATGTCATTCCATATTCCATCATATTTCATTAGATTCGGGAAAATCCTCCAGGGACAAATTTCCACAAACGTAGAGACACTTTGTAAATCTGGAAAAAATAGGGAGCCAAGGACTTCGGGAAAATCTGGAGTCGACGGAAATCCACAGATGAGGTAAAACTCCGAAAGCATGCAGATTTCGGGAAATCAAAGGAGGTCAGGAAAATCCGCCAAAGCTAGAAAATCTATCGGAGACGAAAAATCTGGAACTAAGGACGAAACCCGAACTGCAACACAAAATCATGATTTCACCTAAATTGATGGATTGATTATTAACTTCGAGAATCCAAGCCTGAGATGAGTTAGGTATGAACCTTCCATATATTTTCTTAGAATTCTAGGCCAATTGGGAGGTGGAATAAAGTTTCATGGCGATGCCATAGGAAAACCCTACAATTCCACCATTAACAGACGTGAAAACTCAATATCCACTTAACTCAACTACTAAATCATTACTAGGGTTTACTCAGGACTTCTCAAGCACGACCCCTCACAATGCAAAGAAACAAACAAGCTCAAGACTTACCTGGAAGACTATAAATCAAACATTGCTATGCAACCCTAGTCATGAAATGATCAAATAATCAAGAATTCGAACACCAATAAACTTTATAACACCAAATCCTTATCCACAATCATCAATTAAAACCAAGGCAATCAAAAACATACCATTGTCAAGCAGAAATCGATCTCAAAGACAACAAATGTGAATTTAATGGCATCCACAAAGAACAACGATAGGAATGCACAAGAAATCACCACTTAAATCGAACAATTCAAACTCAAATGGCCCAAATCGAATCAAACACCTGCAAGAATGCACTCCGCAGCTCAAATGATGGAAAAAAATAAGCATAATAGTGCAAAAGACCTCAAAAATCAATTAAATACATCACTTGCCAATGGTATAGATGACATTAAATGCAATCGGCAAGACAACCAAGAAAATTCAGGAACCCGACGACAGGACGAAATCCAGAAAAATCTGGCCCACACAGAATTCCACGAAGACTAAAAATCTCTGAACCACAGTGCTCAACCGAAGTCCAAGCAGGATCCGGGAGAATCTGACCAGGGTGGAAAGTCCTGAACTAGGTTAAAAGCCCGAACTTAGCTCAAAATTAAAGATCTTCAATGAATAACTTAGGGAGATCATTTAGGCAATCAAAATAAACATTTTAGCACATGCCAAAGTAAGATAAAACCTCAAAATGAAAGGGTCAAGACATCAAAACCAAAGTGGAAGAGGGTCCTTGCCTTTAGCAGGGCGTGTGTGCGAAAACTGCACAACACTTCCCTTTATGCCTCCCTTATTTTTGATGAAGATACTTTACCAAATATAACCATGGAATGTGATGAACATCTAGTTTTTTTCTCTCCTAAAATATCTCCTACTAGGGAAGATATCTTGATGAAAGAAAATTATAACATGGACACGTATCTTTCAAACAATAGTGATGTTGCTTCCTTAGATGAATGTGACGAAGTGACTTTAGACTTCCCTTCACTAAAATATCATGAAAATAAGGATAAGTTTGGTGAGGTTATGAATATTAGAACTCCCTTGAGTCCTCTAATTCTTAGACATCCTAGAGATCCTTTAATTATTGCACCTCCTAAGGCCAAACTCATCCTTTACCCACTCTCAAACCAACCACAAACTCAAAACAAACCCTTCCTCATCCTCAAACTACCTAAAAATAATATGTTGCAGTAGTCAAGTTACAATACCATTTCTCATACATATAACACTAGAAACAATCCACAACCATGAAAAACAACTCCAACATACCTCCCATTGCCTAAACCTATCTTTCCTCTAGTGTCCCTTGTTTCCCTTTACATAATCGAAAGGAGTATAATCTTGTCGAACAACTTAAGAATACTCCTGCTAAGATATTCTTCTAGGATCTTATCCAAGCCTCACCTAGTTATCATAACATGCTTCAAAGTCCTTTGCAAAAAGTTCTTCCTAATGTGCAACCAAATGATGTAGCAGCCATGATTCAAGGAATGAATACAAACATATTTTCTACCAAAGTGACCTACCTCCTTTTGATGTGCAAAAAAAAATGAAGCTTTCATGATAATAGCTATCTTCAATAAGATAGGGATAAAGAAAACACTTGTCAATAACAACTCATCCCTTGATGTGTGTAGTGTAGTCCTTTTGGATAAGTTTGGCATGGATAAATCAAGAATTGAACCTGATTCCTTATCGATTCAAGGATTTTACAATGTAGGAAAACAACTACTCAGTGTGATCACTTTACCTATTACAGTTAGAAAGGCCATGTTACAAACTCCTATTCATGTTATGCCTCATGATCTTTCATACAATCTTCTTTTAGGAGGACCATGGATTCATAAGATGCATGTAGTGCCTTTAAATATTTATTGTATATAATGAAGTATGTTTATAACAACAAAGTTTATACAATCAAAGTCAACCCTTAACCATTTGAATAGTTGTTTGAACATTAAGAAAGGAAAGGAAAATCCCTTGAAAACACTTACACTGGCTACACAAGTTGAACCCATGCAAGACAAAGACAAATAAAATCAATTTGAAGAAGTTACAAATTTATTCAAAGATGATCGGGGTTCCTTAGACTTCACACCTACATTCATGGGTGAATACAAGAACATAACAAAATAGTCTAAAAAGAAAAAAGAACCAATGGTAATGTCAACATAAAATTTAGAAAAAATCTTCGAAAGCATCCACCTCAAGCACTTTAGAAAGAGAAGAAAATTACACAACAAAATTTGATGGAGTTTATTATGAGCAACCACCGAATCCAAAAGAAAATAAAAATCTTTATGGAATATTTTATGAACTTATGACACAACTCAGTTATAGCAGAAAAGGATGTAGTGCTAGAGAACAAGGTATCTATCTCCCCATACAACCTAACACACAAGAAACCACTAGTGGTATTGGTTATTTCCATTTGAAAGAAATGAAAGAATCAAAGAAATCCTCACTTAATATCAATTTAATCACACAAAACACTTATGAATGGAGTTTGTTAGATTTTACACCCTCTTGTAAAGGAGACCACAAAATATCACAATCTAAAGAGCCTTGTGTAAGTATGAAACCTTGTACTAAGAAAGAGATATTTTTGACAAAATAAATGAACATCATCTACTTTTGATCAAGTGAGTATATCATCGAGACTCCTCCAATATCGTTTGACATCTCTCCCTCCAAGAACACGAAATAAATTTTACTATACAAGATTTCATTTTGTGCATATCATAGAGTTCATGGTCATTCTACTAATGAATGTACTTAGGCTTTGGGTAACAAAATTCAACATCTTAAGGATTATGGTGCTCTTCCTTGTGTTGAATCACCTAGTTCCTCTAATTGATATTGATTTTCATTCTATTATGTTTCTCATCAATCTTCTTAGCTCATCCTTGTCTTTCACTAAGTGGGGGAAAAAGGGTTAGGTAGCCTTGTCCTCATACATCGCACTTATTGTTGTCTCTTTTAGCTAGTTGGCCACCATCCATGTATATATAAGATCAAGCTTGGGATGCAGATGACATGCCTTAAGTTGGCTCACATGTGACATACTTTTGTTTCTATGTTTAGCATTACATTTTTGGGGAAACCCTTTATTCATGTAGTTTCATAGGGATTTTTGAATAAGCTCTCATATCTCCTTTGTTGGCTACTTTAAAGCATATTGCTCACATCATTATTGTTAGCAATTACTTTAAAGTGGGGGAATACGTTGACATTATCTTTCAACATTTTTTGATGTTTCATTGTGTGGTTTTCTTTCTTCTTGTGATGTGTCCTTTCTTGGTGGTGTTATTGGGTTTGATTTCCTCTGAGAGTGTGATATTTCTTTGATTTTTCCTCTCTTGGAGACATTGTGTACGATGCTCCCTAAGAAGAGACCTTTCATGAAATAAGTAAAGTCCCTTTGAACAAATCTTTACTTGCATATTGTTCATAGGCCCGAAGTTTCATTTTACGGAACCTTATCAAATTTATCAGGAGGTATAGCTTTGGTATGGTTAGTATGTATGAGAGTTGACCATAGGCATGAATTTCCCACAGCCATTTGCTTGTTTGTGTGTGAGAATATACCAGTCGCATGTGTATGTGTCTCACCTTTTTGGGGGCTCTCAGCTCACCTAGTGGATATTGGATTCCACTAGCTTGTGTGAGCATGTGCTTTGTTTGCATAGTGGACATTGTGTTCCACTTGTAAATGATTTTTGGACAAACAGATAAGGATTGATCCCCATTATGTTGGACAAATAGTTGAGGCTTGATCCACCATCTTTTCCTTTTTTCTTTGTCTTGGCAGTGTATGATTGTATCTTGTTGTTGCTTCATATACCATTCACAAGCATGTTCTTTTGTGCGTGTGTTGGTTTTCCATAGAATATCAATCATGGGGGCTTGATCATCCCTCTTGATCATTGTCATCCTATCTCATTAGCATTGGTACACTTAGACCCCTCTTGATGAGAATTTATCTACTTTAGTGTGAGTTTGATGCAAGGTCATCCTCTCACTAAAGTGGGGGCTAAATGTATTGTAGAAAAATGTATTCCTTTACATTCTAACACTTGTTTGGGCCCTCCCTTTAAATTTGGCTTATTTATGTCTTAATTGGTCCTATTTTGCATCCACAAGCCTAATTAAATGCATTTTTCTAAGGATAATCCCAAAATTTAACAAAGGAAAAATCATAATTTAATTTTTTTGGTTATGTGTTCTCGATCTAGGGATATCGAACTCATATGCCCCTTTGGGTGTATGGGTCCCACCTAGGTCTCAGGACCTGATTTTAAATGTCACATTAAACATTAAAACTCCTCAAAGTCTATGTCCTAGGTTTAATCCACTAGGACTCATATTCCCAACATGGTGTATGAGTCTTGCTTTAACCTGGACCTATTTTAAATCAAATTCTTGGTGGGATTTTATTATCCTGGATCTAATGTCGGCTTGAAGTGTTGTAATTTTTGGAAATTAGGCATAAGCAAGTATAAATACAAGGTTATTCCATATAATTTCATCTAATAAATTTCAAGTAAGCTAAGTAAGCACCTAAGAGCTAGAATCATTATTACAAGACCTAGAGCTTTCAAGTGTTCAATTGGAAGAGCAAGGATTATGATCAAGAGAGCATTCATGAGTTGATTATCAAGCATTTTGGAGCATCAATTCAAGATCCAAGCATCATCTCAAGGTCTCCATGCATCATGTGTGATTTTGCACTAACATTTTTATGTAGCATTTGTGATCCAAGTTCAAGCATTCAAGGACATATCAAGTTTCATGATCAAAATCTACATCCATTGAAGCCATTTCATACAAGTTGCAGATCTACACTCCAAGGATTCATTTCAAGGGTTTGGTGAGTTACAATATTGTATTTGTTCATTCATCATTGCTTCATGTTATTTCAATTCATTTCAAAGTTTAATTACTCAAATGGGTTTTGACTGAGGTAGACCCCCATCCACTAACAAAACCACTTTTTTTTTCTCTCTTGTGATGTGTGCTTTGCATATTTAGGTGAACAAGACTCATTCACCCAATTTGGTCTACTAGTTGATAAGACCTTTTGAATGCATTTAGCAGTATTAGATATGGGTTCAAAAGATTCAGAAAGATCCTAAGAAATTCCATAGCAGGACTCATACACCCAACTTGGTGTATTAGTCCCATTGCAGTTTTTTATCACTGTTCAGCAGATCCTGATCAACTCTCAGAGAATCCCATATTCTACCTTGAAAAACCTAGAGTGGGACTAAATCACCAAACCTAGCACATTATTCCCACTGCAATCAGAGACAACAATTTCAAGGGTTTACAGACCTTGTTCTGGCCTCTCCACTCCTCTAGGTAATTTTCTATTTCATTTTGTTTGTCAATCTTATTTCATGCTTTCAAGTTTCTTGGGTTTTGTGCATAAGTGTTTGCATTTATCCTTTGAAGCTTCATTTAAATGGTAAGCCCCCTTCCAATAATGCAAGGAAACCCCTTAATCCATCCCTCAATTGAGTCACTTGGTTGAGGGATATAGGTTCCTAATGAGCTAAAGTATGAAATAGGTCCCAAGTTCAATCTACTAAGAGGTAGAACTCTATTTCCCTTGTGTTCAACATATATATATATATTAATATGTATGTGTGTCTTTGTATACATATATATATTAATATGTGTGTGTGTGTGTGTGTGTGTGTGTGTGTGTGTGTGTGTGTGTGTGTGTGTTTGTGTGTGTGTTTGTGTGTGTGTGTGTGTGTGGGTGGGAGTGTGTACATACATACATACATACATATATATAGTAAATATACAAGATGATGTGTAAAATTTTATGAATTTAAAGGAGGATTCTATGAATTAACCGATAAATATATACCTAATTTAATGAATATGAAGGAGACTTCTATGAATTAATCGAAAATAGTAAATAAATAAACAATTTCCTACATTTCTAAATGTGGGTTTTGAAGGAATAACCCATGAGAAAAAAGACCATTTTTTATAACATTTAAATAGACATTCCATGAATATAACTATTAAACTCACACTTCATGAAAGTAACTTTCAAAGATTGTACCAAGGAGAGTATATTAAACACATGCTAGATGAAAATATAAAATGAAGATGTTTGTTTCTATGTCCTATTTGCAATTATAATTTGAGAGATACATATACATTTTCATGACCATATATATATATACACATCTAAATATATGTATAGTTATATGTATATGTATATATATACATATATATACACATATACATGTATGTATATATATATATATATATATATATATTTGTGAATATTTATAGTACAATGAGAATGTAAGTTATTAAGCAAAAAATAAAAGATACAAAGTTTGTCTTATATATGTATGGTGCTTTATTGTATGTACAATGGAAAATAGACAAATACTAACACATTTTAATGAAGATGTATGCTACTATGTTATATATGACACCAAAAGGATAGTAATTTAAACATAGATAAGATGAACAAAAATGTGCCAAATTCTCAAATATATGCCCAAAAGAGCAAGTGTGTTTTCAAGAAAAAACCCATAGAAGTTTAGGGTTTCATGATAATAATTCCATAATCAAATAAAAACAGACATAGGTTTTTAGATATGTGCCCAAAAAAGAAAGGGATTTTTAGAAAAAAAAGGTCCATCTAAATTTAGGGTTTCATAATAATAATTCCTTTATCTTGAATGAATACAAGCATGGGTTTTTAGATATATGCCCAAAAAAGAAAGGGTTTTTATGAAAAAGGCCTATACAAGTTTATTGTTTCATGATAATAATTCCTTAATCAGACAAATAGATGATTTTTTGTAGATGTCAGGTCAAAATCTTGTCTAACATAACCCTTTAATTAGGAAAAATCATGATTACAAATGGGGGTATTTAAATACAACTAAAAAAAATTGAATGTATGCAGATTATATAGACTAGTAGAGTATTTCACTAAATTGAGTTAATGGGTTCATGATAATGTAGTCCTAGACTGTTTACACAATTATGTGACAAAGATAGGAGTACTCAAGAAGAATATATTCATAAGTACCAATTTGTACAAAATGAAAGGAGAAATGATAGATTGATGTTACCTCAAACCATGGACAATATCACATGATGGAGATGACATGATAAGATACGATGATATTAGTCAAAAAGGTGTTTCAAAATAGTAGATAATCAAACAACCGAGAAACCTTTCATGGTTCCAGAAGAATGCCCAATAAACTGGACTCATGACTACCGTTGTTTGCATTATGAAAGGAGAAATGATAGTTTGGTGTTACCTAAAAATGTGGTGGGTAATCCTTGTATCACTCATCAAGGGTTTTTCTATGCTTGTAATGAACATGGAGACCACGCTAAATACCTTGCTCAAAATGGAGTGTGGTAAAATGAAAAATCTAAGAAAAATAAAGAATAGGGAAACCTAATGTAGATGTTAATAGTGTTAAAATGTGGTTGGGGTTCAAGGTTGATTGCAGGTGGTGCACGTTGCAATGTGGACATAAAAGACTACTTAACTAAACTTCAAACATTATAACATGATTTTTATATGTTGAAAAGTTAGCGGTTAAATAAAATATGTAAATGCAATTGCACCCAATTATAATTAGTTGTTGGGTATTTTTTTAATTTGTTGGTGGTGAAAGAGAACGGTCATAGGGTCATCACATGGCACATCTTGGATGTCAAGTCTAAATAGTCACTTTTTGACCTTCTCATGCTTAGTGAACCCTCATGCATTCATTGGAAACCCCAATAAACCAAAATAATAGTCATAAGCTTTTAACTCACATTTGAATAAAGCCAGAAAAATCAAGTCAATCTGATGCACCATTTAGGAGGTTAGGTTGCATGAAGTTAGCTATAATGGTTACTAGGCCCCTTCCCTTAAGAGATATTTTATTTTATTTAAATATTATTTTCTTAAGAGTTATTAAATATATATTTTTTAATCAATATTTATTTTATACCTTTAGTTTTCTTATATATAATCGTCTTTTTTTGTGTGTACACAATTATGATTTTTTATTTGTGCTATTATAAAATTATCTAAGTATAGTTATTAACTAGTATGTCAATCCTTCAAAAAATATATAAAATAAAATAAGAGGTGCCTTGAGAATGATATATTTGCGCCTCATTTATACAAACTTTTCTAAATATAGGTATGCTATTACATAATATCATTTAATATGGTATATTATTGACATCTATGTATTTAATGTTGTTAGTTTTATAAATGTCTTGCTCACCATCTTGTAACTTATGTTTGTATTATCCTTGGTTGTTGATTTGGAAGAAGTTAAAGATAAAAACTAAGAAGAGGACTTAGGGATTTCGAAGAGAACCAGGGCTAATCTGAAAAGGAAGGCACCCCCTACGCCATAGATGATTCAAATTTTCAAAAAGGGAGTCCAGGATATGTAGGATCTGGAGGCTGAGACTGAGAAAGTTCTGAAGACTCTGGATTAGTTGTTGCTGCTTTTTTGGCTTGCGCCTTAGCTAGCTTTTTGGTGGTCCTTTCTGGCTTTTTTTGGTTGTCTACAGTTTTTTTAGGGTTTTTCTTTCTTTGCAGCCTGTTTAATTCGGAGGACCTTTTTGTCCTTTCCTATATTTTGTTGTAAACTTTGTGGTTTCGGGTCCCTATAAAACCCATTTTTTCCTTTATCAAAAACTTATGTTTGTATTAGACACAAGATATTGTAATTGTATATTAAAGGATATAAAATTAGTAAATATATTGTTTTGAAATAATTGTGGCCTTATATAAAGATACATTACTTCATATAAAATCGAATAATTTTTTTTTTTTCTGATTTTCAATAACTATTCTAGATGTTTCTTTAAATAACTATTGATATCCATACTTATAATACATTAAAACTCACTTCATTTTAATATATTCATTAAAATTTCTAAAAGTATAAGATTGTTATAAACTAGTAAACTCACCTAAAGATGATGTTTGATGACTGATGTTGTATTGACCAATCACTAGATAAAATGGATTTGATAGAAAAGTTAAGGAATTAAGCCTCTACGTTAACACATAATCCAACAGATCAATGAAAGTATTAACATAATATATTATAGTGGTACATTACTCTATTATAGACTTTTATAACATTCTAGACTGAGGCAAGTTAAGCTGGAAATCTTTAGTCAATAGGAAAATATATAAAGAAACTTCATATCCTAGAGTGCTGCTACGATTAACCACTTTCTAATAGTATAGAACCATGTTTGCAAGCAATTAGCTTTTTATGCATGGCAATTATAATTGCGTTCGTTTGTCGTAGACTTCAAAACATAATTTCCCCATATTCTCTTATTAATATATTGGTCTGTTACCACAGATGGTAAGGAAAAACATGTCTTACAAGTGAAGGAAGCCATGAATACAAGTTTACAACTTTTATTTCCCATCAGCTAAGTAACCTAATCTATGCACAGATTCCTTATTGGAAAAGAAGCCTAAGATGTACCCACCCACTGAAGGACAAGACCTAACACAAGTGAGGAAATCATAAGTCTGAATACAAAGGCAATTCCAGTGTGAAAGTGGACCACGCCATTGAGAAAGCCGCCTACTAAACAGTAAAAGTAATATAAATAAATTGATTGCCTTTTAAATAATAGAATTATAGGTATTACTCGCCCACATTGAGTTGACTGGGCCATGAATGTGCCAATTTCACTCTGGATTATCAAGCTCAAGTCAAGTTGTCTTTGACTCTCAAACTGAAGTCGACTCTTCTATCTCAAATGCTTGCAAACGTGTACAAAAGTTACTTCTATCTCTATACAGAAAGAAATTCAGGTTAAAGATCTTTTTCACTCAAATAGTATTTATTAATGTTCATTCTAAGTGTTAATTAATTTTATATGTAATTAATATTTATCTATTAATATTAAAATTTTAGTAATGGGAGTAGAAATTTAGGTGTGAAAAATAATAAATAATTTAGATGAATATTATTTTATAAGAAAATTTATGGAATGTCTTCTTTTTTTTTAGTAGAATAATTTAAATGTAGAATTTTGTATGGAGGTGAGATCCAAGTTAAAAATATTATATTTCACTATCTATAATGATTCAGCTTGATAATAAATGTACTCAAGTTAAGCCTCCAACTCTCAATGCTTAAAGTCCTTGAATTCCCTCTAAATCATTAGAGTAAAAGAAGTTGGGTTGGCTACTTTCTTTAAAATTGTGTTAAATTTTAGGATTAGGATTAATCAACCTTCAAATTCTTAATATTTGTATTTACTATTTGATTTGTATTTTAATGTACTCACATGGAAAATAAGAATTTTACTTGATGTGAAATTCTTTGCTACAACTAATTTTCATTATAATGTGTTGGAAAAGAATCTATCATGTAATAATTGTAAGAGCATTTATGACATTGTAAGATAGGCAATGGACCATATGAATTGTAAGAGCTTGTAAGTGGGACTTATAAAGTAGACTAAAAATTTATGGATGATTTTTCACCAACTTATGGTGTATATGAGAATTTTTCTAAAGGATGAATAAGTCAATTTTGTTATGTGGCGATAAAATTAGGAGTTGCATTCCATGTTGGCAATGTTGGCCTATCAAGACTTGATCATTGGATTTAGGCATGGAACTTTGGAACCACTTATGCCCATAGTATTTGCTTACAACATTAGAACTATTTATGGTTTCTAGGCTTGGACTTGTTTATATATTGGTTGAACAAGGTGTTGGTTCATAAAAGATGCACTTGTATTTGCAGTGGGTTATGCTATTGGATTGACTCAAAAAGCTAATGGTTAAAGATCACCTCTTTCACTAAGGACCTTAATCAATAGAAAAGACACATAAAATAAAACATCCAACAGTTTTGGAAAACCATGAACGAACATCCAAGAGGCATGGTGCCCAAATTACAATTCCTCATACCAATTTTGAATTCCAATGCTATATTTAGAATATTACTTACAACTATTATAACTTGTCATAACCTATCAAAGTCAACATTATAGCTTTCGCACATCAATTTGTAATTTTCCTCCACTTAAATATGCTTTATCACATGCATAATAAGGATATCATAATTTTGGTCAAGATTCCATTGTAATTACTTGTCTTACATGTCCTTATGTATCATAGAATCATTCCTAAGCAACTCCCATATATTATACTATCATATGATTCTCTTACACATCATAATGGCATTAGATGATTTTACAAATTTTTACACATTTCAAGATGGTTACCAAGTTACAAGGAGTGTTGCCTCAAAGGGGAACACCCCACTTATTATGAGGAAAAAATGATAGATAGATATGACAAAAAATAAATATAGAGCATTTAGAATACAAGGTTGAAATAAATTTCAAAAAATTCTACCATTTACAAAATAGATTGTAAGAGAAAACAAAAATGTCATTTAGTTACTAGTTATCAAAAGGACCATATCATTAAGTAAGCAATTAAACATATCTATTCTCACTATCTTCAACAATGCATATGTAAAACTCTCCAAGTGCCAACCTATACAAACATACTCCCCCATTTTGTACCATGTCTTAATAAAATGATATTAAATACCAATATAGGACATCTTTGTGTGAAAGGTAATTTTCTTTCCCAAAAAAATGACACTCTATCTATCACCATAAATTACAACTACTCTTTGGCTCAAACAAAAACTAAACATAGTCTCAAAATTAAAATGACCACCTTATAGGCATGGGTAGCTACCATATCATTTTCCTCTAGAGTGGAGAAAGAGAGAATATCCTATCACTTGTTAATTCAACTACTCGTACCAACAAATTTGTTAATAAAATTACCATCAATAGATCTCCTACTACCAAAATATCATAAACAACTATAGAATCCATATATAACTAGATATTCATTGTGAACTATTGAAGACCTATAGAGCATTCACAAGTTGATTGTAGTTCACTTGTAGGTCCAATATAAGTACCACCAACATAACTATATGAATAATTCAACTTAGTTGTAGAATTCATATATGTTTATTGTAGGTCACCTACATGTCCTCTATAGGAAGGTTGTAAGTCAGTTAAAGTAACAAAATAATATAAAATACAATAATTTGTATTAATTTTTTGTTATCTTAATAGCTCTTAACTACTACCCAATGACCTTGTAGGATTAGCCATACACTTGCTCAAGACTAGAACTACTTGGGATATGTTTGGTTTAGTGAAAAGCACATGAAACATCAAACTAACAACTACACTACAATAGAAACTAGACTCAACTAGTAACTATCCCCCAATAAAACATTATAATGTGGAATCTATACAATTATAAAAAATATAGATCATCCATATATAAAGTGAAAACAAGGGAAATGTTCAATTTCCTCATTGGAATAAACACAATGTGTGAAGTAGGATTAACTTCTTTTCAATTTGACTCCACGTTCAAACATAAAACAACTAGGGTTTGATGATTGACTTACTACCACAAGGGACAATCAATATCCAATGGTTTTTGTTCTATTGACTTGGAAAGATGAGAAGTATTATGTGTGTTTTTAATATAGGAGCATCCCTTGTTGTAAAGCAATCTTGTATGAACAAAAAACATTTATTTTCTTGCATTTCATTTAGTGGCAGTTTTAGCATTTCATTCCACATTTTATTACATTATTGTTTCTCAACTTATGGATCCAAATATAGCATCTACACATTATAATCTATCACATATATAGATTTGAGATTGTTTGCATTTGTCTACCAAAAAATATTGCTCTCAAAGTTTCACTGTAATTACTATTTAGAGTAAATCATATTATATATATTTTGCATGTTCAACATGCTCTTTGTTGCAGGTTGATAGGTACATGACATCGACTCCACCTAGTTCACAGGTTTGAGCATGTCCATTGACCAATGGTATTTGATTGGGAGATAGTAGCTAGGTTTTCCGTGCCAAGTCATCACCCTAGTCATAGCGTGTTGTCGGGTTGCCATCAGGGTTAGTTGTTTTAATTTGGTCAGTTTCACCTTAAGTATTTATTTAATTTCAAATTTTAAAGTTTATTCAATGATAGGTGTAGTTTAATTAATGATTAAATATATTTAGTTGCAATGTTGAAATACGATTTACTTTATTGATTTATTTGATTTAATTAATAAAATAATTAATTGGGTTATTGATTGATTTGATTAATTAGATTAATGGTGAAATATTAATTAAAATAGTCATTTTGGCGTATTATATATTAGTTTCAAATTTAAATTGAAAATGGAAATTATATTGGATATTTAAGATTTGATTAAAATAAAAGAAGAAATCTTGTTTGAATAGTTATGGTTAAATTAAAATAAATAAATAAATGATAATGTGTTTTAATTTCACTTTTGAAAATTATAGATGAAATGTATTCTTTGTAACTTTGAAATGCTTATGTTTTAATGGAAATTTGAAAATGCATAAGGTTTGACTTAAAAATTCCAAATTGGTTTTAGAATTAAAAATTAGAAATATTCCCATGTTTTTAAAATATATTTGGTGAGTGGGATATTTAGGGTTTTTGACCAATTTGGGGAAAAACCCTATTTTTCATAAGGAATCCCATCTAAGTTTCAATCTTTCAATTTGGGGGAAAAATCTTCTTGGTGGTGGCTTGATTTGGATTTGTGGAGGAGATTGAAAGTTTGCTTGAGTTGGATTTGAAGAGGATTTGAAAGCTCCATCAGAATCTACAAGTTTTGGAGAAAAATCAGGTTCCTCTTGTTCTTGCTTTGTTCATTTTGAAAATAACTTAAATCCTTGTGATGATTGTTTGAAAATCCTTGAAATATTGTTTGAATTCAATTTAAACCCATGAAAATTTGTGTCAAAACTAGCAATAGAACTTGGAAGGGATTCAAATGCAAAACTTTAATTTCCTTGTCAATTTGGGGAAAACCCAGAAAAATTCATCTTATTATTGTGCTTTAAATCTTTCTTCTTAATCTTTTCCTCATGAAAATTTGTCCAATTTGAGGCTGTGAAATGATACATTCACATAAATAACCTCTTATACTTTGCATATAAATATTTGTAGGCTGGAAATTTTTCTTAAAATATTTGTTATTTAAAAAAAAAAAGGATTGTTTTGTGAAATTCGTTCTGGTTTTTATTCCAGAATAGGGTTTTGTTTTGATTTTTGTTTTTTTCATTTTTAACGAAATTATGTAAATAAAAAAAAAAATTATTTTTTTGTATTTGTGTGGGGGCTGCCTACAACCACCCCCCATCCATGGGGGCGCTGGCTGTGCACCGCTCCCCATGGTTGGGGAGGGGCTACAAGCAGCCACCACAGGGGCAGCATCCCCTGTGAGAGGCTGTGTAGTAGCCACCACAGGGGTGTGTCCCCTGTTGGGCGCTGCATGGCAGCTAAAGGCCTTTGGGCCTTTCATTGTTTTATAAAAATTAAATTTATTAAAAAAATTAGTTTTTGTTTAATTTCTTTTTCTTATAATAAATATTTATTATAATATGTATATAATATATATATTAATTTTAAATTATATATATATATTATATTTATTATAATACATATATATTATATTTATTAAATTTAGATTATATATAGATAATTATATATATTTAATGTATATATAATTAATGTTTGGCCGTCTTTGCATTAAGTAGTAAAATGGAATTTTAATTTGGAGGTTTTTAAATAGAAATATTTAAAGAATAATTATATATTTAAGATATGTTTTATTTAAATATAATTTATTTAAGGAGTTGATTTTACCATCAAAGTTGTAATAAACAAAGTTCTTTTAATTAATCGATTTTATTTTAAATTTTGTTTTGATCAAGAAATCTTGAAATATTAAAATGATATTTTAGAGGTACACATTTAAATGATAATTGAATATCTTAAAAATAGGACTTAATCTAAAATGATTATTGCATTGGTATAGAGGAAATGTAATTGACATATGACCAAAGGATTTATTTAAAATATTGATTTTGATTAATTTATTTATCTTATGATGAAATATAGATTAAGTGACTTGATTAAGTGTTTATTTATTCAAATATCTCGAATATGAAGATAACTATTAAACCTAGAGTTAATGGTTGACTTATTTCAATCAAATGACCTTATTTATTAAAACGTTTGGACATGGAATTTAATTGTGAAACTTAGAGATAATGAATGATTTAGTTTAATCGGATGGTTTTAGTCATTAAAATTTTGATTATGGAACATATTTGAGGAGCTTAGAGTTAACGAATGATTTATTCTAATCGGATGACTTTATTTATCAAATATTTTATTTGTTTATTTGGTTTCGATTATTATGGATAATTGTGATAATGAAATTAAATAGACAGATTTAAAATATAGATTATCTTAAGATGATTTTGTTACGAAAGAGAAGGAAAAGTGGATTTTATATTCAAAGGATTTATTTAGAATGATGAATTTTAATAGTCAAATGATTAATTTAAAAGTGGATTTCGAATAATCAAATGCTTTTACTTTAAAGGTTGATTTTTATTAATATATGTAATTGGAAAAATGAAATATATTATTGGATTAAACTCCTTAAAGTTGTCAACATGCTTTGATTTACTATTGAGTTTGTGCAATTAATGTTAATTATTTGCTTAATTTCTTGTGTGACGTAATTGTTTGACTGGGTTTAGGAAACCCTAACATTAGATATTGAGTTGCCTGGAATGCTTTTTATATCATGTTCTTTCATTCTCAATGTTGGGAAAATGGGGTTAATTGTCTAAGTAAGTCTTCCAGAGAAGTTCGCTAAGATGGGATGTTTTATGTAATGGGTCAATTTGTGAATCACCTTGGGAATTGCGTAGAGTTGTACTATGTTGTTGTACCTGGTTTCCATGAACGGGGATTTGTGCCTCCTTGGGATTAGGAGAGGGTTATGTAATTTGTGCCTCCTTTGGAAGGAGTGGGTTTTGTATTTTGGTTTCCTCCAGTGTTTGGACTGGGTTTTGTACTTTTGTTCCTCCAGTGGTTGGAGAGGGTTTTGACCTTGTTGCCTCCAGTGTTTGGAGAGGGTCTTGACCTTGTTACCTCTAGTGTTTGAAGTGAGTTCCTTGATTTGTTACCTCCTTGGATTGGAGAGGTCGTATTATCTAGTTACCTATTGTCGTTTTCACCATGTGTGTTGTCTTGGAGGAGTGGCTTGCAATGGGGGCTGACACACAAAGTGGTGTTAGGGAAGATCTTTGCAAGTTGGTTAATTCAATGATAACTAAATAAACTTTTAGAAGCTTAGGTTGCATCAAACATTAAACAAGATTAATTGTGCCTCACTCATGGACCCAAGGGCTTGTTTTAGACTTGGGATGAGACGGGAAGGCCTGGAATGGCAAGGTCATCTATCTCATCTTCACGAGAGGTATTTGATTATGCATGAGTGAGCATGGGTTTCGAGATTCGGTAGAGGCCACCAGGATAACCCATGGTGGGGGGCGGAGCCTAGGAAGATTCCCAGAGGAGATCCCTTGATGAGCTATGTGATGACACTCTTTCTAGGTCAACAAGTTTCTACTTGGTCTTTGTGACATTCTCGATCTACTTTATATCTGGAAGCAATGTGATCTATGTCGGTGGTGTGAGAGTTTGTACCAAAGTTGTGCATATGACCGTTCAGTCATGTGATGAGGTACTTGTGTTTATTTTTCATATCAGTTTTGTGTAGCCTGTGTCTAGTGGTAGATGGTCTTGTGTAGGAATTCCTTGTTACTATCTCCTAGCACGGAGGGAGTGGAACCTTTGGGTTCCACGTGGTCGGGTGGCACGTGCTCCTTATATCCATTGGTTTGTCTTCTTGTTCGTGTGGACAAGATTTCCAGTTGGAGAGCTCGTGGGATCCAGTTTCATTTCATGCTCTTTTCATTTTCGATGATATTGTAATTTTATTACCCCTCATTTGTTAACGAGGTGGAATTTGTAATATGTAACCATACTTATTGGATTTATCTCATTTAGGGAATGAGTGTTGTAATCATATTGTAAGTTTATTATTGGAACTAAGTGGTATCTCATATTCTTGTATGTAAATTATTATGTATGGATTGTATGAGAACTTTATTTGTTAAGAAATTGAATGGTATGATTTTCTTGTTCCGCATTTGGTTTAAGTAACACGGTCTCGTAACCCTAGGGATTGATTGGCAATGGTTAGTGAACTTGTATGTTAATTGTTCCTATTAAAAAAAAAAAATAGTTCATTTGTTTAGTAAATTGCAACTTTCCCTAGGGTTGCGTGGTAGGGCGTTACAACTTAGATTTTCACATCAACCCTTTGGGGGAATGTAATAAGGTCTTTTTCTAGTTGTAATGTTGAATGCCCTTGCAGTAGCCCTATGAGTCTTGGTTATTCACCAATGAGGCATATATTACATATAAGATTTCCAATTCAATAAAGATTCATGTTTGCATATCAGTTTCTTGTGTTATTCCCATTGTGTTGACTCTAAGTTGCATGGTTTGGACTATTCTTTCTAAACCTTCCATCCCTAATTCCACCAAGTGGTATCAGAGCGATTTTATAGGCCTTTAAGGAATTCCTTGAGGTGAATAGATTGTTGACTTGAGGTAGATTGCATGTGTTTTTCAACCGGTCAACAATTGTGAGACAATTAAAACCCTTGTAGCTAGATCACCGAATTGAGGCGGTCGCATCAAATTCAAGTTGAGAGATTCCACCAAGGAGAGTGCCTACTATGGTGAATGTTGCTAGAAGAATGGAAGAAATGTTAGAAATGATGCATGAGATGCGAGTCCAATTGGATGTAGTAGAGGAAGAATGAAGGCGAGGCCTAAACCCTAGACATAGGGATGAAAGTGGTGATGAAGTAAATCATGTTGTGAATTAATTTGCAGAATTCCTAGGTGAAGAAGAAGAAGAATCATATCAAGTAAAGATGTTGAATAAATTTCAAAGATTGGAAAAAGACCTAGATTTGAAATTTAAAATTATACAAAAAATTTAAATCATGAAGAATTGATTGATTAGATCAATGAAATGGAAGAATAATTTGAATATGAAAATTTGAAGATCTAGAAAGAGTAACATTTGTGAAAACAAATTTGAAAGTTCATGCTACTTTATGGTGGAAAGAAGTCCAGTTAGATAGAAATAGAAGAGGAAAAGAGAAGATCATCAAGTGGGATAGAATGATGAAAAATTTGAAGAAACAATTCATACCAACATATTATGAACTTGAATTGTTGAAGAGATTGTAGAACCTGAGGAAAAGGGACAGATTTGTGAAGGAGTATACTGAATAATTCTACAAAATGATAATTAGAACCAGTCATAGTGAAGCAAGTAAAGAAAAGGTTGCAAGATATATCAATGGACTAAGAAAAGTCATTCAACAAGAATTGAGCTTGGTAAGGACGACATTAGTTGAAGAAGCATACCAGTTTGCATTTAAGGTAAAGGAGAAGTTGAACAAGAAGTTTGAATAGAGAAAAAGAAGTGCAAGTGATGCAAGAGCATCCTGGGCAAAGGGCAATCAGCATCACCAAAAAATATTGTTGCAGAAAATTGGTATGGTTTCATGGGAAACACTCTTACAGACATGTTGATTTGTGTAGCTAGATCTTTGCTTCTTATTCCTTCTATAAATATGTGGAAGATGTATTTTTAATCTCTAATGCAAATATGCTCTGGTGGAAACAAATAAAAGTTTGTTTCTTTGTAAAATATGATTTGAATGAATGTTTCCTTGAATACCAAAAGAATGGTAACTATTTGAAATGGGTCAATTAAAATTCTAGAAATGTTCCATCTTCCATCCTCATCAAAGAGACTTTATTTATAAAAAAAATAGCAAGACAAATGGGGAATGTGCGGTGGAAGAAGACAAAGAGGAGAGGGCTTGGTTAATGGAAGATAGGGAATAGAGTGCAAAAACCCCATTATCTAGTGACAAGAAGAATGCAATAATAAAGAGTAGATTTAGCACCCCATGTAAAGAAGGGGCAAATAGAGGCTGTGGGAAAAGATAAAATGGAAGAAAATTAATAATCTATGTAGATTTTGTGGCATGTGGGACGGATGAAATTCATTACATTTAACACCCAAGGAGACCCGTAAGAATGGATTTGAGCATTGGTAGAGTAGAAGGATCAAATAGAATGTAGAGATTGATTTGAGTTTTGTCTTGCATAGACCAAAGGGTGGCTGAGGAACTCCAAGCTTGAAGAAATAAAATCAAAGGGAGAAGATGGAATGGCATGACAAGGTAGGAAATTTTATGGATTTTCATCACCAATGCAAGAACAAATGCAAATCAAAAAGTTTGGCATATGAAACCAATGCCAAGGAGGGATGTAGGGCACATAGAAAAGGATGAGAATGTGAAGAGAAGATTGAGCAGCTAGCAATGAAGATTTTCAAACAAATAAAAGTAATGAATTGAGGGTGCGCCTTTAGAAAGAGAGACACGAAAGAGAGTGGAAGGGGAGACAATGCTAACACTGCAGAATAATAAACCATTCAATGTGTGAATTGATGTATTTTAAATGCAAAATGAGGTGGGTGGATGGATTTGATTTAGCATGGACGAAGGTAAGAGTCGCGATGCTAGGGAAAAGGCTAAGAAATGTTTACAAAATATATCTAGCAAGCAGAGGAGTATGCAAGGAAGAATACATAGAAAAAAAAGGAGTGTGGGCCAGGAGAATGTGCAAAGGCAATGGAACCACCTAAAAAATGTATTGTAATGTTGTTTCATGAAATCGGAATAAAGATATTGATCTATTTGCAATTTTAAATGAAATGGGTACAATTGTAAATCGATTAAAATCAACACAAGCAATTGTTTATTTTGGAGTTAATCGTCATGGAGTCTTATAATCTGGATTTTGCAAATTTGAGTATGAATTTGGAATGGTGAGTTTTCTATCTTCATCAATAAGAGGAAGATTCCAAAGGATTAGATAACAATCAAGACAAATAATACCCTATGTAGAGAAGAACAAAGATATAAAGCCTTGTTGGAATGAAGAAGAGGATGCTAATTCATATTGCAAAGATAGAGAACATAGAAATTTCTACCATAGTGATAAAGGAGGTCATAAGTCGTCCCAAAATTATGGATGCCAGAGAGATGAAGGAAGGCCTAAAAGATCATTTAGAGGAACCTATATTTAAGTGTGAAGGTGAAGGATAGAGCATTTGAGTTCCATCAAGGAACTACTAGAAATAAATCCAAGCATACTAGAAGAGCAGCCTATGTGGATGAAGAACCTGCTGAATCCCCTAATTTAGTTGGGAAACCAAAGAAAAAAATTCCTTGGTGATGAGGAGAGATTTGATGCATGAAGAAGTGATTGGGGAACCACTGCAAAGAAAGAGTTTGTTCAAAACCGGATGTAAGACTAAAGGAAAGGTATGTAAAGTTATCATTGGTAGTGGTAGCACTAATAATCTAGTTTTAGAAGAGATGGTGACCAAATTGAATTTGGAGAGATTGAAACATCAAACTCTTATAGGATAGCATGGATTGAAGATGAGCATAAGATATTGGTGAATGAGCAATGTTTTGTAAAATTTCATATTGGATCATATAGGGATGAAGTATTGTGTGATATTATGCCTATGGGTGTGTAATGCCCCGCCACGCAACCTTAGGGGAAGTTGCAATTCACTAACCAAATGCAACAATTTTTTTTTTTAAAAGGGGAATAACGTACAAATTCACTATACTTTGCAAACATCCCCTAAGGCTATGAGGCAAAGATTAACTAAACCCGAATTAAACAACCAAGAAAAGAAAACATGACATCATTCAATTAAGGAATTAAAATACAAACATTCCATACATGATATAACATCAAGGACCAATCACTATATCACAATAACCAATAACCATTGTTTATATTTTAATTACATCACTCATTCCCCGAATGAGGTAAATCAAATAGACATGATAATTTATTACAATTTCCACCTCGATACAAATGAGGGGTAATGAAATACAAGAATAACAGCAATGAAAGAACTAGAGGAGCAACTGGATCCAACGAGCTCTCCAACATGAAAGTCTCGTCCACACGATCACGAACAAAGCCAACGGTGTAAGGTGCACGCCACCCGACCACATGGAACCCAAAGGTCCCACTCCCTCCGTGCTAGGAGATAGTAACAAGGATTTCAGGTCAAGACCAAATACCTCTAGACAAAGGCTAAACATAACTGATCCGACTCAAATACCAACAACATCACTTAACACAGTACGGAAACTCACAAGACAACACATTGCTACCAAGTTACATAGGACAAGTACACCATTGTACAACACATAATAACAGATTCACTTGTTGACGTAGGGCGAGTGTCATACATAAATTTCCATGAGTTACCCTAGCTCAACCTTCCTAGGCTACCGGACCTCCATCATGGGTTACCCTGGCTTGCCTCTACCGGCGCCGGACCCTCACGCAAAACTATGCGTCTCATCTCATCTCGAGTATTAACAATGCATGTTCCATGAGATAAGCATACTTTAACTTTATTAGTGTGAAGTTCCCCATTAATTTCTTTAGATTATCACTTGATTAAACCCTAGGTGAGTTACCCTGACACCACTTTGGGCATCGGACCCTCACAAAGGGCCACTCTCCTACTGACCATACTGGGATACAAACCCCAAATCTAAGGGTAGATGACATGCACAACTGAAAAACAAACCAACTTCCAACCTTAACACATAAGGTCACATAACCCGTTCATAGAACAAGGTAACCAAAACATATCACACTCCTGTTCATGATAACTAGGTGTAACAACATGGTGTAACCACAACACATCTCAAGTTGACTCTCATATGAACAACCCACATCAAGATATGACTCCCTTATCTAGAAGACTTCAACATTTACTCTAGACTCCCCACTTTGATCAAGAACAAATTAATCGTAAAAGCATTTCAAGGAATTAACAAACTAATCTTCGGATTTCCTAAATCCAGTCAATCACAGTTGAAATTGAAAGAGTTTTAAGTCATTCATCTATTTTGAATTTCTTCATTAAATTTCATCATCAAACATTTAATATTCAAAACGTTGGACAAAATAATCATTTATAATCTCTAATTCCACATCTATAATCATAATCATGCCTTCGAATATGGAAGCCATTTAACAAATGTTTAAATCGATTTTCCAATTCCAGATTTACTATTTTATTCAAATTACATCATTTAATATACTTCAAGCATTTATCTTACTCAATAAAACGTATTTCACACGAAAATGCACTGTTCATTACACAACTATAATTTTACTAAACATTAATATGTATATACAATTATTTCAATCTACTAACAAAACCCACTTTTAATTCCCAAATTAAACCATGTAATTACCCTTACACTCTATCTAAAGTATATACATATATACTATATATACTCATATGCGTATATTCATATATCCATATATGACACATATACAGTAATTTTTATATATTTATATAATCTTATTATTTATATTTATATTATTTAAATATTGAAGAAATATTAAATATATAAATAATATGTTATATATTATATATATTAAATATATAATATATATATATATATATATATATATTATATAATAATATTATTTAATTATTAAATAACATAATAAATATAACAAAAAAAAAAAACATAAAATAAAACTTTGAAATCCGCGTTTTATGTTAGGGCACGCAGGCCCGGTCGCGGGCGGCGGCCTGTGCGCCACGCGCACAGTCTGCCACCGCCATGGGCGGCGGCCTATGTGCTTAGCACACGGGCCGCTTCCCACGGGCAGCGGCCTGTGCGCTGAGCGCCAGCGCGCCTACCCTGAGCGGCGGCGGCGGTGGGGTGGGGCTTGGCCGCCCACCTCACTGCAACAAAAAAAAAATTAAAAAAATAAATAAATTTTATTTTATTTCGGAGTTTCACTCACAGCAGGAAATAAAAACAAAAATTAACCATTCATTCACATGGGGATTTTCTGGGTATAATCCCAATACCCTTTTTTTTTAAATATATATATATATATATATATATTTGTGAATAAATTTACAACATATATATATATATATATATATATATATATATATATTTCCAAATTTAATTTTAAACCCAATTTGAGCAAATAAATCAGAAACTTTGCAAGAACAAAAGTTATTCCCAAAAATAATAAGAGGGTTTACAAATAATTTCTCAAATGGAGGTATTCCTTAACTTTCATTCTACTTGTTTGGAGGAAAAATTTTGGTTTGGTTTCAATTTGCCAAATCTAACTACAAGTTTACTAAAATAGAGCATTTTTCATATGAATTTCAAAGAAACTACACTATGATTTCATTCTTTCAAAATGAGAAGAAAAAGGAAGAAAAATAGTAGAACCTTGTGTTTTCTCCACAACTTGCAAGCTTCAACAATGGAGTTCTTCCCTTTCCTTTTCCAATTTTGCTCCACCCCAAATCTTCAATCTCCTCCTTTCAATTTTCTCCAAGAGTTTCCATGCATGTTTTTTTTTTCTCCAAATTTAAAAATTCCCATTCAAAATAAAAATCCCCATTTACCTTATACAAACCTCTCCAAATTTGTCAAAGCCCTAAAATGGACTCACCCACCAACATTCATTGCTAATTTAGATATTTTCATTTTTGCAATTTAATAAAACAATTTCATTTTCCAAATGCATTTTGCAACAATATTCTTTTAAATAAAATTCATTACAACCCAAATGACAATTTGAATTTTCTTTAACCAAATGATTTTTACAACTCACAAATAAAATTCTTTTCAACTTTTATTTCTAAAGATAAAATATAAAGTTTATTTCTAATTTCTGATATAATCCAGATATCTAATAATACCCACACCACTAAATTGATTTAATTTATCCCCATTAATTTAATTAGTCAATAGAATAAATCCAATTCAAAATTAGATTATTATATTAATTAAATTAAATTAATTAATTAATCACTAATTTTTCAACATCTCAATAAGACAAAACAATCATTATTATAAATTCCAAACGCCATTTAATCTCTTTTAACTTGAAATTTTAAATATAAAGACAAAAGGGGAAACTATCACATAAACATTGAACCTGACTAAGACGGACGACACACTATGGCTAGGGTGATGGTTTGACACAGAAACCCAAGTTACTATCTCCCAATCGATACCGTTGGCCAAGGGACACACTCTGACCTGTGAAACCAGGTGGAGTCGATGTCCTGTACCTGCATCCTGCACACAATACGAGTGTCGAAACATGCATATAATATATTAAAACACACCGTGAAGGGAAAATCGTGGAATCTCAGGGCACTCGCATGCGAGTGATGTGATCCCGTCCCCTTCACCAATACAATAACACTAACCGACGCATCTAATCATCCATGATATAATCAAAACATAAAGCATCAGTAATTCATATACATGCTAATGTAATCCATAATATGAAATAATAATAACATCTGAATAAAGTACCATCACATCAAAACATAATGTTTACATCGCTTAACAGATAGCGGTTAAAATAACTAAGTTCCATAGCCACAATGCAACAGAAATAAAACATATCATAAGAAAACATTGTTCGATCAAAGAGCAAAATGGAGGGGTGTTACAGGGTGCATGTGATTTACTATTAGGAAGACCATGGGAATATGATAAGAAAGCAATTTATGATGGAATATAAGAAATACTTAAATTGTGACTTCAAATGGAAGGAGAATCAAGTTGATACCTTTAGAGGAAGAGGAGAAGACTGAAGTTTGTGGCACTACCAGACTATGTTTGGTAGATGGAAGGAAATTTTTGGATGGATTGAGGCATGAGAATATGTGTTTTGCATTGATTCCAAAGAAGAGCATTGGTCCGAAGATAAAGAATCCTATCACAAAGAATGAAAAAGTAGAAAAACTATTAACAAAGTATGAAGAGATTATGTTAGAGAATCTACCAGGTGGTTTACTGCTAGTCTAGAGTATTAGTCATCATATTGATCTAATACTAGGAACAATTTTTCCAAATAAGGCAACACATAGAATGACATTGATATAGAACACAAAGTTGAACCGATAGTTACAAGATTTTTTATGGAAAGGATTTATTAGATAAATTTTAAGACCATGTACAGTACCTATTGTACTTGCACCAAAGAAAGGTGGAGAGTGGAGAATGTGTGCAGATTCAAGAGAAAACAATAGGATCACTGTCAAGTATAGATATCCATTACCAAGGATGGATGATATTATGGACTATTTGGGAGGAGCAAAGTATTTCACAAAGATTGACCTAAAGTGTGGATACCATAAATTTAGAATTAGAGAAGGATTTGAATGGAAGACTACATTTAAGACTAATGAAGGATTGTATGAGTGGTTAGTAATCCCTTTTGGATTGACCAATGCACCGAGCATTTTCATGAGATTGACGAATGAAGTACTAAAGAAATTCTTGGGTAATTTTGTAATTTTTTACTTGGATGATATTCTAATTTTTGGTAAGACTAGAGAAGAAAATGTGTGGCACATCTAGCAAGTATTGTAGAGGTTGAGACAAGAGAAGTTGTTGATTAATTCCAAGAAGTGTAGTTTCATGAGGACAAAATTGGTATATTTGGGATTTGTTATTTTTTTTGAAGGATTGATGATGGACCCTGAAAAGGTTAGAGAAATTGTTGAGTGGCCTACACTAGTGAACATTGGAGAGGTGAGATCATTCCATGGTCTAGCTAGTTTCTACCAAAATTTTATCAATAATTTTAGTAGCATTTGTAACCCTATGACAAAGACAATGAGAGGAGACACGAAGGATTTTAAGTGGAACTATGAAGCACAAAGAAGTTTTGAATTTTTGACGCAAAAGGTGACAAAGCATTACTGTTCATTCAAGAAGGAAGACCTATAGGCTCACAAAAGTTAAACTCAAGAGAACAATAAAATGTTTACACCATAATATTTTTTTGCAAAGACCTTTAGATTTTTCTCACATATATGGCCTCTAAGTCAATTTCATAACATTATCTTCATAGAAATAATCTTTTTAACTAATCAAGAGCATGTTTAGGCACCCAAAATGACTATCCAAATCAAAACAAGAAGCTAAAGAATTGTAACCAACCCATAACCTCTTTTCAAGATCAACTTGTAACTTTTGTAGAGGTCTTAAATCCAAGGATAAAGACTTCTAAATGACCTAATATTTAAATGAAATTTGATATTGTGTAATTATAATGTAATTAAATATTAATTTATAATTAGGCTATTAAAATTATTATAGATATCTAGAAAACATATGTTTTTTAAGTTAATTCTTCTTTTTTTATAAATATTCATTCCTTTGATTTATTTATTTATTATAAAATATTTTATTTACTTAATAGTTATTTTTTACTTAAGAAATATTTAATTTTATTTTAAAATTATTTAATAATTAATTTATTTTTTAAGTACTTACGAGTTATTTCATTTTATTTTTAAATTATTTAAGAATTATTTATTTTATTTTCCTAAGATTAAGAGTTATTGATAATTATTATTTTTACTTAATAATTATTTTATTCCATTTTCGATTTATTTAATAATTTTTTTATTGACTAAAGTGTCAATTTTTTTTATTTTGTTTACCTAGGATTTATTCTATAGTTTTAATTTTTTTAATTTTTAATATAATGGTCATGTTTTAATTAGTTTAAATACAATGTTATGATGTTCCACTATTAATGTACATCAGCATAATTCCACTTGAAAATGGAAATTTTATTGAAAAATAAGAGCCTTAAGAAAGATATCTCTCAATAATATTATTTAAATTAAATTTAATATTATATATAAATTTATAAATTAATAATATAATTAATTTTTAATTATTATAGATATATTAAATACATAGACACCAGTTTTATGTTTTTTTGTTTTTATTTATATTGTTTGTTAAAATTTATATTTTATTTATTGAAAATTGTTAATCTTTTATTATTTTTCAAATTTTACTTTCATTATTATACCTAGAAGGTCCAAGAGTCATAAAAAGAACCAATTTTAGTATCACATGTCCTATCTCCAATACTAAAAAATAAAAAATATATTATGCAGCTAAGGAAAATTATCTTAGGGAAAAAACATAAACATCAATAATGAAACCCTAACAAGCACAATGAAACACAAACTAGCATGAAATGAGAAAAAAAAAAAGCAAAGAAAACTGATCTCCAAGCTAGATTTGATTTATCTCCATTGCTCTTCTCCACCTCACATAAGCATGAAATATTTTGAAGGATTGGATGATTTGATATGTTGATGTTGATTTCTCATTTTCACAACATAATGATAAGATGGACATGATAGAGGAAAAGTAGATAGATAGATGAGAAGATTGGAGGAAATTTTGGCAGAGTGATGATACTAGAAGAATATTCGATCTCAAATGGCCTATGAAAGGCTTGAGTTATAAGAAAACGTTGATTTGATTCGATGGTGAAGATTAAAAGTCAAATGTGTGATATGTAGCTAGGATTAAAAATTGATTTTAGTGCTTATGATGCAAATTAAGTGGGTTATGACATGAGGCTAAAATTAGGATGTGAGGGAATAAGTGGGATTCTTTTATTTATTTTGGATGAAAAGATGCCTCTAATGCACAATGAATGGGTCTAAACATAAGATGTGAGTGGAAACCTCATAATTTAAATAAGAAAATTATTTAAATTATTTGTGCATGTGAAGAGTTGTAGTCATGTGACACATGTTGTAATGTAGTAATAAGTGATGGATTAATTAAAATATTTAACTATTTTGAGACATGTGAAGAGGAATTAATTAAATAAATGAGATTTATTTAATTAATTGGGAAGGTGATTAAGTGGAATAAATGGGATAAGTGCGATAGTGTAATGACTTAGGGTAAAATATTACAAGATGTCTTACAAGGTCATGTATAGACTAGGTAATTCTATGACATGGAAAATTTTGGGTGTCTACATATTCAATTATTTAAACAACCATAACTTCATCAATATATTGACTATCACAACAATCCAAAAAAGCTACAACAACATCCACTTGGAACACTACCTTAAATATCTTGGTAATCTCTTTCATAGCCTATTGAATAGAGAACCAAATATATGTCACCATATGTAGTTGATCAAGGATATGGTTGAAGAAACATGATGAATGGTTTTCCAAATTTTCAATGTCATCATGGACAAGTAATAAACCTACCATTGAAGCCAATATAGAAGTGAATCTGAAAAAAATTGGTGGCATTGAGCACATTGCTCCTCCCCCTTGAGTGACTTGGGTTACATATGATATTGCTTCCCTTATTCTCATGCATGGATAACCATTGATATCCTTTGGAAACTCTTAAACATGAACCAATTGTAGTAGAAGATCAAGGGATTTTACCTCCAATCAATGAAGGGCATGAAATCAACCACTATTTATTCATTAGAGAGTACTCTTAAAATCCTCCCACTATATTCTTGAACTTCTTGCATTGGTCAACCCACCATCTAACAACATTACCATCACCCTAAAAAGCCATGAAAACATATAGACACTAGTGGCTTCCTCATTCCACAAAACCAAATAATAATTATTGTATGTCATCACTAGAAATAAAATTAAAATTGATTCCAAAATAATGATTACAATCCTATCCCTCTAACATTTTAAACATCACATATCACTACAATTCATACAATTTTAACCTCATTATAAAGTTCAATTTGATTATTGTATGTATATTTGGGGAGAAAAGGATTAAATTATATTAAAGAAAGATTAAAGTAGTTAACAAAAAAAGTACTTATAAATAACCAAATCTGCCATGTTAAGGCTAGAGTCAAGAAAATTCAAGGGGATTTTCCCTTAATTCACCAACCGAGGAGAATCCTAGAAATCAAGATATCAAAAATTATTTCCATCACCCGAACCTTCCATAGGGTGTAGTTAATTTTGATAATTATAAAGAAGATTGAGGATTTTATCCAAATTATCATGGGGGAGAGATCCTTAATCTTTTTAATTCCCATTATTGTCACCATCAAAGGACCACTTAGCTAAGCAATCAACAACATTAAATTCCCAAGGAATATGAGGGAAGACAATTGTTTCAAAACTTGGGGTGAGGTGAAGAATCTCATCAACTAGAGAGGCTATGCTCCAAGAAAAATAAATCACCATATCTATGTTCAAAAGGGACACCAACATCATGAATTCCATCTCACATATCACTTTCTTGTAGCCCAAGTCACATGCTTTTTCAAGTGCAACAACAAATGCTCTTGAATTTGACTGCTACTATATCTCCCCATATGAGAGGTGAAGTAAAGATATTAGAACCATTACTATCATGCTTCCAACCACCAGAATCCTTGGATTACCTCTTCACAAGTCAACAATAAATTAATTTTCCAAAAACTAGGAGGGGGATGAAACCACTTACCAGTCCTATTTAACTTTCTAGAAGCTTAACATCTATTATTTGAGATACTAGGATCCAAATTTAGGCAAGATATATCTAAATGGTTAGCCAAAAAGAGATTGAAAGTGAAAAAGTGGTTCTTCATAACACTTTGGCATAATAAATTTATTGATTAGATATCTTATTCTTTTCCATACAAGTTAGCAATTCCACTCTAACCATATTTTCTAGAGAAAATAGATAGGCTCAATCTACTAAGAAACTATTAAGAAAGAAAGAGACATAAGAAGCCTAACCAAACTAGCCTAAAATTCTAAAATATAACTAGCATGAATTTTAGGTTGCTTCCACTTACTTCACCATTGTCTCTAGATTTTGAATGGAAAGGGGGATTGGGAAAAGAGGTGAGCCACATTTTCTTCAATATTATTACATAAAACACACTTACATGGTCCTTAAAAACCTCTTTTCCTGATATTATCCCATGTAAGGAACTTGTTTTGATGCACTAGCCAGAAAAAATAATTTTTTTTTTCTATCTTGATAATTGTTGCAAATTTTCTTCCACCAATGGTCTTCCCTTCTCTCACCCTTCTCTTTCTCTGTTTAACTTGATATCCAAGAGAAATTAAATATTTCCCTTTTGAATCACATCCCCTTGCATATATTATCTTGTCTATCTAACAAAAAATAAGTTCTCATAGCCAAAATAGAAGCATTAGTGTTATAGGATTTAGAAGAACCCCTTATGAGCTAGCTTTTATGCACCTTCCAATGAAATTTCTATGAAGTGCCCAATCTAACTGAAGCTTTGAAATAAACCAACTTTGACCACATATCCATGAGACAAATATCACTTAAATACTTCAAGGAGGGGAAGGAAGAAATAATTAGAGAATACAAGTCCCAAGAGTCATTCCAAAAAAAGGAATTTTTCCCATTTTTAACAATACAAAAAAGGACCTCTTTAATAATAAAAACACCACTCTTAACTGTATCCCAAATCATAGAACATTTTCCACGTAAATCCATTCTAGGAACATCCTCATTGGTGAACCCTCCAAAATACATGAAATTAATAATTCTTTCCCAAGGTTGCAAAATATTCTTGCATGATCTCCAAAAATATTTAGGAGTAAGGTCAACACAGGATCATGGGGGTCCAAAGTAGATCCTTAAGTGGCAATGAAAATTTAGAAAAATAGAGTTAGGCAACTTGACATAAAAATTTGAATAAGTTATTAACATAATCTAAAAAATATGTAACAACATAATTTGTAGAAAATTGAATGTAGTTTCTAAGATACTATTCCTTTTTTTGAAAAAAGTAAATCTATTTGGTGAAAATTTGAAATTTCCATGCAACAATGCTAATTTTTTAAGAAAAAATAAACAAGTGTATGTTTGACCAACCTAAGTAAAAGAAAAAAATAATACATTTATTTGAAACTTTCAATATAAGTATAGGACACATGCTTGGATGTGCTACATTTTTTTTGCAAGTAAATAATTAGTTATGAATTTTTTTAATTTTTTTAAATATTAAAACTTATTTGTCTGACAGCCATAACTTGGTCAAAAATTTATGAAATTCAATTTTTCTTTTTTTCTATCCTATAGTATGGGAAGCATAGAATGTGTTGCATCTGTCATATTCAAAAAATGTCAAATTGTTTAAGAATTATATATGTTTTTTAGTCAACCTATCAATTAGTACTTTCATCAAAATGTATGTACAAAATCAATAATAATTATCTATTTAATTCCAAATAAGGAATTTCTTATATTTTTGGAAAGATGAAAATTTTCTCAATAAACCCTTTTTCATTTCATCAAATTTAGATTAATAAAAATCCATCAACCACTTTTTTTTCACATCACCACCTTTTGGATCCCCATGATCCAATAAGGGTTGTGTAGTTATGCTCCACATTTTGTAGACCAAGATGATAAATTTTTTTGAACTACAAACTTGTTTCTCATTAACTAAACTCCATTTCTTATTTTCCAGATTCTCTACCTAAAGAAACTTTCTAGAGATCATATCAAATTCCATCATAAATATTTTACGAGAAGATAACACAAATAATATATAAATAGGAAGATCTTACAAAATTAAATTTAAGAGGATCAACCTCCCTATCAAGGATAGCCATGTAAAGGTCCAATGACTAATCTTGATTTATAATCATTCTAAAATATTCTTCCACTACTCTCTTTTGAGTTTACCAAAAGTTAAAGTAATGCAAAGTTAATCAAAAGGTGGCTTTTAATTCTAAGATGAAGAATATTTCCAATTCTTTGATGAATTAGATCAAGAGTATTAAAAAATAAAATATTGGACTTATCTTCATTGACTTAAAGCAACCAAATATATCTGGGTATGTGCAAGATCATGATGAGCCAAAAAGTGGCAATATGACAGGTATATGGCTAACTTCTATTTTTTTACCTAAAATTGATCAAACGAAAAGGGTTTTTAGAAGAGATTCTTAGATATCTGCCAATATAAATTATGCTTTACTTTCAATTTAATAAGTAATTATTATTTATTTTTAATTCAAATTATGACTAAAATCCTAATTGATAGGTTGATTGAAAAACATATATAGCTTTCAAATGGTATCACATTTTTTGAATCCAAAACATGCGTCACATTTTATGCTTCATATACTATAGGATTAGAAAAAGAAAAATTGAATTTCATAAATTTTTGAACAAGTTAAGGTGGTTAGACCTACAAGTTTTATATTTTAAAAAATTGTAATTAAAAATCATAATTAATTATTTACTTAGAAAAAATTACAAAATTATGCATCACATTGGGGCATGAGTCCTCTACTTATATCTAAAATAATATAAAAAAAATTATCATTTTATTGTGGTTAGGGTGGTCAGGACACCCACTTCTTATTTTTCCCTAAAATTTAGTAGTTGCATTGAAATTTCAAATTTTCTCCAAATAATTTTTTTTTAAAAAAAACCTAGTAGTTTAGAAACTACATTTAATTTACTACAGATTCTATTCTTACATATTTTTAAAATAAGATAGATAACTTATTCAAATTTTTATGTCAAGTTTCCTAACTCTGATTTTTCTGAATTTTTTGACACTTAAGGGCCTATTTTTTCCATGATGATCCTACATGTACCCATCCATAAACTAAATATGAGACTAAGAATATAAATTCATATACCAAGACTAATCTAAAATACAACCATTATCCCTTTGTAAATTAAGCAATCTACCATGCCCTTTTATTGTGAGGATAAAAAAGTAGGGTGGAAAATGATCATCTTACCTAAGCTTGCACGTCATTGAAAAACTTATGGATGGAATACCATTGATAAGAATCAAGATGAAGGATGAATTCACATATTTCATGATCTAATGAATTCATTCCTCACAAAAACCAAAATTGATAACATTCTCCTAATGAAAGAGCATTAAGCTTTGTCATATGCTTTAGACATATCCAACATGATAATTATAGCTTTTTGCTTAAAACCACGAATTGCCTCTAACATAATAATAACAACAGCTAGAATTGGTTACCCTCAATAGAACCTCCTTTCTCTTAAGAAATGAGAGAGCCAAAAAAATTCTTCAAACACTTAGGAATTAACATGGTGGTGATCTTATAGGTAATGCTACACAAAATAATGGGTCAAAATGAATCAAAAGTGATAGAATCCTTAGTAATCAAATAAAAAATAGTATAATTGATATTTATAATTTTTTTAAAATGGGATTCTTGAACCACCTTCAATAGATCATCTTTCTAAATTTCCCAAAATTCCTAAAAAAATCAAATAAAATCCTATACAAACCATAAACTTTACCTTTCCTCATTTGGAACACCACCTTCTCGAATTCCTCCATAGAAATTAGACTCATTATATGACCATTCATCTCCTCAAATACTATAGAAGGAATTAAATTCAAGATAAAACTTTCCTCTTCCAAGGAATGTGAACAATTCTCTGAGAACAAAGTGGAGAAGTTCCTAACTACCTCAAATTAAATATCATAGAAAGAAGAAAGACGATCACCATAAGATAAAGAAAATGGAGGAATTCTTATCCTCATCTTGGAGCCAATTAATTTTTAAATATTTCTTCCAAAATTATCTTCCCTAAGCACCCATTCATTTAGTTCTCTCAAAAAATTTGTTTCCTCTATCAAAAGCTCTTTAGTCAACCGGTGTTGCCGAATTTGAGATGTAACATAATGAATTTTTTCTTGAGCTTGATACTTTTCCTTAAACATTTTTTCAAATGTGATTATGTTCCATTGCTTTAGATTGACTTTAATAAACTAGATTCTATTGAAGAAAGAGTACAGAGAAGTACCAAAGTAAGCATTACCTTCCAACTACAAAACAACATAAAGCACTTGAATATAGGGGTCTCTAAGCCACATTAACTAAAAGTTAACAAGAGGATTTTTTGGAAAAGAGAATAAGGAAGAATAAACTTGAAGTACCAATGATCAGACCCCCTTCCATGGTGAGAAATTTGAAGAAGAGGACCAAACATCCCCAATCTAGTGCTTTGAGACTAGGAATCTATCAAGTCACTCTAAAATTGACTATGAACCACATCTTCTATTGTTCCAAGTCAAAACTCCATTTCTTGGTTTAACATCCACCATGTTAATAAAAGATGAGTTTTCTCTCAATAAAGTAGAAGATGGATCAAGATTATTAGAGCACCCAAATTTTTCATTAAGAATAAGAATAGTAGTAAAATCTCCCACTAGGATCTAAAGAAGAAGAAGAATATTTATATATAACAAATATAATATGAGATCACAATAAGACCTTACCATTAAATTCATTAGGAGCATAAGTATTGGACAACTAGACAAATCTTCCTGAATCATAAAAAGAAAGAAAAACATATAAAAAGTGTCTATTGGAAAACTAGCAAGAGGGAGAAAGCATTTGATAATTCCAAAGACATTTAACCCTATACCCACAACTTGATCTCTAATGCACTAACATTGGCTACCACATTAAATCTTGGAAGAAAGAACAATCATTTCTTCCTTCAATAACATAGTTTCTTGAATAAAGATCATATCAAGTTTTTTATCTCTAATAAGAGTATGGACCACTCTTTGATGAGGGGTGATGCTCATGCCCCTAGCATTCCATGAGACCAAAATAACTTTTGGGGTTTATGGAAAAGTGTATCTAGTGTCTAGTGACTCTAGATTCCACCAAATCTTCACCAATCATTCATACTTTCTTGCGATCCCATTTTCACCCTAATTTTGAGAGCTTCTATAAGAATCCTTTAATAAAATTATTTTTATAGATATTGAGAGGATTAGGTGCTTATTTTAACCCTCATCCTCGTGATTTGTGACCTAAAAATCCCTAATTAGATAATATCATAAAAAATTTCCAATTTAGCCTCTTCAATGGAAGGGTAGACATCCACCATAGCAAAGTCTCTGCCAATGACATCTATATTTTTTTTCCTCAAGCTAGCTAGAATAAAAATAATTTCCAATATTTGAAACCTTTTGGTTGTTATTTGCTTCATTACCTTTAACAATAGTGGCAAGATCTAAAGATTTGAGAAATACTAAATCCTTCTCTGCATGTACCTTTTCTTCCAAGACTGAATCGAGATCGTCAAATTTATCAAAAACATCAAACCTATCATTAAAGTTTCCTCTTGGTATATCCTCTTTGAAAATTCAAATTCTTCCCCTTATTCCAATATTTAACTAGAATAAATCCGCTATGGTCTGATTTAGTGGCATGCATTGGGGCTTCCCCTTTTAGCTTATATCTAACAATTTTAATCTCCAAGAAGGGATGAGACACGTCAAGAATATTGTTTAGGAAATTTATTTGCAAGTTCCCATACACATAACATATTTAACATAAGGGGGATCGCATGTTGGTGTAATGGTGAGAGTGTTTCCCGTTTATGATGCAACCAAGGTTCAAATCCCTACATGACCTACTAGTAGGAATACTACTACTAGTCCCACATTGTGCTCAAGGGAATTGTTGTAGCTGATCTTGGAGGACATACAGGTGATCTTGGCAGATGTGGTGACTAAGCATGCTTGTTCATGTAGGTGTGTGCTACTCATGGATCCAATTTCCTGATGGTGTGTGTTGCTCGTGGACTGCTGTTAGACCCACAGAGGTCTTTCATGCCTAGTGGTGTGTGTTGCTCATGGACTGTTGTTGGACCCACATGGGTTTCTCATGCCTCTCAGTTCTGGGTTAGACCCTCTTGAGTCTTTCATGCCTAGAGGTTCTGTGTGGTTGGTCTTGGAGCGATAAGGTTAAGACGGCTCAAGGTGTAAGGGTGTTGTGCGTTGTATATTTTTGAGGATGAGTTCCCTCAACAATGTGGTCTCATTGGTTCATAGCTCCAGTCAAAAGCGTTAAGGGTGCTGCCCCTTAGCAGTGTTTATCAATTAAAAAAAAAACATATTTAACATAAGAAAGGTAGAGCTTCATAATCTAGTTTCTAAACCCATTGCATTTTTTCCAATTTAGTTTTTATAAAGTTATGTAAAGTTTTATTCAAATCAATTTCAACATAAATACAAGAAAAAATTGTTACCTTCCTTTCCAAAATTTAGTGAGATACACCCAAATGTTTTCCCAAGAAAATCACAATTAATTGAATAATATCAAGCCTCCAAAAATCCATGGGGAGATAAGGTAAGTGAACCCAAACATGAATTTTAGATGGAAGTTCATCAATTGGGTCAATACCCACATGCTAAGGTTTTATGAAAAAAACTTCTTGGTTATGAAAGTATGCTCCTTAAAAAAATTCATTGCAATTGGACATTCTTGAAAAAGCCACATAAAATTAGCCATTTAGTGTGAGAATAATCTTGATATTTCCCTCCAGTTATCAGCACCTACAATGTTGTTTCCAAGAAAGGAAATGAAATTCTAATGACTATAAATTTATAGATCAAAGAAAGTTTAGCCAAATACATCACATATTCTACTATCACATCGGGATGAATGCCAACAATGGAAAAATCCTTGCTATGCTCTGAACACCCATTCAACTTGGGATGACCTTCCATATTCAAGTCAAATTTAATTTTCCTAGTTTTATGCAACTAAAACTTAACCAAATTCTCATGCCATGAGGATGAAGATTAATCGCTCCTAACAATATCTTTGAAGGAGATGGGAGGGAGCCCATCCAGACCCCCAAGCATCACCATGGAAACAAACCCCCAACAACAAGCAAGATAATACAAAATGATAAAATAACCCAATGAAAAATAGAATATCCTCAAACATAAAGATAAGGAAAGATCATCGAAGAAAAAAACCCCAACATAGGCTCAAGATCCCATAGACCTACACAAGGAGAGGGAGACTAGTTATTTCGACTAACCTAGGCAACCCAAAATCCTTGACACCATCGCATTTAGCTCTATCATCAATCTGTTCCCTAATAATGAAATATTATCTCTTATTTTTTATATTTATTCATGTAAGATTTATATCATTTTATTTACTTTGTTTCATTTCAATTTTATTCGCGTAAGAATTATTTGATTTTATTTACTTGAAATTTACTTAATAATTAATTTTTATTTAAGAGTTATTTAATTTTATTTAAAAAATCATTTTTCATAATAATTAATTTTTATTTTATTAAATTAACATTTATTTTATAGTTTTAGTCTTTTTCATATTTGTTGGTTGTTTTTTTTTTTTTGTATACACAATTTTTCATTTCCATTTGTGCTATTATATAATTATCTCAATATAATTATTAACTAATATATCAATTTTTAAAAAATCGTGTAAATATGATAAGGGTTACCTTGAGAATGATATATGTCAACCTCTTTTATATAGACTTTTCTAAAGATGTGTATGCTAGTAATTATATGATATCTTTTTATAGGGTATTTAATGGATATATATGCATTTAAAGTTGTTTGTTTTCTAAAATTCTTGCTCACTATTTTGTAATACATATTTGTATTATACGCAAGATATTGTAATTGTATATAGTATAATATAAAATTATTTAATGTATTGTTTTGAAATAATTGTTGTGTTATATAAAAATACATTACTTAATAGAACACTGAATAAATTCATTTATTGTGGTTTTTGATAACTATTCTCAATGTTTATTTAAATAATTATTGATATTGATATTTATGACACATTGAAACTCACTTCATTTTAATATATTCATCAAAATAGTTAAAATTTTTAAATGTATGAAATTGTTATAAAGTAGTAAACTCAACTAAAGATATTATTTGATGGCTGATATACAGGTATATTAATTGTATTGACCAACCACAACATAAAATGAATTTGATAGAGAAGTAATACATTAAGCCTCTACATTAACACAAAATCCCATATCAATGAAAGTATTAATATAATATTATAATGATAAATTGCAGCATTGTAGACTGAGGCAAGTTAATCTAACTCAGTGAAGGAAACATAAGTCTAATACCAACACAATTCGTGTTAACTCTAGATTCCCAAGCCCAAGTCAAGTTAACTTTTGACTCTCAAGCTGAGGTCGAGTCTTCTCTCTCAAACACTTGCAAACGTGTACGAAAGTCCTTCTACCTCTCTACATAAAATAAAAGAATTCAAGTTGGGGCTCTTTTTCCACTCAAATAGTCTTTAATGTTCACTGTCAATTAATTTTATCTGTAATTAATATTTATCTATTAATTTTAAAATTTTATTAGTGGGAGTACAAAGCTAGGTGTGAATAATAATATATAATTTTGATGACTATTTTTTTTAAGAAATTTTATGGAACATGAATTTTTAATGTCATTTTTTTTAATTTTTGAGGTGGAATAATTTAAATGTAGAATTTTGTATATAGGTGAGATCCAAGTTGAAAATATTATATTTCACTATCTATAATGACTTGATTTGATCATAAATGTACTCATGTTAAACATCAACTCTCAATGATTATAGTCCTTGAATTCCCTCTAAATCATTAGAGTAACAGAAGTTGGGTTGGCTTCTTTCCTTTAAATTGTGTTTAATGTTAGGATTAAGATTAATAAACCTTCAAATTCCTAATATTTGTATTTGCTATTTGATTTGTATTTTAATGTACTCGTATGGAAAATAAGAATTTCACTTCATGTGGAATCCTTTGATACATGTATTTTTTGTTATAATGTGTTGTAAAAGCATCTATCATGTAAAATATGTATGAGCATTTATAGCATTGTAAGATATGTAATGGACCATATCATGTGTAAGAGCTTGGAAGTGGGACATACAAAGTAGACTAAAAAGTTATGGATGAATTTTGACTAACTTATGGTTCCTTAGAGCATTTTGCTAAATGAGCAATAGGTCCATTTTGTTATGTGGTGAAAAAATGAGTTACATTCAATGTTGGCGATGTTTGCCTATCAAGAATTGAGCATTGTAATTAGGTATGGGATTTGAGCACCATGTATGCCCATAGTATTTTCTTATGGCATTATAACTATTTATGGTTTCTAGGCTTGGACTTGTTTGTATATTAGATGCATAGGGTGTTGGTTCATAAAAGATGCACTTGTGTTTGAAGGGGTTTATGCTATTAGATTGACTAAAAAAGATAATGATTAAAGAATACCTCTTTCTCTAAGGACCTCAATCAATAGAAGAGACATAGTAAAGAAAGCAACCAATGGTTTTTGAAAACCATGAACCAACACCCAAGAGGAATGGTGCCCAAATTACAATGCCTCATACCAAGATTGAATTCCAATTCTATATTTACAATATTACTTACAACTAGTATAACCTGTTATAACCTGTTGGATTAAAGGGGATTAAGTTGGAGGAATCCCTTATTTTTTCTCTTGAAAGGTTGATAATATTTTTAAGGTGTAGATTCAAGCTTTTTAGAATGGTTCTAGAAGGAGTTTTCACTTCACAGTCACAAAGGGTTGTGCATAATTGTGTGAAGCAAGGAAATCTCATCATCTCAAGCTCTATTCGAATTTTGTCTTGTTGATTGGAAATAAACATTCTTTAAAGGTCAGCATCAGGAATCTTAATGTTTATTTGTGAATAAAGCATTTGATATCTTGCTATGAAATTAGTGACTTTCTCATCATCCTTTGGTTTACATGTCATCAAGTTGGCTAAGGTCATCTTGGGACCCATGTGAATTTGGAAATGGTTGTCAAGGGCATCAATAATTTCATTGATTAAACCAATTGAATTTTTCGATAAGGAGCAAAACCACTCTAAAGCAGTATTTTTCAAGGATCTAGGAAATAGCTCAGCCAATAGTTTATCTTCAAAAATGAAGTAACTACACAAGGTGGTGTAAGTAGAAAAATGAGTAACAAGATCTCTTTTCCCACCATATTTGGGTATGTACAGGATCATGATGGGCCAAAAAGTGGCAATATGATGGGTATGTGTAGGGTGTGGCTGATGGTTATTTTACCCAAAATTGATGAAACAAAAAGGGTTTTTAAAGGAGATTCTAATCTTTCCACCAATATAAATTATGCTTTACTTTAAATTTAATAATTAATTATTATTAATTTTTATTCAAATTATGACTAAAGTCTTGATCGATAGGCTGATTGAAAAACATCTATAGCTTTCAAACGGTATCACATTTTTTGAATCCACAACATGTGTCACATTCCATGCTTCATATACTATAGTATTAAAAAAAATAAAAATTGAATTTCATGAAGTTTTGACCAAGTTAAGGTGGTCAGACATACAAGTTTTAATATTTTTTAAACTTTGTAATAAAAAATTCATAATTAATTATTTACTTGGAAAAAAATTACAAAAAAATATTCATCACATCAGGACATGAGTCCTCTATTTATATTTAAAATATTATAAAAAAATATTATCATTTTATTGTGGTTAGGGTGGTCAGAAAAACAACTACTTATTTTTTCCATGAAATTTAAGTACTATTGCATTGAAATTTCAAATTTTCACCAAATAGATTTTTTTCTTTTTAAATAGGCCTAATAGTTTACAAACTACATTCAATTTTCTATAGATTATATTCTTACATATTTTTGAAATAATATGGATAACTTATTCAAAATTTTATGTCAATTTTCCTAACTCTAATTTTTTTGAATTTCCTGTGACTTAAGGGCCTATTTTTTCCATGATAATCCTATACATACCCATTTCTCAAATCTAGGAACCTCTATACCTTATGGCATTTGTGCTCTCAGTATCTCCAAGGATAAGGGATTAGTTTTTTATGTATTGTGAAGGCTGGGCATGGTTGTTTTGGTTTAAGGTGGTGATTTTTTATTGAAGGGATGGTATGTTTTGAAAAGTGTGTTAAGGATTGGATCATTGTTGGTATTGCGAGATGGAGGTGAATAATATGGAGTGGTGTATGTTTGTGGAGGGAAAGTAAATTGTAGTTTTGTAAGGGGGGATTTTTGAAGAGATATAAGATTTGAATGCACAAAGGTAGAGCGATTCTCAATGGAAATACCTATGAAAGTGTTGATATTGCTAGTAGGTTGAATAGTTGTGGTAACATGAGTACTAGTGTATGTAGGAATAGAGGTGAGGGTTGTGGAAGGAGGAATTGAACTCCCACCTTGGATTTGAGTATACCCCAAATTTTCATCACAACTAGTCATGGTAGGGATATTCTTATTAACAAGATGACCTAGACTTCACACAATCTCTAGTTCATGTTCAATTTCAAGCATTTTTCTCACATTATCTAAAGTAGGAATCACACTAGTATCAATGTTTTAAGTATTCACAAAGTATTGCAACTTTTATATGTCTTCATCCATTCTTCTTATGTTTTCATGCGAGATATGAGCGACATCATGCACATTTCTTGTAGGAAGGGAAGTCATTGGAAATGAGGTATGAAGGCTATGATCCATAGAGGGTTGATTATTAACACTATTAGTAAAAGAGTTGGAGAACCCAAGATCCACGAAGAATGGTGTATCACAGGATGGCATGAGTCTCAAACTACATCTCACAATAGTAAATTGCTAATAGGAAACCAAGTTGTAAAGCTCATACGAGTTTCACAAACTTAGTGTACACATCCAAAATGGAAAGAGGGTAATATGCAAAGCAATGACCTAGAATGCAATATGTAAATGTAATTCTTAGATTCTAAGTAGGTAATTTTCTAAATACACAACGCGAAAACTTGAAAATGATTTCTTGTAAACACAATAATTTTGGAATCACACAATGCATTAAATGTTATCAAATTAAGCTAGATATCATCAATTCTAATTAACAGAAAATATGTAAACTAAAACAGAAAAATAAAAACAAAAAATTGAAATGTAGAAACAGATGTTTTAGTACCCAACAAATTAGGAAATGAATTTGATCAAGGACTCATTCACCCTAGGGTTAATGGGTCCTAGCTTAGGCTTTTTTTAAAAAAAATTACATATTTCTTAGATGATTTTAATGGTTTCTAGATTCTAGTAAAAAATTGTAAGTTATAGTTTCATTTTTTTGTGAATTTAATGTTGAATGCAAGTACAAAATGTGACAAAATGACAAACTAGGAGACCTGATTTGATGTGTAATTTTGTTTCAATTTTGAAATGAAAGTGAATATAATGCAATAATATGTAAATGATATGCAAAATGACTGATTTTTTTTTATTTTTCAGATTTAAAGAATGCAAAGATGCAATCCTCAAACCCTTAAATGATATGCAAAGTTAAATACAAACTAGACACCATAAATGAAAATCAATTCAATGAAATGAAATATAGATGAATGCAAGATCTAAATATAGGGTGAATATGGGCTCCAAAATTAGAAAATTGCAATGATTAAACATTGGGTTCAACATAATGAAACATAGAAAAATGGGGTTTTCGGGGAATGATTATAAAAGGGGATTCACCAAAATGATAGTAAATAACCATATTTTCCACTATTTCATTCATGAAATGAGATCCAATAATGAAATCAATGTCAACCAAAAGGTGATTCAAATCAAGGTATGAATCTGCAAATTTCCCCTTTATGCAAGGACGGGGGTATGAGTTAATAGTACTTTAGGAAGAAAGATTAAAAATAACAAATCAACTACAAATTACAAGCTATAAAGTGTATTTAGAAGATTAAGCTTAATTTTGATGGAATGAAAAACTAAAATGCAGATCTAAGAATGGGAAAAATGTTGTGTACCAGTCACCAAAAGTAATTTTTCAAAGAAAACTAAGGACTCAATTGCCCTATGGTGAATGGGTCTTGAGTAGGTCTCAAGAAAATCTATTTTTGGATTTTGTTCTCCTATGTCTACACTCCCAGATTCTCGAACTTCACAATCAAAAAGCCAGAAATAAATCATGTAGGTCAGTTTCCATGAAATTGTAAGAATGGAGACAACTTTGAAAAAAAAACTTCATAATTTTTCTCTCCAAAATATCTTCCACCTAAAATTTGCAAACATACATCAAGAGATAAAAATGTTTGTTGTTAGGTGAATGGGGGTTTTCCTTGGTCATTGAACCCCATTTTGGTAATTTAACCTTGTAACGAAATGTAATAACATTCATGAAGGAGTGATGAATGAACAAATGCAATGTCACAACTCACCAAACCCTTGCTTGAACCTTGGGATATAGATCTAAAACTTGCATGAAATGGCTTTAATGGATGTGGATCTTGATCATGAAAGTTGATTTGAAACAATTCCTTTGAATGCTTGAATGAATCTTGAACACTACATCAACATATTAGCTCAAATAACATCAACATATTAGCTCAAATAACTTTGAAATGCTCTTGAAATGATCCTATAATGCTCTTGTGAAAATTTATTGATCTCATGACAATATTCTAGGTGAAACACAGTGTAGTGTAGGAAAAATTATCCCTTTTTCACACTTAATTTGGGAATAACTAATAATAAAATGAGCCTTATGTTGCCTCAATTTAGTGTTGTAATATTTTTTTTATATCCACATTAAGTTTAGGGCTCTTTTAGATTAAATGGACTTAATTGTGTGTTGTTTTTTATGCTATAAGGTGTACCTTTACACTTTCACATTAATCTAGAGCTTTATTAATTGACTGAGGCCAATTTTCCTTAATTGGACCCTTAATTCAAACCTTTAATTAAAATTTCCAAGGGATATAACCCGACATTCATAAATGCAATTACACAACACTCAACTTTCGAAGATGTGTGTCCTAGGTAAATGACTTGTGACGTAGTCGCCATAGGGTGAATGGGTCCTCACTAAGTCCTAGGACCCTATTTTTGCAGAAAATTTAACATCATTCGATCTTTTTCCTAGGTAAGTGGCCTAGTCCACCTGTTTTCCCTATGGTGAATGGGTCCTCACTTAGACCTATGACCCCTCTTTGAAATATTTTTTTTGGTGGTATTTTAGTGATTTCAAATCTATAATTCAATATTGGCTTGTGATATTTGAATATCAGGAATTAGTGTTAAAATATGTATAAATACAAGTTTATTTCACTTAGTTTCAGCTAGCAAATCTCAAGTCCTCAAGCATCCTAGAAAATTTAAGTGATCTTAAGAGCATTCAAGAGAGAATTGATAGAGCATACAAGAGCATTTCTAAGGCATTCAAGGGAAAATTTATAGAATGTTATTACACCAATCAAGGTTTCATTATCATATCAAAGATGTATTGCATCATGCATGATGTTTCTACTAATATGTTGATGTAGATTTAAAGATCAATTCAAGAATATCAAAGGAATTGTTTCACATCAAGCTTCATGATCAAGATACTCATCCATTGAAGGTAATTCATGTATATTTGCAAATCTACAATTCCAAGGTTCTAATAAGGTTTGGTGAATTGTTACATAGATTTTTCATTCATCATTCCTTCATGCTATTTGATTTCATTTCATGGTTTAATTACCAAAATGAGGTTTGACCAAGGAAAACCGCCATTCCCTAAAAAAACAACATTTTCTCTCTCTTTGATGTGTGATTTCAGATTTTAGGTTGAAGATCATATGAAGAGAAAAATTGAAGAAAGTTGCAAAGTTGTCAATGTTGCAAGAAAAATTGTCAAATCATGAAAAATTGATCTCCAAGATTTAGTTTTGAATTTTCAACAATGAACAACTAGAATCTAGGAGTGTATACATAGAAGAAACAAACCCATAAAGAATTTTCCAAGTGCCCTAGCTAGGACCCATTTTCCATAGGGTGAATGAGTCCTCAATGAGGTCTGAAAAAGAATCTTTGGTGATAGGTAGACAACATTTTACCCTTTACAAATCTGTATTTTGATAGATAGTTCTATTAGTTTTCAAATCTATCCTCTATAACACACATTTTAAATGAAACTAGGAAAATAGGTGCATTGTTATCACTCCATTTTGGTTCCCCCATTTTTCTTTGTTTGACATAGTGAAATGATCTCTTATTTATACATATGTTAACATTAATTCTTGAAATTCAAATAACACAAGCCAAGATATGATTATACTTTTGAAATCATTAAAAAACCATCAAAAACATATTTGAAATTTAAGTGCTAGGCCTAAGTGAGGACCCATTTTCCCTTGGGCGAATGGGTTTTAGGTAACTTACCTAGGACACACATTCTTCAATGTTAAGTGTTATGATATGGCATTAATGAATCTTGGGCTTTACCCTTTAGAAATTGCAATTAATTAGGCTTGGATTTGAATTAAAGGAGGCAATTAAGGAATAATTAAGCTCAACTAATTAATGAACCCATAAATAAGTGAAAGTGTAAAGGTACACCTTACAACACCAAACATAAGGCACAATTAAGTCCATTTTATTTAATAACTTGGCCCTAAACTTATTGAGAATATGTAAAATGCATATTACAACACTAAATTAAGGCACAATTTAGTCATTTTATCATTAATATTTATTCCCAAAATTAAGTATGAAAAAGTGATACTTTTTCCTACACTACAATTTCTAGCTTGATAAATATAGATTTCATAGAGGTAGATATGGAGTGAATTTCCTTTGAAACAATAATAACACAATCTAGAATTGGTGACCCTTAATGAAACCTTCTTTCTTCTAAGAAATTATATCTTCCAAAAATCACTTCAAACACATTGAAATGAGATTAATGATGATCTTGTAGGTAATTATACACAAAGGAATGGGTTACAATGAATCAAAAGAGATAGTGTCATCCTTCTTAGTAATAAAATAAAGAAGAGTAGAATTGAAAGACTTCAACATTTATTTGTTGGAATGGGACTCTTGAACCACCTTCAATAAACCATTTTTTAAATGTCCCAAAATTCCAAAAATAATCAAATAGAAAGCCATCTAGACTAGACAATTTACTTTCTTCATTTTGAACACCACCTTCTCTAGCTCCTCCATAGAAATTGGACTTATTATATGATCATTCATCTCCTCAATGACTGTAAAAGGAATGCAATTCAAGATAATACTTTCCTCTTCAAAGGCACGAGAATCATTATTTGAGAATAAAGTTGAGAAGTTCCTAATTTCATCAGAATAAATATCCTAGAAAGAAGAAGGAAGATCAACCTATGATAAAGAAATAGAATGAAGAACAATGCCACTTCTCCTTTATTTTGCTGAATTGTGGAAAAAGGAAGAATTATTATCCCCTTCTTGAAGCCAATTAATTCTTGATCTTTGCTTCCAAAAAATATCTTTTCTAGGAATCCATTCATTTAGCTCTTCAAAACAAATTGATTCCTCTATATAGATATCTTTGGTCAATCATTGTTCCCTAATTTGAGATGTACTGTAATCTATTTTTTCTTGAGCTTGATAATTTTCCTTAAAAATATTTTCAAATTTGCTTATGTTTCATTTCTTTAGCTTGACTATAATGAATTGGAGTCTCTTGAAGAAAGAATGCATATCAATTCCTAAGTAAGCCTTACCGTATAGCTACCAAGTAGTAATAATCACTTCAATATAGGGGTCTCTAAGCCATATTAACTAAAATTTAATAGGAGGATTTTAGGGAAAAGAGAATAAGGAAGAAGAAAACATGATGGGCTAATAATCAAACCCCTTTCATATCAAGATATTTGAAAAAGAGGTCCAAATGTCTCCAATCTAGTGCTTTGAGACAAGGAACCTATCAAGTAATTCTAAAATTGACTATGGACCACATCTTCTATTTTTCCAAGTCAAAACTCAATTTCTCGGTTTAACATCCACCATCTTAAGAAAACAACATTATCTCAATAAAGTAGAAGGTGGGTCAAGATTATAAGAGCTACCTATATTTTCATCAAGAATAAGAATAGAAGTAAAATATTTAGCTAGGATCAAAGGAAGAAGAGAATGGTTAGATCTAACAAATATAATATGAGGCCACAACATGACTTGATTGTGAAATTCTATAGGAGCATAAGTATTACACAACTAGATGGATCTTCTTGACTCAAAGAAAGAAAGAAAAATAGATAAAGAGTTTCTATTGGAAAACTAGCAAGAGGGAGAAAGCCTTTGAGGATTCCAAAGACAAGGTAACCCTGCAACCACACATTGAGCTCTCTAATATAGTGACACTAACTGCCTCTCTAAATTTTGGAAGAAAGAGCAATAATTTCTTCCATTGATAGCTTAGTTTCTTGAATAAAGAATATTATCATTAATAAGATTATGGACCTCTTTTTGATGAGGGGTGATGCTTAGGCCCCTAGCATTCCCTAAGATCAAAATATTTTTTGGTGGTTATAGAAAGTGGTATCTAGTGGCTAAATGTCTCTAGATTCCACCAAATATTCCCCAATCATTCTCACTTTCTCGTGATCCCATTTTCACCCTACTTTGGAGAGCTTCTCTAAGTATCCTTCTCTTAGATTATTGTGTTAGATCTTGAGATTAGTAGTACTTTATTTTTATCCTCATCCTTAGCATTTGTGACCTAAGAAGCCCCAATCATGACAATATCATAAAGCTTTTCCAATTGACCCTCTTCAATGAAAGGGTAGGTATCCACCATAGTAGAATCTCTACCAACAACATCTAGATCTTGTCCCTCAAAATAGTTGGCATGAAAATAATTTTCAATATTTGAAACCTTTTGGGTGTCATTTACTTCATTTCCTTTCACAATAGTGGGAAGATCTACAAATTTGGGAATGACCAACTCCTTCTCTACACGTACCTTTTATTGTAGGAGTGAATCAAGATCATCAAACTTCTCTAGAACATCAAAAAAATAATTAATGTTTCCTATTGGTATATCCTTTCAATGACAATTCAAATTCTTCCCCTTATCCAAAGATTTCACCAGAATAAATCCATTAGGATCCATTTCAACTACATGCATTGGGGCTTCCCCTTTTACCTTATCTCTAACAATTTGATTCTTCAAGGAGGGATGGGACTCCTCAGAAATCTTGTTTGGACAATTTTTTTGCAAGTTCCCATACACATGACATATTGAACACTAGAAAGGTAAAGCTTCACAATCTAGTTGCTAGACCCATTGCATGTTTACCAATTTAGTTTCTACAAAGTCATGCAAAGTGTTACTCAAATCAATTTCAACACAAATATGAAAAAAAATTGTTACCTTAATTTCCACAATTTGGTGAGATGGACCCAAAGTTTTTCCAAAAACAACCACAATTAATTCAATAATATTAGGCATACAAAATCCATGGGGGCATGAGGTAAGCAAACCCAAACATGAATTTTAGATGGAAGTTCCTCCATCAGATCAAAACCCACATGGGAGTGTTTCATGAATAGACCTTCTTAATTACAAAAATATGATCCTCTTTCAAAAATTTCATTATGATTGAACATACTTGAAAGCACCACATAAAAATAGCCATTCACTATGAGAATAATCTCGATATTGCCCTTTCAGTTTCCAAATCCTACAAATCCAAGTTTCCAAAATGAGAAATGAAATTATAGGGCCCATGAATTTGAAGTCAAAGAAAGTTCAACTAAATACATCACATCAAGATAAATGAAAACAATGGACAGATCTTTACAATGCTCTTAACACCCATTCGACTTCGAATGACCTTCCATATTTTGTTCCAATTTTTCCTTCGTAGTTGCAAGAAAAAAAAAATTAACCACATTCTCATACCATGAGGATGGAGATTAGTCTATACTAACAATATCTTTGAAGGAGGTGGGAGGGATCCATCTTGACCCCCAAGAATTTCCATGGAAATAAAACCCCAACAACAAGCAAGAGAATACAAAACACCAAAATAGACCAACAAAACATAGAATATCTTCACACACAGAGACAAGGAAAACATCAAAGAAAAAAAACCAACGTAGGCCTTAGATCTTTCAGACCTACACTAGGAGAGGGAGACTAGTTGTGATGGCGAACCCAAACAACCTAAAATCCTTGACACCATCATATTAAGATACTACATCCGTAATAGCCTTACCTTTCCCAGAGATTGATACAATGTACTTTCCTTTTGAGCAAGAGTGAGAGGATAGTCCTCTAAACTAAACTACCATTTGTTGATACTCCTGTAATGTAGCACACATATGTGTGAAAGAAGGATATTTCATAAGGGAAAACTTCTCTTACCAAGGTATTTGCAAGTTTCCTATGAGCATCTTTCGAATGTTAGAATCGAATAGCGGATACAAGATTTGTGAAAAGAGTGCTTGGTATCGTGCTATAAAATTAGTAATCTTTTCATTATCACCTTGTTTGCATTGGACAAAATCTGAAAAGGTCATTATCGATTTGATGTTAGCTTGAAACTATCATAGGAATTGATTTACAAGTTGATCAAATGAGAAAATTGAATTATCAAGTAAGATACAATAATATTCGAGTGTAATATCCTTAAGAGATCAGGGGAATATTTTTGCCATCAATGCATCATGATGGAAGAAATTTGTACATAGGGAATTAAAGGTGGACACATGTGTTTCTGGGTCCCTTTTACCACCATATTTTTCAAATTTAGGAATCTTCATTCCTTGGGGGTAGGGAGACTCACTAGCTGGCTTAGCATCTTACCTGTATTCTAAAGAAGAGTGTTTAGAAGACACGAGGTTAGAGGGACCTCCTCCAAAATCACCACCAGAGCCACTTCCAGAACCACTAGTGTGACCACCACCAGAACCACTAAAGGAGCCACCACCACTAGTAGGGCCTCTGCTAGAGCCAACTCCACTTTCAAAGCCACCACCATGACTTACACTAGAACCACCTTCGCCAACACCACTTCTACCACAAAAGCCACCACCACTAACAAAGCCACCACTGCTCATCCTTCGAAAACCTCCAGCACTAGAGGTGAAAAGAGGGGTGAAGCTAAATCCCAAGGGTACTTTATTCGCTATGATAGTTTCAGATCTCTTAGAGGAAAAGTGTAACGCCCGCCTTGCAAACCCCAGAGAACACACACAATGCGAATATTTTTTTTTTTTAAATAATTAAATTAAACATGTAACAACACTTAACCATAATTCACATAGCACATCACATCACATTAACACACTTAGTTCTCTAGGGCATGCGAGGTTACATCGCAACAACTAACTGGAAATAACAATAAAGATTACAACAATATCATTTATAATGATAACCAAGGATAAGGATACATCCAATAACCATGATGCGAGAATATTAAACATCGCATAATTGCATCCATGATAAAACTCTTAATAGAGTTACAAAAGAGCCTAACTATTACATCATCGTTATAATATTACATTACAATTTTCTTTGATACATGAACTACAATAAATACCCAAACATGTGGGATGATACAATTACAATGAAATATGAAATACAAGGTGAATACTGGTACAACTCCAACTGTGGGAATGCTGAGAAACCAAGATGCTGATGGGGAACCCAACAGGTGCGGAGCACATTCCACCCAACCATGTGAATTACAAGTAACTCACCCCCTGTGCTCAGAGGTGACGAGGAAGTGAACTCGACCATGAATGTCAAACCGACTCAACAACAACATGATACAAAACAAGTACAACTCAAAGCATACAATGAACCACCATCAACGTTTACAAATCACATAACAAGTTAAACTGAGAACTCATCACAATAACATGAAGTACCATCAATTGACAATCATGAAACAAGTTCACAAAATCAAAAGCATCAAAAAGATACAATATCCAGAGGAACCAGACCAACACCCAAAATACATTTCCAAATAAATCAGAACCAATAAAAGAATACGATTTCATAAAATCTGAAACAACAATTCAGTACACAATTCCAGAGGCAACCAGAACAAGGCAAACGGTTGTCAAGTGGAGAGGGTCATCGTATAGCTCTCATGGGATCCCCTGGCACTTCCTCCAACCGAGGCGCTGGCACCCAACTATGGATCTCCTAGCCCTAAAAATAACATAAATTTTAATATATCCAGAGGCGACAAGAAACAAGAACAAGGATGTCTAGTGGAGAGTGTCATCGCATAGCTCTCATGGGATTCTCCTGGCCCTTCCTCCAACTGAGGCGCCGGCACCATCTATGGATCTCCTGGCCCTTCCTCCTAACTGAGGCGCCGGCACCATAGGGTAGCTGATGCGGAGCCAATAGTCTCTCGTGAAGACGAGACTATGACTATGCCGACCACGGCCTTCTCAGTCTATCACTAGTCTAAGGTAGCCCTAATGCATAGCCGAGGAATCCAATGTTTTATTATCTTGTGTTTTTAAACTACCCAACCCCCTAAATCTATTGTTTAGGTTATCACTTGTTTAGCTTACTCATTCGTGGGTTATCCTGAGCCCTTCCTCATCCTGAGGCGCCGGCGCCCACGAAGAGCCACTCTCCCTATGACCCCTAACATGAATCAAAACTAGGCAAGGGTTGAACTAAAACATATAAAACATAATACTCAAAACAAGCTCATGCGAGGCATTAACCCTCTCGCGATATCTCATAACCAAAAGTCTTAACAAACCGTTCAACCCTTCCTAACATAAATCATCCAGTATCAATTTCCAAAAGTATAACCAAACGAGGATAACATTTAAAGCATAAAACTCAACACAAGAATATACGAGGCAAATCCATCTCGCTATAAATCGCAATCACAACGACTACAACCACGTACAACCATTCCAAATAATAAAGCTCAAAAGCATGTAATACTCTAATCGCAAAGATACAAGTATAAACATCAAAGATATAAGACATGCCTCTGGAGAAGACCAAGATTTACAATAATCCAATGAGGTTCAAAAACACAACAGAGATCCCACATCACAAGATAAAGGTCAATAACAATAAATAGAAGACAATAACAAGATCACACAATTATCTAACTCGAGAAGAAGATTCGACCAATCACGTATAAAATCTCTATTTTACTCGACATAGAGTCGAAAACAAAGAACAATAAAATTATTGACAACTTAACTAATTTACTTTCTTTAATTTCTCAAAGATAATAAATTTCATCAAAACAAACAATCTACTTTTCATCTATTACATGCACTCAGTTTCCACGACCAAATTTACCATAACTATTTTACAATAAAATAATTTTACACTATTATTTAAATTTTATCCCAAATAAGTCATACAACCTAATATTCCCAAACAGATATTTAGATTAAAACACCCAAAACTAATCATTAAAAGGTTCAAAGTCTTAATCATAACCAATACATTTGCCTCGATGTAGTTCGCAACAACGAGTTAAACTTATTTTCTGTTTAAAATATTTGTTCAACTGAATCAAATAATAAATTAATACCTTAAAAAGAAATATATAAATACCCAGACATAAGCACTTTTAATCATTTTCAATAGAATACACCGATTACACTATTTTTCTTAAACATAATAAAATAATACCAAACAAAATAATTATAAATACCTACAATACTTTCATATGTAATATTCTACTCAAAATATTTACTCATACTTATGCAACAGGTACACAAAATTTATATATTTATTCATTTACTCTGTTATTAATCATATGTTATATCTTTTGTTATAAAATACAATAAATTAAAAATACAATAAATTAAATTGACTAATCAAAATAAATATATATATCTATAAATAAGAATCATAAAATAATTGCCTATATATATATACCTTTTTGTCTGAACTGCACGTGTATATATATATATATAATTAATAACATTTAACAAACATTTTAAACTATATTAATAAATTTATATACAAATTTTAATTAAACAAATCTTAATAAAGATTAAAGATTTTAAATACATACAAATCTAAATTAAAAAAAACAAATCTAAAAATGAAAGGATTTAAGTCCCAAGCAATGGGGACCAGTTGGCGCCAGTCCCACGGACTGCCCGCAGCAGTCCGTATGACTGCTGCGCCAGTAGTCCACGGACTGCTGTGCCAGTCCGTGGCCTGGCGCAGGGGCAGGGGAGGGGGTACGGCCTGCGCCGTCCCTCTCCTCTCCCATACAAAACAACTTTATTTTTATTTTTTTTAATATAAAATTTTATTTATAATTTTTAATTTCATTTACTTTTTTTTTTATAAACTAAAAATTCCTCCTTCATCTGGTACGGGGTGTCGTCGGCCAATTCGGCCATAGAAAATAAAGATAATTAAATTTTGATTTAAACAAAATTTTGAATATATAAATTATTATACACAAAACATTTAATAAAAAAAAATGTATATATTTGTATATATATATATACTTAGAATATATTCATTTAAAAATTACAGAGAAATAATTCTTTCAGTCACAGGCACAGATGACAGTAAGATAGTAAAAAAAAACATTATATATATAAAAAGAACAGCTAAGAATAATTTTTCAGAAAACCAAGAACATCAATTTAAGAATATATTGACTAGTTGAATATTTCAGAAACTAAATGTGTTTGAGTTGACAGTTTGGAAGTAGATCACTAATTTCCTTTCTTCTTTAAAATTTTTAAACTAATATCTTGCACTAGTTTTCAGTTCAAACAGTAGTTTATCCTATATTCACAAAGTCATTTTTAATGAAGTTTATTTTTCCCTTTTTTTGAAGCAACCAGATAAAAACAAGGGTACGAGAAGAAGACTATGAGAGGAACCTAGAGTCCAATGCAAATTTGAAGATGCCTACTTGACTCTGATGCCCTCGAACCCGATTCCAATCCCTAGTCCAGAACGAACTCAACAATGACTTGAGCAACTTCAACTTTTTGATCTTCTGTGTGTGGGTGAGAACTTCCAAAAATTCCTAATTAAATAAAATATATTGCCCATTTCTTCAAAACTCTCCAAAAATCCAAAATTAAAAGAAAACCAATTCTTTAAAACTAGCTTTTTCCCAACTCTCAATTCCTATTGGCTCACACTATCTTTTTATTCTTTTATTTGTTTTATTGCTTTAATTCCTGTTTTGCAACTTTTCTTGCACCTCACATTACATATTTATTTTAAATAAATTATTCTCATAATTATCCACCACCAATTTAATTGATTAAAATAATTAAGCCATATTTAATATTTAATTATTATTTAATTGCAATATATGATTTTCAAAAATAATTAAATTATTTAAATATTTAAATACCATTTAATCCAACATTAAAATTAAATACTTTATTTCAATCATTAAGATAAATCATAACTAATAAAATACCACATTAATCAAACTACGACGACACACGAAACACAAGCCACAAATGACGACAATTACAACAATGAACAATACCAATCAAACGAGACGACCTGACATCATGGGATGGGAGGACTTCATCGTCACCTCTGTATCAACATTTAACCGTTGGGTTATTGGTGCTCGCCCTGTCCTGCCGAAGCAGGTGGAATCGAGACTTATACCTGCAAATCCTACATACAAATGAAGTTGTGTACATGTGCATACATATATATATATATAATCTCAAAGCGTTAAATTGAAGTACTACATTGTGAGAAGGAATCGCAACATAGCAGGGCACTCACGAATGAATGATGCTATATTGTCCTTCATCACACCTATCGTAAAAATTATAATTTAACTGATAAAATAACATTTCTAAACTAACAATTTCATCTCATGACATAATTCATTAAATCATTACATCATAATATAATTCTGAAAATCAACTAATATAACCAACCATACTGTCATATGAAATAATCATGTCCATAATGAAACAATAGCATCATCTAACGTCTAACTAACCAAATCAAACAATATCATCATCGTCACAAGTAGCAAACAACTGCATTGAAAGATACTAAATCCTACCAGTAAGAGGAGGGGTATTACAAAAAGGGGATGTTGATCAAGTAGATGAGATCGATCATGTACATAGACGAGGGAGGCATTGACATTCCTAGTTATCTCTCATTATATACACTTTCTTAATGGAGTTGATGGAGTGTTGAGAATGTTGGAAATGCTAAGAAATTGTGAAGAGGGATGAAGTGAATGCTTGAAGATTGTCAAAAGAGATGAAAAAAAAGATGAGTTGAACAAAGAATGGAAGAATTTGAAGGAGATGAGAGAGAATCTATCATTTTTAGGGTTAGTTGGTTGAAGAGGGAAATTGCAAACCATTCCCAATAGGAAGTGTAACACCTCTGCTAGCTTCAGACATAGGAATCTGCCAGGAACATAAGTGCACCATGTAGAAATTTGTGTGCCACACATGCATCCCCAATAAATATTCTTCTACCAACACAACATAAAAATTCCAAGTGGAAGGAAATTAGACAGCTGATGCGGAATTTCACCTTCAGATTTGGTTTTATAAGGTTAGGATGTGTAAAAGGGGAATTTATGTAAGGGGTGCAAATTCTCTCCTGTACAAAACTAGACATGGAGTGAATTACCTCTAGCATAATAATAATATCTAGAATTGGTAACCCTCAACAAAACCTTCTTTCTCCTAAGAAATGAGAGAGTCTAAAATTGCTTCAAACACTTAGCAATGAGCTTGGTGATGATCTTATAGGTAATGCTAAAATACACAATACAATTGATCAAAATGAGTCAAAAGAGATAGCATCCTCCTTCTTAGTAATCAAATAAAAAAGAGTAGAATTGATAGACTTTTTCATTTTTTGTTAGAATAGAATTTTTGGCCCACTTTCAACAAATCATCTTTTTAAATTTCCCAAAATTCTTATAAAAATCAACTAGAAAGCTATCTAGACTAGAAGCTTTACCTTTCTTCATTTGGAACACCACCTTCTCAAATTCCTATATATAAAATAAACACATTATATGGTCATTCATCTCCTCAAATTCTATAGAAGGAATGAAATTCAATCTTTAATACTTTCCTCTTGCAAGGAAAGTGAACCAGTCTCTAAGAACAAAGTGGAGAAGTTAGTAACTGACTCAAAATAAATATATTGGAAAGAACAAAGAAGATCACCCTAAGTTGAAGAAATATAATGTAGAACATTGTCATTTCTCCTTTATTTGGTAGAATTGTGGAAAAAGGAAGAATTATTATCCCATTTTTAAGCCAATTAATTTTTAATTTTTTCTTCCAAAAAATCTCTTCCCTAGGAACACATTCATTTAGTTCTCTAAAACAAGTTGACTCCTTTGAGGATTCCAAAAAAAAGGTAACCCTCAAGCCACACCTTGAGCTATATTACAGTGAAATTAACTACCTCATTAAATCTTGGAAGAAAGAATATTTATTTCTTCAATCAATAGCTCAGTTTCCTAAATAAATATCATATCAAGCTTATTATCCCTAATAATATTATGGACCTTTTTTTGATGAGGTGTGATGCTCAGGCCCCTAGCATTTCATGAGATTAAGATAATTTTTGGGGGTTATGGAAAAGGGTATCTAGTGTCTAAATGACTTTAGATTCCACAACATATTTCCCAAACACTATTACCTTTTTGTGATTCCATTTTTTCCCTTCTTTTGAGAGCTTCTCTAAGCATCCTTATTTTTTATTATTTTTCTAGATCTGTTGAGAGGAGTAGGTTCTTTATTTTAATCCTCATCCTTAGCATTTATGACCTACAAAGCCCCAATCAAGACAATATCATAAACCTTTTTCGAATTAAGCATCTTCAATGGAAGGGTTGGCATCCAACATAGTAGAATATCTACCAATTACCTTTGGATCTTCGAACTCATGCAAGCCACCATAAAAATAATTTTCAATATTTAAAACCTTTTAGGTACATTTGCTTAATTATCTTTCACAATAGTAGGAAGATCTACAAATTTGGGAAAGACCAACTCCTTCTATACATGTAACCTTTCTTCCAGGAGTGAGCTAGGATCATCAAAGTTCTCAAGAACATCAAATAAATCATTAAAGTTTCCTCTTGGTATATTATTTCTCTGAAAATTCAAATTCTTTCCCTCATTCCAAGATTTCACCAGAATAAATCCATTGGGGTCTAGCTTACCTTAATGTATCGGGGCTTCCCCTTTTACCTTATCTCTAAAAATTTGATTCTCCAAAAGGGATGAGACACCTTAGGAATATTTTTTGGACAATTTCTTTTCAATTTCTCATACACATGTTATGTATTTAACATTAGAAAGGTAGAGCTTCATAGCCTAATTGCTAGACCCATTACATATTTCCCAATTCGGTTTCTATAAATTCATGTAATGTGTTATTGAAACTAATTTCAACACAAGTATGAGAAAAAATGTTACCTTCCTTTCCACAATTTAGTGAAATAGACTAAAATATTTTCCCAAAATAAATGCAATTAATTGAATAATATTGGGCCTCCAAAATTCCCTAGGGAGATAAGGTAATAGAACCAAAACATGAATTTTAGATGGAAGTTCCTTCATTGGGTCAAAACCCATATGCTAGAGTTTGATGAATATACCTTATTGGTTGTGAATGTATGATCTTCCTTTCAAAATTTCATTATGATTGGCCATTCTTGAAAGAACAACATAAAAGTAGCATTCACTATGAGAATAATGTCGATATCACCATCTAATTTCTATTTCCTACAAACCTATTTCAAAAAAAGAATTGAAATTATAATATCCATTAATTTATCAATCAAATAAATTTGAGTCAAATATATCACATATTCTACTATCACATTAGGATCAATGACAAAAATGGATAGATCTTTTCTATGCTCCAAACACCAATTTGATTTCGGACAACCTTCCATATTTTGGTCTAATTTATTCTCCATAGTTGCATGCAAAAAAAAATTTAACCACATTCACATTCCGTGAGGATGAATATTAATCATTCCTAACAATATCTTTGAAGGAGGTGGGAGGGAGCTCATCTAGACCCCCACACATCACCATGGAAACAAATCTGCAACAACAATCAAGAAATTACAAAACACCAATATAATCCAATGAAAAATAGAATATCCTCAAACATCGAGATATAGAAAGCATTCAAGAAAATCTCAAATGTAGGCCTGAGATCTCATAGACCTATACAAGGAAAGGGAGAGTAGTTGTGATGGCTAACCTAGGAAACCCAAGATCATTGACACCATTGCATTGAGCTCCATCACCAATCTATTCCCTACTAATGAAATCTTACTCTCTTATTTTTTATATTTATTCACTTGAGAGTTATTTCATTTTATTTACTTTTTTTAATTTTAGCTTTATTCACTTAAGAATTATTTGATTTTATTTTCTTAAAATTTATTGAATAATTATACTTTTTACTTGAGAGTTATTTGGTTTCATTTTAAAACTTTTTTCATAAGAATTTTTCTTATTTCTGTTATTGTAAAACTATCTTAATATAATTACTAACTATTATATCAATCTTTAGAAAACAATGTAAATATGATAAGATATAACTTGAGAATGACATCTCTCCACGTCTTTTATGTAGAATTTTCTAAAGATAGGTATGCTAGTAATTATATAATATCACTTTATAGGGTATATATTTGATATCTATACATTTAAAATTGTTTGTTTTATAAAGGTCTTGCTCACTTTTTTATAGTCTATGTTTGTATTAACTTTCACGAGGCCATGCCTCTATGCGGCACCAAAACTCTTTTCTTCACTTGTCCTTGGGAACCAAATGCGCCCAAGAGCCCGATCTATGGCTCCAAACCAACCCAAGCTCCAAAACCTGCAAACACTAACTTGCCCAAAATATCCAATGCATAACATAATCTACTCTACCAATGCAAACTTATATACAATGCAATGTAAATCACCAATATATACACAAAGAGACAATGCAACACTAGAGTGGGGTAAATGGTAGCTTTATTGATTGAAAATGGCCCTTGGTGTAGTCTACATTCAATTACAACTTGATTCTCGTTCACTACCCTGAGCTCGTCCCACTGAGCCCAATTACAATTCCTACCCCTAGGTTTGCACCAACTCTTCAAGTTGTTATCTAAATCTGATCTCACCCCTAGTTGTAGCTCTTCATGTTGCTTCCAAACCCTATGACCCCTAGTGACTTCAAAAATTCACTGTGGTTCACTGCAACTGAAAGACCTCTCGTCACTCCTAGTTGATTCCCCACACAAGACCCAAGTCCCCCTTCCAACTTGGGAACTCCAAGTCCAACTCCCCTAACCTAGGAATCCCTTCTCTGCTAGAGATCTCCAAGTCAACTCAACTCTTCAAGTGCTTGTAGAATCTGCTTCACTTAACTGAACTCAGCTCCACTCCTCACTAAACTCAACTTGCCCTCCATCATGATCACCTTGTTGCTCTACACTCTAATCGTTGTCTGTGCCTCCTTGGGTTTCCCCACCATGAAACTTCTCCTAGAGAATAAAAATAGCTCATGTAGAATACAACTCGGTTGTGGTTGGGGTACTCTCATTCCCCCATAAGAGTTATTTTTATGAATCCCTAACCATGGTAGGATGCACTTCAACTTTTTCCTAATCCCCCAAAGTCCTCCCTTCCAGATTCACTTGGTTTTGGCCTAGGAACCCAGTGTTGCATCCAAACTCTCCTTTACTTGGCCTTAGGAAGTCATCAAGATGCTTGGCCTTGAGGAATCCAACATCCTCAACATCATGACAACACCCCACTTTCGGTTCCCCAAGGACTCAAGTGCAACACTTCTCCCTTCCTTGGCTCACATGGAATCCGAGCTCTAAACCCTATTCTTGGCTCACCTCTGACTCAAGTCGCCCTGCTCGACTCCCTTAATCTGACTCAAGTTGGACTAAGCTTCGAGCTCAACTTGAGTTTATCCTTGGATGCCTCACCATGCTCCTCAACACAACACACCCCCTTACATCCTCCCTCACTCTAAATTAGGTGATGTCCCCAATGCTGACAACACTGTCCTTGACACTACTATGGAGGCTCTACCACTTCTTTGAGTGAGTTAGAAGGGAGTGGTGGAATCCTTCTCCAAGAACTCTAACACCTTTTCCTCATACCTCCACAAAGTCTCAGCTTGCTTCCATGTCGCTTCATCTCTGGGCTAGCCCTGCTAATGAAAAAAGAATTCCTTCCATCTTTTGTTTACAAATCCTTTGTCTCTCACATCAATCACCTATTCCACCTCCAATCCTAGCATGTCCAACACATTCATTGGCCCCCTTTTTGGCATATTCTTATTTTTTTCCTACTTATCTTCATGATACAGATGGAGCTAACTAACATGGAAAACATCATGGACTTGCATATGGTCTGGAAACCTTAGTTTATATGTGACCTTACTGACTCTCTCTGTCACTATGTAAGGCCCATTGAACCTTTGATCCAATGCTAGACTCAACCCCTTGGGCAGTCAAAATTGAACTGGATCCATCTTCAAGAAGACCTTGTCACCAACCTTAAACTCCAAATGCATCCTCCTTGAGTCTATATACCTCTTCATCCTTTTTGTAGCCTTGACCAAGTTTTTCCTCGCCAAATCAGCTCAGTCCTACCAATCTTTCAATCTCTCCATTACACCTAGACACTCACTCATGTATCCACTCAACATTGTGCAAGGAGTCAATGGCTCTTGCCCTATAGCCAACTCAAACGGCGAATACTAACTTGATGCACTCTTCTACATGTTGTAACAAAACTAAGCTAAATCCAATAAGCCCATCCAATTGGACTAGTCTGACCAGACAAAGTGCCTGAGATAATCCTCATGAATCCCATTTATCCTTTCAATCTATAAATTGTCTCTGGATGATGACTGGTAGACATGAGCAACTTTGTTCCAATCAGTTTGAACAACTCCTTCCAAAATGCACTAGTGAACTTGGCATCCTGATCACTGATGATACTAAGCAGAATGCCCCAATGCTTCAAAAAATTCCTAAAAAAGTAGTTTGCAGCATCCTCCGCCCTACACAATACCTTGCATGGAACAATTATGGCATATTTTGAGGATCTATTAACCACCACCATTATACTACTATACCCATCCACCTCTGGAAATCCTGTGATAAAGTCCATGCTTACACTTTCCCATGGTCTAACTTGAATAGGTAGGGGCTGGAGCAAACCTACCGAAGGCTTGGTCACAACCTTATCTTGTTGCAATATGAGAAAGCTCTTAACATACTCGTCCACATCTCACCTCATCTTTGGCTAGTAAAAACCCCTTTCTAGTAGTGCCAGAGTTCTCTTCTACCATGGGTGTCGAGCCTACATGTTGTCATGAAACTCATGCAAAAACTCCCTCCTTAGGTTCTCCCACTTTGGGACATAGACTCGATCCTAGGTGAAGACCAACATCCCTTCCTTGATGCTAAACTTATGAGTCCACCCTTCATTTGCTTGCTTGAATAGTCTTGCAGCCTGAGGATCCATCTCATATCCTTCCTTGATAGATTCCAACACCTCATTGGATAGCACCACCCTACTCTCTCTAGTTTCTAATGCAACTTCCTCCACTGCAGCTAACTGAGCTTTTCTACTAAGAGCATCCACTACAATACTCATTTTCCCAAGGTTGTATAGGATCTTGAAATCAAACTCTTCCAAGAATTCCTGCCACCTAGCTTGCTTTGGAGTCAACTTGGCCTGTCTCTTAAAATATATTGATGATGCTTTTTCTATTTTCACCACAAACTGAGTTCCTAAGAGATAATTCCTCCAAGTCCTGTGACAATGAATGATCTCAGTCATCTCCTTCTCATGGGTATGGTAATTCTACTCCCTATCCTGTAAATTCCTTGACTCATAAGCCATCGGATGTCCATCCTACATCAACACTCCTCCAATAGCATAGTTTGAAGCTTTGCTCTAGACATCAAAAGGCCTTGTGAAATTAGGCAATGTCAGCACAAGAAACGTAGTGAGTCTCTCCTTAAATGTCTCAAATGTTGCCTGACACTTGTTTGTCCACTTCCACTTCCTACCCTTCTTGAGAAGATTAGTGAGAGGCATAGCACACTTTGGATGCCCCTCCACAAACTTCCTATAATAGTTGGATAGACCCAAAACTGTCTCACTTCATGAACATTTTACAGAGGCTCTCAATCCATGATTGTCCTTAGCTTCTCTGGATCTAGTCTAATCTCCCTCTTCCCAATGATATAACCCAAGAAGTGCACCTCTTCCTTAGAAAACACACATTTCTCCTTCTTGACAAATAATTTTTTCTCCTGGAGCAACTAAAAAACCTTTCCCAAGTGTTACTTGTTCTCTTCCATGTTCTTACTATGGACCAAGATTTCATCCAAATATACCACAACAAACTTATCCAGCAATGGGCTAAACACATCGTCCATGAGTGTGCAAAATGTCCCTGGTGCATTGCAAAGCCTGGAGGGCATCACCATGAAATAATATGACCCATACCTAGTGACACATGCAACCTTCTCCTCATCCCTTGGTGCAATTCTCACCTAATAATACCCTTACTTTAGATCAAGTTTACTAAAAATCCTTATCCCAGACAAGCAATCGAAGCAATCTGCAATAAGAGGTAGGGGATACTTGTTCTTAATGGTTAGCTTGTTGAGGGCCTTGAGATCCACACATAGTCTTAGTGTCCCATCCTTCTTCTTCTAGAATAGAACAGGAACCCCATACGAAGAACTCGATGGTCTGATGTAACTGGCCTCCAACAACTCCTCCAATTGTTTCTTGAGCTCAACCATCTCTGGACCAGACAACCAATATGGTGCCTAGGCTAGAGGCCTTGCCCTTGGTTCCAACTCAATCTTATGTTCAACTACCCTCCACTGTGTAGGGCAATTTCACTGGCATCACATCCTCAAACTCAATTATGATCTCTTCAACTTCTCAAGGGATTGGAGTCTCCTTCACATCATCCAATTCATCCCACCTTTTGAGTAGTGCATCTAGGAATATCAGCTTATCCTTCTTCCCCTTCACTGCTTTCTTCATACTTATTGTTGATACCACTTGAGACTTCCTTGGTTGTCTCCTATCTAAAGTCTTTACCACACATGTCTCTTTCGGATCCAAGAACAACATCGACTCCAAGAGAGGAATCATTGCAACTCTACCAATCCATAGAAATTCTTGCCCCAAGATCAACTCAAAGTTATCCGTCTCGATGGCCATAAGATCCATGTGGCCCTGCCACACACCAACTCTCACCAATTCATTCCTTATAATTCCAATCACCTTCCTGGCTGGTGAGTTGATGGTCTTAAAGGAGCTCATGCCTGGTTGCACCTTAAGCTCCAACTATACTGCTCTCCTAGCATATATGTAATTGTGTGTGGCTCTTGAATCTATCATTCCCATGGTGATCTTCCTATTCATCTGCACCTCCACATAACACAATTGATTCTTGTTCTCAGGTTGGGCCGGTGTGGCATTCAGCTGACCTTGTGCACCCAGTACACCCAATCTTGGTTGGATCATCCCCATGGCTAAAGTTGTCCCATCTTGCTTTGCATTCTGGGTCAGGCCCACTATGGTGCTCAATCACTCTCTCCAAACAATCCCTAGCCCAATGATTTTGGTTCCCACAAACAAAACATGCTTGCACCTTCTTGGGAGTCCTCGACTCCTAATTCTTTTCTCTAGTTCATCCCTTCTTATTGCTTTGAGTCTTCTGAGACCCACTTCCAGCTGACTTGCTGCTCTTAGAAGACATCCCCATTGATTTCTCCTTTTCTTTGGACTTTCTCTTGTCCTCTCTTGGGGGAGACTTCCTATCTTTCCTCTAAGAACTGAACCCAGTTTGACTCTTCTACACATCATTCTTGTAGTCTAGCAATCGATCTACTATTGTAATCACCTCTACCATGGTCTGGACATTCCCACACCTGAGTTCCTGTTGAGCCCATGGCTAGAGACCCTTCATGAACTGAAACAACTTGTCCACCTCAAACATGGCCTTGATCTCCAAAATCAAGGTTGAGAAGGCTTTGATGTAATCTCTAACCTGCCCACTATGTTTCAATCTCAAGAACTACAACCTAGCCTATCAGGATGAGTTCCCCGGTCTGAATTGGTCCTTAAGACTTTCTTGTAGCTCATCCCAACTATCCACCTTGACCATTGTCTTGCCTTCCCTAAGATCCTTGACTCTAGTCCTCCACCAAACCTTGGCATCCCCAAACAAGAACATGGTAGCAGTTCTCAACTTCGCTTCATCTATGTATCCATTGAGGGTATCCAGATATTGCCCCATATTCTAGAAGAATTTCTCCAGTATTATGTCATCCTGTTGACCTACATACGGTTCTAGGGGCTTATCCTTATGTGTTGGCTTCCCTACACCCTATGCAATCACTCCCTTTATAAACTGAATCTCATCCTCCATCTTCTTCTGATCAATACATCTTGTCAAAGCCAACTCAATGAGAAGGTCCCTAACCTCCTCCTCTAATGTGACTAGCCTATTGGCCAAATCTACATCCTCCAAAAACATCACTCAATGCTCCAAATCAGTGACTCTATCTTGAGTTCTCATGGTCCCCTTATCGACATTCACATGTACTCTTAGGTTGGTCTCCTACTCCCTCTCTAAGCCTAACCCTCTCTCCTCACCATTCAACTCATCTAAATCCATAGATCCCCACTTCACAAAACTCACTTCAAAAGATATGGTGTTGTTGCTTGGGGTATCAATCCTTGCTCTGATATTAAGTGTCATGGGGCCATGCCTCCGTGTGGCACCAACACTCTAACTCAATGTGAAGGTCCCTGACCTCCTCCTCCAATGCAACTAGCCTATTGGCCAAATCTATGTCCTCCAAAAACATCACTCGACACTCCAAATTAGTGACTCTATCTCGAGTTCTCATGGTCCCCCTATTGGCATTCACATGTACTCTTGGGTTGGTCTCCTACTCCCTCTTCGAGCCTGGCCCTCTCTCTTCACCATTCAACTCGTCTAAATCCATAGAGCCCCACTTCACAAAACTCACTTCAAAAGATATTGTATAGTAAATGTTTGTATAATTATACACAAGATATTGTAATAGTATATAGTAGAATTTAAAATTAGTTAATGTATTGTTTTTAAATAATTGTAGTGTTATATAAAAATACATTACTTAATAGAAAATTGAATAAATTTGTTTATTGTGATTTATGATAACCATTCTTGACGTTTCTTCAAATAATTATTGATATTGATCATTATCATACATTCAAACTTACCTCATATTAATATATTGATCAAAATTCATAAAATTGTTAAATGTATGAGATTGTTATAAACTAGTAAGCTCGCCTATAGATACTATTTTATGGTTGATAATCACATATATTAGTTATATTGACCAACCACAACATAAAATGAATTTCTTAGAGAAATTAAGAAATTAAACCTCTACATTAACACATAGTCACACACATCAATGGAAGTATAAGTATTAGTATATTATATTATAATGATAAATTACTACATTATAGACTGAGGCAAGTTAACCTCCAAAACTTTAGTTAATAGGACAATATATAAAGAAACTTCATCTATTGGAGTATTGCTACTAAACTTTATGTTACGATTAATGACTTTCTAATAGGGGAGAGGGGCCCATAGTGGAGCACCCTAACTTCACATTCCTCAAAATCTTATGTGAAAATTTCAAATCATTCCCAATTCCGTATAGGAGTTTATTTGGCAACTTGTGTGCTTCCATATTTCGTTTTAGGGTCACATTATCAAATATGATGCCACATCAACATGCTTTTTGTTGAGGTATCCAAAAAGGGCCAAAAAATAAGCGAGACAATTAGTGGTGCACTATGTAATGTTTTATTGGTCCACTAATGTGGCATCACATGATTTGTTAGTTTTTGTATTTTATGGATAAAAAGTGGTTTGCAATTGGTTATTAAGGTGCTCTACTATGGGGCACACTGAGGACTACTTCTATCCCCACTATTGGACCCTGCTCTACTATAGGCCCCTCTCCTGTAGTATAAAACCATTTTTGCAAGCAATTAGTTTTTAATGCATGGTAATTATAATTGTGTTCGTTTGTCGTAGGCTTCAAAACATAATCTGGGCATATTTTCTTTTTAATAGATTGGCCTGTTACCACAGATGGTAAGGAAAACATGCCATACAAGTGAAACAAGCCATGAATACAAGGTTACAACTTTTATTTTCCGTCGGCTAACTGCCAACATCAAGGCAATTGAAACACAAAGCTTTGACTAACCTAATCGATGCATAAAAATACCATACTACTCCTATTTGCTTTATGCTCCTCTTGTACATGACCAAAATGTGCTCATTAATCAGTCTGTGGATCACGCCCTGTATTTGGGCCTGGTCTCTTTTGAGATTTCTTACTTTTAACAGCAGCCTGAATAACAAACACACAACAAAAGATTTAGATTAATAACATCTGTATCATCAAAACCATTTGATAATGTTGATTTCTCCAGACGACATTATACAAGAATATGTATAATAAAAAACATTGATAATGTTCAAACAAATTATTTTCTTTCAAATTAATAAATATTAAGAATTCAAGTCTAAAACCTACTGTTTTCAAGAAGTACTCTTTACCAGTACACATTTTGCATGCCAAAAATGATAAATATTCACCTTATTTAGATATAAAAGCGATATAACTTCAACAATTGACGATAATAATCATTCACTTAAAATCATTTATTTTTCTTTATAAAAAATTTGGGACTCTTCCAAAAAAACCTCTTTACCTCTGTATAAAAAATAATGATTAGCAAAGGCCTGATTCCTGACTACAAGAACTGCAGCAAGAGAACAATACTTACAGTTGAATAGATTTGGGTATCTCCTCTGATGATACCTTCATTTGATATCTTCTCCGCCACGTTGACATCTTCTGCGAGATTGCAGAGAAAATCAAATGAGTGGCCTTAGAAAACCAAATAATCAACATTATAAAATAAGATAATTCATTGTATCAATATGATTGCAAAATACCCAAATCTAAGCTCTGGGTAACTTTATCATTGTCTCCCTTTGAAAATGTATGTGCAAATCTGTTCTGAAAAACCGTAGCATTACTCCAAGCCCTTAGATGGGTGGTAGTGAACCTTCGCATACACAGAGTCCATGTGTTGCTGCTCATTATTCGGCTCATCTTCATCCACCCCTATGTGTGATTTCTGCTACTTCTTTAGCTCATTATATGCACTTTCTTCTAAGATTCCTTCATACATTCTGAAGACTCTGCATGCTAAATTCCAGCAACAACAAAATAAGATAAAGAAGTGACAGATTGCTTATTAAAAAAGGGATAGTAAAACAAGCCTAAGAGAAACATGTAGCCACTAAAGAACAAGACCTAGCACGCGTGAGGGAATCATAAGTCTGAATAGCAAGGCAATTCAAGTGTGAAAGTGGCCAAAGCAAACATAAGTCTAATACCGACGCAATTCGTGTGTACAAGTGGTCCAAGCCATTGAGAAAGCCGTTTACTAAACGGTGAAAATAATATAAATAAATTGACTGCATTTTAAATATAAATAGGGTACGTAGTAATCACCGACACGGAGTTGACTGGGCAATGAATGCGCCAAGTTGACTCTGGATTCCCAAGCCCAAGTCAAGTTGACTTTTGACTCTCAAGCTGAGGTCGACTCTTCTCTCTCAAACACTTGCAAACGTGTGGGAAAGTTCCTTCTAACTCTCTACATAATATAAAAGAATTCAAGGTGGGTCTATTTTTCCACTCAAATAGTCTTTAATGTTCACTGTCAATTAATTTTATATGTAATTAATATTTATTTATTAATTTTCAAATTTTATTAGTGGGAAAAGAAAGTTAGGTATGAATAATAATATATAATTTTGATGAATATTATTTTTTAAGAAATTTTATGGAATATGAATTTTTAATGTTTTTTTTTTCTTTTTTTTGAGCTAGAATAATTTAAATGTAGAATTTTGTATAGAGGTGAGATCCAAGTTGAAAATATTATATTTCACTATCTATAATGACTCGATTTGATCATAAATGTACTCATGTTAAATCTCAACTCTCAATGATTATAGTCCCTAAATTCCCTCTAAATCATTAGAGTAAAAGAAGTTGGGTTCACTTCTTTCCTTTAAATTGTGTTTAATGTTGGGATTAAGATTAATAAACCTTCAAATTCCTAATATTTGTATTTACTATTTGATTTGTATTTTAATGTACTCGTATGGAAAATAAGAATTTCACTTAATGTGGAATACTTTGCTACATGTATTTATTGTTATAATGTCTTGTAAAAACATCTATCATGTAAACTGTGTATGAGCATTTATGGCATTGTAAGATATGTGATGGACCATATCATGTATAAGAGCCTGTAAGTGGGACTTACAAAGTAGACTAAAAAGTTATGGATTAATTTTGACCAACTTATGGTGCCTTAGAGCATTTTGCTAAATGAGCAAAGTCCATTTTGTTATGTGGTGAAAAAATGAGTTACATTCAATGTTGGCGATGTTGGCCTATCAAGAATTGAGCATTGGAATTAGGCATGGGATTTGAGCACCACATGTGCCCATAGTATTTGCTTATGGCATTAGAACTATTTATGGTTTCTAGGCTTGGACTTGTTTGTATATTGGATGCATAGGGTGTTGGTTCATAAAAGATGCACTTGTATTTGAAGGGGTTTATGCTATTAAATTGACTCAAAAACATAATCGTTAAAGAACACCTCTTTCTCTAAGGACCTCAATCAATAGAAGAGACATAGTAAAGAAAGCATCCAATGGTTTTTGAAAACCATGAACCAACATCCAAGAGGCGTGGTGCCCAAATTACAATGCCTCATACCAAGATTGAATTCCAATTCTATATTTACAATATTACTTACAACTAGTATAACCTATTATAACCTATTCGATTAAGGGGGATTAAGTTGAAGCAATCTGTTATTTTTTCTCTTGAAAGGTTGATAATATTTTTGAGGTGTAGATTCAGGCTTTTTAGAATGGTTCTAGAGGGAGTTTTCACTTCATAGCTACTAATCGAATTTTGCTAATCACAAAGGGTTGTGCATAATTGTGTGAAGGAAGGAAATCTCATCATCTCAAGCTTTGTTTGAATTTTGTCTTGTTGATTGGAAATAAACATTCTTTAAAGGTCAACATCAGGAATCTTAATGTTTATTTGTGAATAAAGCATTTGATATCTTGCTATGAAATTAGTGATTTTCTCATCATCCATTTTTTTACATGTCATCAAGTTGGCTAAGGTCATCTTGGGACCCATGTGAATTTGGAAATGGTTGTCAAAGGCATCAATAATTTCATTGCTTTAACTAATTGAATTATTCAATAAGGACCAAAACCACTCTAAAGTAGTATCTTTCAAGGATCTAGGAAATAGCTTAGCCAAGAGTTTATCTTCAAAAATGAAGTAACTACACAGGCTGGTGCAAGCAGAAAAATAAGTAACAAGATCCCTTTTCCCACTATATTTCTTAAATCTAGGAACCTCTATACCTTATGGTATATGTGCTCTCAGTATCTCTAAGGATAAGGGATTAGTTTTTATGTATTGTGAAGGTTGGGCATAGTTGTTTGGATTAAGGTGGTGATTTTTTATTGAAGGGATGGTATGTTTTCAAAAGTGTATTAAGGATCGGATCGTTGTTGGTATTGTGAGATGGAGGTGAATAATATGGAGTGGTGTATGTTTGTGGAGGGCAAGTAAATTGTAGTTTTGTAAGGGGGGATGGTTGAAGAGATATGAGATTTGAATGCACAAAGGTAGAGGGATTCTCAATGGAAATACCTATGAAAGTGTTGATATTGCTAGTAGGTTGAATAGTTGTGGTAACATGAGTACTAGTGTATGTAGGAATAGAGGTGAGGGTTGTGGAAGGAGGAATTGAATTTCCACCTTGGCTTTGAGTATACCACACCACAAAGTTTGAGCACAACTAGTCATGGTAGGGATGTTCTTATTAATAAGATGACCTAGACTTCAAACAATCTCTATTCCATGTCCTATTTCAAGCATTTTCCTCTCATTATCTAAAGTAGGAATGACACTAGTATCAATGTTTTTAGTATTCACAAAGTTTTGTAACTTTTCTATGTCTTCACCCATTCTTTTTTTTTTACAGGACATGAGCAACATCATGCACATTGTTTGTAGGTAGGGAAGTCACTAGAAATGAGGTATCAAGGCTATGATCCATAGATGGTTGATTATCAACAGTATATTAGTAAAAGAGTTGGAGAACCCAAGATCCATGACAAATGGTGTATCACGGGATGACATGAATCTCGAACTATGTCTCACAATAGTATTGCTAATAGGGCACCAAGTCATAAAGCTCATACACAATTCAAAAACTCAGTAGTAATCCAAAATGGAAAGGAAGGTAAAATGCAATGCTAGAAATGTGAAGTGCAATGCAAAATATGTCAATGTAATTTTTAAATTCTAAACAAGGTAATTTTTTTATTACACAATGCAAAAAACCCAAAAATAATTCCTTGTAAATGTAATTTTGAAATCACACAATGTAGTAAATTTATCAAATTAAGCTAAATATGATGAATTCCATATGAGAAAATTTGTAAACTAATACAAAAAGCTGAAAAGCGTTAAAATGAAATACATAAGCAGATATTTTATGCCCTGAAAATCAAGAAATGACCTTAATCAGCGACTCGACTTACCCAAAGTGAATGGGTCCTATGCTAGGAGTTTTTAAAAATGTTTTTTGTATATTTTTAGATGATTCTAATGGTTTTTTAGATTCTGATTAGAAATAGCAAGTTACAATTTGAATTTTCTGTGAAGCTAATGTTGAATGCAACAGCAAAATGTGAGAAATGACAATCTAGGAGACCTAATTTGGTGTGCAATTTTGTTTCAATTTTTAAATGAAAATGAATGATGATGTAATGCTATGTAAATGATATGCAAAATGATTGATGTTTTTGCATTTTTTCATATTTAAAGAATGCAATCCTAAAACCCTTAAATGAAGTGAAAAGTTAATACAAGCTAAACAACCCTAGATGAGACTCAATTCAATGTAATGAAATGCAAATGAATGCAAGATCTAAATATAGGGTGAAAATGGACTTCAAAATTAGAAAATGCAATGATCAAACTTAGGTTCACCAAAATGAAATGAAAAAAATGAGGTTCTTACAAGGGGTGAACCAAATATGGTAAGATAAGAGACCTATTCTCCTTTATTTCAATAAGAAATGAGAACCACACAATGAAAGTAATATCAACCTAAAGGTGAGTCAAATCAAGGTGTAAATCTGTTGATTTCTTTATCTTGCAAGGACGAGGGTCCTAATTAAACAACATTTTGGGGAGAAAGATTAAAAATAACAAACTAACTCCAAAATGGAATCTACAAAGAGCATCTAATAGATTAAGCTTACTTCTAATGGAACTAGAAATCAAAATGCATATCTAAGTAAGGGAAAATGAGTAGTATGCAGTCACTAAAGTGTTTTTTTCAAAGTTTACTAAGGACTCATTCACCCTATAGTGAATGGGTCTTGGCTAGATCTTTGTAAAAATAGTTTTGGATTCTCTTCTCCTATGTCTACACTCACAGATCCTTGATTTTCATAGTCGGATAGCAGGAAATAAACCCTGTAGGTGAGTTTTTGTGGAATTGCAAGAATGATGACAACAAATACAACTTTGACAACTTTACAATTTTTCTCTTCAAGAGATCTTCCACCTAAAATCTGCAAACACACATCAAGAGGGAAAAATATTTTGTTGTGGGTGAATGGGGGTTTGCCTTGGTCAAACCCTCTTTTGGTAATT
>VDFB02000363.1:64607017-64902086 GCA_007258455.2 Sequoia sempervirens | reverse complement strand
GCCAGCTGCCAACTCACATCATCTAAATACTGCCTTTTCAGTAAATTCACCACAACCTGAGAGTCAGACTCACATATGATCCTTCGCCATCCCAAATGACTGCCCCACTCCACAGCCAATAAAATTGCCTAGCCTCCATAAGATTATTAGTATGAAGACCTTTATACACAAAGAAGATAAACTGAACATCCCTAAAGCTATCCCGACCATTACCCCCAATGCCAGCATGACCCGGATTTCCTCGAGAAGAGCCATCCGAGTTGATTGTACATTTAAGTGGAGATATATTAGGATGGAAGGATGAAATGTTGGTAGGTTAATATGTATAAAATAATTGTTGTTGATGATGTGATGGTGGTGGTGGTTGTTGATGATTATGAGATGTATGTTTGTGAACTATTAAAGTTAAGAAATATGAATTGATAGATTAATTCAAATTGATAAAACTTGAAAATTTATTTTACATAAGTTATATGTCATAGATATAATTGTAAAAGAAAATATATTTTCTTTAGTGTTAACCTAGGTTAATTGAGTAAATGTAATTAGTTAAGCACAAATTATCCCGGATTAAATAATGATACTTCAAAACGATAAATGAGATTATTTCAACAATCAATTTAGGAAAGTTGAAAAGGTTAATGCCACTTAACTTGTTGATTGAAGAATGTAGGCCTTTAATGAAGAGTAAGACATTTGGTTGATATTTGCTTAGGAATGGGATCTCAATTAGTTAAATGCCTTAAAATTCCATAGATCTAGGTTAGATCAACAATTGTAAATACATTCTCTACATCCAAACTTTGCACAATGTGAAATTTTGCTATGTGATTCACTTGATTGAATTTCATCTTTTTAATTTTTTATATGTTTTAAATATATCTAAGGGCTAATAATATTTTGAAATATCTAGAAAGGGTTATTCTTGTTTTACAAGGAGATGTATTCTCCTAGGTCATCTCCAAGAAATTTGTGGAAAAGTTGGAAGATGGTAGGTGATAGTCCTAGAATGATATGTACGTGCATTTGTTTCTTCTTTTAGTGCAGAAAATCCAAATGTTTTGCTATACTCTAGAATGAGAAGAAATGCTTGAGAAAAGAGATATAAAATAAATGATAATGAATGTCTTTAAATATTAATACATAACATCAAAATTCACAAAATGTGTATTTAATTAGTTTAGAGTGGAAAAAAATTAAAAAAACAAATAAACCAAAATTTAAATTTGAATTTAAAAAAAATACTTGGGGTGGGCAAACTTCATCATATCTAGGTGTATAATGGCTATTATTTGGTAGGTGTATAAATAAGTGTAATAAGAAAACGGAGATGGTGCGCTCTGCTCCAAAACCGGTCGCCCCTGTGAATGACGTCGGTTTCTTTGTCTCTGAACCTTCGCACTCCCTCCCCTCTGCATCACAAGTTGATAAGCCATGTTGGCACTTTTGCTGAGGTCTTAGCGCCAAATAGGAATGTAGCGCGGGGCTTAGGGTACCAGGGCAGATCTGTAGGGAACGTTTCTCAGCCAAACTATAAGACAGTGTTGGGTATGGCCTCGGATTCTGGGTGTTTGGAGGCCGGTTCAAATCGAACAAGACCTCCTATTGTGCTTTCCAAACTGCCCTCTCCTCGTAGCAGGACAAATCAAAACCCTCCATTTTCAGTCTCTTTCTTTGAATGTTCCAAAAATTTATCTAGATAGTGTTGCTGGTGAAGAGAGGTCTATTTGCAGGCTCATGCTCTTGTTTGCAGATTTATGAAGGTATGGTCAAAATTAATTGGAGGAAATATTTTTTGGAAGAAGAAATTAGTATCTATCCCTATGTAAAAAGGTTTTTTATACTAGAATTTGATTTTTATTACTGGGCCTTGGTTCTATCAAGGAGATTTCTTATGCATGAAACTTTGGTTCTCTTTGTCTAATTCATGAACGAAGACATTTTTCTGCTTTTTTTGTGTGTTTGTTTACTTTACCTTTCATTAAAGTTTTGGGAAGTTGATTGCCTAAAGGTAATTGGCAACAGGTTGGGCAAGTATCATAGTATCTCAAAGGAAATAATCAATTATGAAAACTCAACTTTTGCTCGTCTTTGTGTTGAAATGGATGTTACAAAAGGTCTTCCAGCAGAGATTTTTCTCAAAGTTGGCAATAGACGATGGCGTCAACCAATAGACTACGAAAAAATCGCCTTCAAGTGCAGAAGATATTTCACAACTAAACATGTTATTGCACAATGTGGTAGGGGATGGACTAAGGATTCCCCCATTAGTAGGTTGTCTTGGTGGGATGAGGTGGAATCTCATCACTATGTAATCTCTCCCTAAGAGTGGAATGATGTTGTTCCTTCCCCTATGGTTCAAAAAAAGGTTCCAAATTTGCCTCATCTATATCAAGAGGTTGTGCTTGACAAGAAGTCAAAAGAGAAACTTACATTGGCTTCTCCACCCCCCTTAGAGAAATTGGATTCATAGTATATGAACATTGGAATTTCTTAGATTACTTCAGTTGCCAGTGATAATGGTGAAAATTTGATTGTGGAAAATAGCAATGATCCTCCTAAAATAGAACAAGAATGGATAGAGGTGAAGAGGAAGAAAATGCCATCAACAAAACAAAAACATCTAATGACATTAAGATCCTCTACGAAAGTAGAAAATTTAGATATGTATTACATTATGTAATTTGGGGTCGATGCAAAATTTAAGTCGAAAACATGTAATCTGGTACTTTAAAGAAATGGAAAGAGTGTTATCCTCTCTGATAGAAAGTTTCCTAAAAATATAAAAATAAATAAATAAGCGTAATAAATGTGTAGGTAAGATGAATGTATTGGAGTATGTGCATCCAAGGATAAGGTGAGTGCTAAGTGCATGGGAACATGCAATTATAGGGATGGGTGAAGGCTAGGGGAATGAGCCCAACTTTACATAGGATTGCACTATTTGTCATTATGTGTGTGTATAACTATCTCAAAATAGGCACAAAATTAAATGGGAAACTACATGAGTATGCAAATTTCACCATTACCTTTTTCCCTATTTTGAGGTTCATATGAATCATAAAATGATTATGCATCTTAAAGTATGTAGTACTCACAAACCTACATGTAAAGTAAATATTTAAACATTAAAGTTTATGAAAGGGATTCATGTAATGTAACATACCCTACTAAGGTGTTGTTGTGTAATTAATTTCTTTGGTATACACTCTTTAGGGGTACCTACAAAATAAAGAAAAAAAATGCAATGAGTACCTTTTGTCTCATAAATTAAAATTAGGTGCAAAATACTTGAGCTTGCTAGTTATCTAAGAAATATAAAAACATAGGAAATGAGTAAGGAGGAAAATTCAACCTATTTAAAAAATGATGATGTGTTTGGCTTGGTTTCCATGGGATGACAAGGTAGATGGAGTGCATGGCATGTCATATGGTATTAATATATTTGATCATAGTGATGAGTCTTTGTATCATATGTTTCTACCTAAATCTCAATATAAGATTGTTAGTGATAGCATATGTTCCCCCTCTTCAATTGATTATATCCATTGGCTACAAGCAATTGAAGGAGAGGGAAAACTATACATAACATTAAGTAAAATCTACATATAAGAATGTGAGTATGTGAATCATATAAATGAATATCAATGCTAAATACAATATGCGATAAGGATGTAAACATCTAAAATGTTAAAGTATGGTAAGTGGATGAGGGATGGAGATAGGATCTAGGATGTAATATTTCCCCTTCCATAGGTAATGTGCAATTGAAGGAGAGAGAAAACTATACAGTACATTAAGTAAAATCTACATATAAGAATGTGAGTATGTGAATCATGTAAATGAATATCAATGCTAAATACAATATGCAATAAGGATGTAAACATTTAAAATGTTAAAGTATGGTAAGTGGATGAGGGATGGAGATAGGATCTAGGATGTAATATTTCCCCTACCATAGGTAATGTGCAATTGAAGGAGAGGGAAAACTATACATAACATTAAGTAAAATCTACATATAAGAATGTGAGTATGTGAATCATGTAAATGAATATCAATGCTAAATACAATATGCGATAAGGATGTAAACATCTAAAATGTTAAAAGTATGGTAAGTGGATGAGGGATGGAGATAGGATCTAGAATGTAATATTTCCCCTACCATAGGTAATGTGAAATGGAGGTGCATCATCCAAGTGCATGAGCACACACAATGAAGTTGGTAAGGTGATAGGTCCCTAGTGGACATAAGTAGGAAAAGAGGTCATTTGTGGGAGAAGATGTGATGCACCAAATGTATTAGGATGGTAATGTACCTACATACAATATTATGGAGAGGAAGGCATGATGTCCCAATATAAAAGGTATAGTTGTAGTAATGAAAATGTGCACTCCACAATTTACTTTGATATGTTTTGCACTTATTTTAATCTCTTTCTATTTAGGGTATGTGCAGGATCATCATGGAAAAAACAGGCCCTTAAGTGGCAAAAAATTCAGAAAAATCAGAGTTAGGAAACTTGACGCAAAAATTTGAATAAGTTATCTATATTATTTCAAAATTATGTAAGAATAGAATCTGTAGCAAATTGAATGTAGTTTCTACACTGCTAGGTTTATTTTTTTTAAAAGAAAATTTATTCAAATGGTGAAAATGTGAAATTTTAATGCAGTAGTACTTAAATTTTAGGGAAAAAATAAGTAGGTGTCTGTTTGACCACCCTAACTACAATAAAATGATAATATTTTTTTATAAGATTTTAGATATAAGTAGAGGACTCATGTCCCGGTGTGATGCATATTTTTTTATAATTTTTTTCCAAATAAATAATTAATTATAAATTTTTTATTACAACTTTTAAAAAATATAAAAACTTCTATGTTTGACCACCTTAACTTGGTCAAAACTTTATGAAATTCATGTTTTTTTTTAATCCTATAGTATGTGAAGCATAGAATGTGATGCATGTTTTAGATTCAAAAAATGTGATACTGTTTGAAAGCTATGAATGTTTTTCAATCAACCTATCAATCAGGACTTTAGTCGTAATTCAAATAGAAAATGAATAATAATTATTTATTAAATTCAAAGTAAAGCATAATTTATATTGGTGGAAAGCTGAGAATCTCCTTTAAAAACCCTTTTTGTTTCATCAAGTTTAGGTTAAAAAAATTCGCCAGCCACATACCCTACACATACCCATCATATCACCGCTTTTTGGCCCATCATGATCCTGCACATACCTTTTACATGATTTTTAGCCTATTTTAACCTCTTTTCTTCCCCTTTCTCAAGCCATGTCCTTGTATTTTACATGTTAGCCTTGTGCTCCTTTTTATGTGCTGTGATGATAAAATTTCCTACCCAATAGTTTTTTTTTCTATTACAAATAGTACTCATTTTAAGAGCTCACACTTGTAGCATATTTTTAGGACTCATTTAACCAATCCTTATCTGCTCACTTGAATTTGTGTGTCAAATATTTTTATGTTTGTGTGTTCAAATTTGTGTCATGTGTTGTCGATGGAGATGTTGGTAGCCTTTGTTGTCCCTATTCCTGATTTGTTGTTGTTGGTTGGGCAATGTATAAAGATATATCTTCTCTCCTAGAATATTGTGTACATTCTAAGAATTTTAGATTGTTGTTGGTGGTTGCCAGGGTGTTGTCAGAGTTTTTCCTTAAGTACCAGGCCTTCTTAATGCCAAAGGAGGAGGTGATTTCCATTTTTACTGGAGTGGTTTCTTTCTATTGGGTTCTATAGTTGTTATTTTTTATTGAGGTGAAGTTTGCTCCTATTGAGGTAGAGCCCTCTCCTATTGAGGTGGAGTTGGATGTTGTAGTTGTTTTGGGAAGCAATCTTCTCTTCTACTGGTTCCTATTGAGATGGAGTTTGTATACATGTAGGAGGGTGGTGACTTCGGTAGTAATGGTTCTCACTTCTTCCTCTCTTATAGAGGGGAGCTCTATCTATTGAGGCGGAGTATAGGTTGGAGAATCTTGAGTTGGATGTTGTTGTATGAAGACTAATGATCTAAGCAGTGGTTACTAGTTCTCTCTTACTCCCCTATTATGGTGGGGAGTCAAGTTGGCTCAGTGTTTCCTAAACTGTGCGGATGGTATGTTGTAGTCTAGTTGTTGTAGGTTGTTTGTTGCCTGGATGACTTAGGAGGATTTTAATATTTGTTTGGGTTTTTAGTCCCTGTTAAAACCTGATTGTTGATGGTTTTGGGTTCCCTTGAAATCCTATTCTTTCTAGCATGGATAGTCTTGTGTATCTTTAGGGTTACATTGTTGATGTTGGACTACTAATGGTCTATGTTGATATCTATTTGTAGCTTTCCTTTGGTTGGGTTTTGGGTCACTTTAAAACTTGATTGTAATGGGTTTCACGTCCCGGGTAAATGCAAGAAGATGAGTCCACGAAACGTGGAATTTTTTGCCTAAGGCAAAAAAACGAAATTGGCTTGCAAAAAACGGGATCCCGTTTTCTAAAATTTCCATTTTTGGAAAATTTTCAAAACAGGATCCCGTTTTGAATTTTTTCCAAAATGAAAATTTCCAAAATGGAAAGTTTTCAAAACGATCCTGCTTTTGAAAATTTTCTATTTTGAAACTCCAGAAATTTTTCAAAACGGGTCCCGTTTTGAAAACTTCCATTTTTGGAATTTTGTTTTGGAAAATTACAAAACGGGATCCTGTTTCATAGAACCATAAAAAATGCTTTTTTTATGAAACGAGATCCCGTTTTGAAACAGGATTCCGTTTTTTAATGAAATGGGATCCCGTTTTTTAAATTATGAATATTTGGGTGGCTTTTTTGGCTTTTTTTGGTTCAGGAAATGGCTTGGGGACCTGAACCTAAGCTTTGAACCTGGTTTGACCTGCAACTTGAAGGTCTTGTTAATGTCACAGGAAAATAATGACTTTGGACATATGTCTGAAGACCTATTTTGCAGAATTTTTTTACGAAAGTAAAACCCATTATAGATGAAACAGTGCAGATTCCAAATATGTAATTTTTTTAATAATTTGATTATTTTTTCTATTTTTCAATTAATTTCTAATGAAGCTAGTCCATAAACTTGAATTATCAGTTTTTTTAGTATTTTAATAACTTTTGATCAACATAACTTTTTGACGAACGGATTGCATGAGAACAAACTTCAGACAATTCTTTTCAATTTAAAATAAAAAAATAAAAAAAATGATAACTTTAGGTCATCTTATGCGTATCGTACACGACGATTTTTCAAAACAACAAATATGCCTAACAAAAATTTTTTTTAAAAAAAAATTCAATAAAAAATTACAAAAAAATATTGTAAACAAGCTTTAGTTAGTCACAAATATTTTCCCAAAAGTATTTAGAAAAATATGATAATTTAGGTCAAGATATGGATGTCGTACACGTGCATGGTATGGTATAAAAAAGTGACTTTTAAATGTACAGTGGTTTTTAGAAACGCCTATTGAAACTCAATTTTTACAATCTGGGTATTGAAATAAATTACATGTTTGGAAACTAGACTTCGAGTACTACATTTTATGATTAGTGACTTTTTCAAAGATTCCATATCTAAGTGCTTCAAATTTTAAGGTCAAATGTGTCAAATTCTGAAAATCAGGGAAAACACTTCCACTTTTTGGCCAAAAAGTGGACTCAACTTCTTGCACACACTCTCCCATCAAAGCCTATTTTTCCACTAATCAAAAACACATATACATAACTAGTAATATAAAGAAACCCCTCAACATAAATAAACCTTAAATTGAAAACCATTATAAAAAAATAGTCAATAAAAATAAATCCCTCACCATATATGATTGTAAAACCATCTTGAGGGAAAACCATAATTTTCTTTCTTACAAATAAACTCTCTAGATCCTTACATCATTAAATTATTTGTTGTGAATTATGAAGTTGATTTATTTTCAAGTCTAATAGAGGAGTCTTGCAACATTAAACATTTGTGCAAATTTTACTTTTATTAATTGGAACATGTCAAGTGGATATGAGAGGAATTATAGTAAGATCTGCAATAGACAACCCATATAGATGGCATGGACTTGTATCCATGGTATCTTGGGGACCAATGGGTGATCAAAGGGGTGTGTCATTGGAACCTATTTGACTTATGTCCATTCTAAAAACTTTAAGTTATCATAAATATTTAAACATCTAATCAATTTAATAGTATGTATTTTACTTTCAAAGAGTCCTCCAATTTCGCCAAGTTTTCTTATATTGCAACAAAGTGACATTTGTTGTGTTCACCCTCAATAGTGTACATACATGTGCACTTGTGAACATGTATTGGTGCTTTAAGTAAATTTTAATTGAATTTTTATTTTCAAGTAATATTTCAAGTGTAAAATTTAATTACGAAGTTATGTATGATACAACATATCAACTATTGAAACAAGATTATCTATTGGATCCTCTCCAAAAAAAAAGTTTTCCTATATAATTTTTTTGAAAAATTGGTCTATAAACCCCTCTCCTATTGTAATAGTAGCATTTCCCAAATAGTTTATTTGTCTTTGTATATCTTACAAGGAATAATATAAAAAATATGTTCTAATTTTATTATATGTCTCATTAAAAGGCATATTATTGAAAAAAAATGGAATGAGAAGAGCAATCTTATTTATATTTTATTGATTTCAGGAAGGATTTCAACATGATTCTTAGGAATAAATTATGGTGAAGGATCTTAACATGATTCTTAGGAATAAATTATGGTGAAGGATTTTAGTATCCTACCACAATTCAAAGGAGCTATCCATATGCTCTATCAAGATGCTTGGGTAAAAAATAAAACTCAAGAAAGTATTTGATTTTTTTAGGAGTGAAATTGGAGTTAAGCATGGTTGCATATTATCTCTTAAATTGTCTAGCATATATCAATAAAATTAAATAATGGTTAATTTTGAAATGTGGGGATAATATTTTTCTATGGGAATATATGATCAAACTTTTTTATATGGTGATGATAGATTATTTTACCAAAGAGTACTTGTTTTCTCTTGAGCACTTTATGTGTGTGTGTCTACACACATGTGTATATGTGTGTATATATATGTGTGTGTGGGTAATATACATTGTAAATCATCTTTTCATTTGTATATATTTGATGAAAAAAATGTGAAAGTATATACACTAAGATAAATATCTATAAATAATTAGTGTAAATTATTTCAAACTTATTTTTCACATCACAAAATAAAAATAGTTGAGAAATTAAGATATTTTATTTTTTTAAGTAAACTACCTATGTAAAAGAGTATATAAATATGAATATTATGTATGTGATATCAATAAAATATAAATTTATGTAAAACTTGTTAGCTAATAGATGCACCTAATGAGGTTTGAAAATTACAAAGGATATATTGTAAAGCACCTATAGTAAAAAATTAATAGACTACCTTGTGAAATGGACATGCACATAATTTCACTCTTGCATAATCAATATTTTCCCTAAGATGTATACATTGAATGAGATTTTTTGAATTTGACTTTGAATTGATAACAGTGTTAGTGCTATTAGATTTGAATTTGAAAATTGTATATAAATTTGAGGATGATTTGTTATGAATTATGAAGTTGATTTGTTTTCAAGTCTAATAGAAGAGCCTTACAACATTATTTTTTTGTGCAAGTACCTTTATTAATTAGAACATGTCAAGTGGATATGAGAGAAAGTATAGGAAGATGCACAATAAACAAACCATATGGATGTCATGGACTTGTATTTATAGTAGCCAAGGAACCAAGACATGATCATGAGGATGTGTAATTGGAACCTATTTGACTTATGTCCATTCTAAAAAAGGCTAGTTATCATAAGCATTTAAATATATAATTAATTTGAATACTATACATTTTATTTTCATCCTCCAATTTTTATGAAGTTATCTTATATTGTAACTAAAGTGACAATTATTTTGCTCACCTTGAATAATGTACATGCACACGCACTTGTGAACATGTATCAATGCTTTAGGAAATATTTGCTAGACTTTTCATTTTCATGTAATAGTTCTTGTAATATATTTAATTAGGAGTTATGTGTGATACACTATAGTGACTACTGAAACAAGATTATTTATCGGATCCTCTCCCATAATGAAAGCTTTTCTATATAATTTTTTTAAAGTGTTGGTCCATAAACCGCTCTCCCATTGCTATAGTAAAGTTCACCAAATAGTTGTTTTTCCTTCCTAATATGTAACATCACATCTTATGAGGAATAATATAAAAATTTGGACCATTTTGTGGTAAATGTGTAGGGGCTACACTAATCTTCTTTATAAAGTTTAATTTTATTAGGAATGAGAAATATGAAGCTTGTTTCTATTTTGTTGATTTCAAGAAGGCTTTTGACATGGTTCCTAAGAATAAGTTATGGTCAAGGATCTCAGTATCCTAGTGCAATTAAGAGGAGCTATAATATGCTCTATGGATGTGTTTGGGGAGAAAATATAGCCAAAGTATGTACTTGAAAAATTATTAGAAATGGCATTGGAGTTAAGCATGGATTCCTTTTATCTCTTACACTTTCTAGCCTATATATTGATAAACTTGAAGAACAATTGAGTTTGAAAGTTGGGGATGATATTCATCTAGGCCTGAATATGTTGTCAATTTTCTTTTATATGTTGATGATCTTATTTTGATTACTAGGTTTACTTAAGGGTTACAAAAGAAAGTATTTGTCCTTGAGCACTTTTGCAAAGATGTGGGTATGCAAGTTAACACTAGAGCAAGACCAAGATCATGTTCTTCTCCAATAGAAAGAGAATGAGTACATTCAACTTTTATTTTCAAGATCAAGTATTTTAGATGAAGTGAAAAAAATTAAATATCCTACGATTGACTTAAACAACTTTAGTTGGATATCTTGTGGAAGGAAGATAACTTTGGGAGGGTAAAGAGCATGTTTTGTCTTTAAAATAAGTGTAAATACACATATTGATGGGATAGAAAAACTATTTAGACTTATTTTAGCTATTAGTAATTATTGTGGTGCTTTATGGGTATGAAATATAGGTCAGTAGCATCTTAGACACCAAATAGATGCAAATAAATAGAATCCAAAACTGCATGATCACAAGAAAACTCAAATTAATAACTCCAAACCCCGATGATACTCTTCTTGCTAAAATAGTATAGTTCCTATTGAAGCCATTGCTATTATGCATTTTTTAAAATATATAAAAAAATGAGTAGATGTATGCCTATCAAAGACCCAAAGTTGTCTTTAAAGATGTGTTGAATGATAAAAAAATTGTGGATGAATCAAAACAATAGATAGATGAGAAAATTGTACATTCACTTGAATTCTTTCCTTAGCAATTGCAAAGAAATAAAGACTTTTCTTGTGGATAAGTTTTAGAAATCTATGTGAGAAAAAGAATTAAAAAAAGAAGAAGAAATAATACAATGAAAATTTTAACCTCTTATCTAACCATCAACAACAAAAAAATCTAGAGACCAATATCCTAAAAATTCTAATAATTACTTGATAGAATTTTATTGTGGACTTTCTAGTCCACAAGCCACTGGAATACTTGTCTCATACATTGGCATACTATTTCATGCCCTGACATACCAATTGATCTATTGGTTTCTATGAAACTATGAAGTAATTGGTGGTTTGAGACTAATTTTCTCTGCATGACAATTTCTGTTTAAGACAAAATCTTTTAAATAGATTTTGTAGCTGTCAAATCATTGTAACAATTCAAATCGTATTTAATCTATCTCAATCAAATCAGATTTTAGGTGATCAAATCATATTTCAAGATTTGCTTTACGCTTGTTATCATCACTGTCTATGAGACCTCATTGGCTCTATGTAGTTTTTCAAACAATTGGCGCGTCTTTGGTATGCTTCCACATTTCGCATACACATCTATCAATGTGATAACAACTACAACATATGAGAGACAACTACTTTCATCTATGTTTTTATGAATCTCCTTGCCCAACTCCAAAGCTCCCATTTCGACACACAATGGGAGGATGCTCACAAATGTTAGTGCATTTGGTTTTACCTCTGCCAACAATGTTTGGTTAAATTTTTTTGTGGAATTTAATCCATGTCCATTTTATATGCATCCAACAATGATTGCAATCAATGAAACAAAGTTTGGTTGATGCATTTTTTTAAATAGTCTTAAGTCCTCATTAAGAGGACCATTTTGAGCATACCTAGTAATCATAGCAATGAATGAACCATTTGTATTTCTTCATTCTCTCTGTTGTCTCCATATCTACTCAATTTGCTCATGAATGTGAGATTTCATTTCTCCAATTCAATCCTATTTCAGTTATGCTTCCAACTCTCTGCTACAAGACAAACTAAAGTGAGAATTCATATGCATAATCTCCTCTCCCATATTTTCACATACAACAAAATTAAAAGCAAGTGCTTTTTTTCTAGCTATTATTGTCCAGCCATATAAGTTGTATGAAGACAATTTTTTATGTATGCTTTGAAATAGAAAAAAAGTAGTCAATATCGTTGAAGTGTAGTTTTGAGCAGCCAACAAACAGGGCATTCTATTGTTCTAGTAATCAAAGAGAAAAAAAATTATGTCTATGTTTTAAGGTTTAATCATTGTAGTTTTGAAATATAAATCATTTTCCGTTCATCTTTGAGTTTTATTACTATTATTTCTTCTCTCTATTGTAGTTTCTATGCTCCTTTGCCTCTCTCCTTCAAACTCAAGAACAACAATACATATGCTTTGGAAAGGCAAGAAAAATTCACACAGGGTCAACACTTACAATTCAAGCCAGGTAGGGAATTTGGTGTCCACAACCAATCTACAAAGTCTGTCGACTACTCTTCTTTCCCATGACCTCCTTGGATGCATCTCAGTCAATATCTACAAATTTGTTTTCTAGGAAGAAATATTTAAATATATGTCATGTTGAAGTCTGCATGCATGTAATGAGTGTGTTGTTAATAAAAAATAGGATTCTCTATACTTGACAATGATTAGATCTTTCACTATTTCATTGATAAATTTGATCATTTAGACTTTTGTTCACAGTTAGCCATTTGGTAATGTGGCTTACGAGTTGCATATTTAGATTAGATATATAACTTGCATCATGGCAAGATCTTTCATGTTGACTAGGCTATATATTATTATTTGTATGTAAACATTATTTAGGGTTTTAACTTTTAACTTTATTTGCAACCCTTACAGACCTTCAATCTTTATCCTATTGTATGGAGTGCTATAAAGTCTGGAAAATATCATTTTGGGCATAACGAGTCCCCGAGTTGACCTTTCAGTAGCTCTTATGTTATGTATTCAACTCAAACAATGGTTGATTAGGCTACTTGAGGTTATAAATTTTAGGAGGGTCAAATATTTACTTGTTCAAGCTATTGTATTGCCATCTAGGTATGTGCAAGATCATGATGGGCCAAAAAGTGGCAATATGATGGGTATGTGTAGGTATGTGGTTGACGACTTTTTTTTACCCAAAATTGATGAAACAAAAAGGGTTTTTAAAGGAGATTCTTATCTTTCCACCAATATAAATTATGCTTTACTTTGAATTTAATAAATTATTACTATTTATTTTCTTTTGAATTATGACAAAAGTCTTGATTGATAAGTTGATTGAAAAACATCTATAGCTTTCAAACGGTATCACATTTTTTGAATCTGAAACATGTGTCACATTCTATGCTACACATACTATAGGATTGAAAAAAAAGAATTTAATTTCATGAAGTTTTGACCAAGTTAAGGTGGTCAACATACAAATTTTTATATTTTTAAAAATTTGTAATAAAAAATTCATAATTAATTATTTACTTGAAAAAATATTACAAAAAAATATGCATCACATCGGGACATGAGTCCTCTACTTATATCTAAAATATTATAAAAAATATTATCATTTTATTGTGGTTAGGGTGGTCTGATAGACACCTACTTATTTTTTTCTTGAAATTTAAGTACTACTGCATTGGAATTTCAAATTTTCACCAAATAGACTTTTTTTTTTAAATAAACCTAGTAGTTTAGAAACTATATTCAATTTTCTACAAATTCTATTCTTACATATTTTTGAAATAATATAGATAACTTATTCAAATTTTTACGTCAAGTTGCCTAACTCTGTTTTCTTGAATATTTTGCCACTTAAGGGCTTGTTTTTCCCATGATGATCATGCACATACCCATCTATAATTCACAAATTCTACATTCTACAATGGGCATCAAGCAACATCCCCATTTGTCTCATGGAAAAGCAATTTGAAGGAATGCCCTTAACAGAACAACATTCTTTCATGGCTATTCTTGGAGCCTATGCTAGCACCTCAATCCCAAGGTAATTTAATCTTCTTTGATGTCATATTTGCAGATCTTGTGGTGAACCATTTGACCCCTATATATGTCTTGAGGGTATGTGCAGTATCATCATGGAAAAAATAGGCCCTTAAGTGGCAAAAAATTCAGAAAAATCAGTGCTAGGCAACTTGACGTAAAAATTTGAATAAGTTATCTATATTATTTCAAAAATATGTAAGAATAGAATCTATAGAAAATTGAGTGTAGTTTCTAAACTACTAGGTTTATTTAAAAATAAATAAAATCTATTTGGTGAAAATTTGAAATTTCTATGCAGTAGTACTTAAATTTCAGGGGAAAATAAGAAGTAGGTGTCTATCTGACCACCCTAACCATAAAAAAATGATAATTATTTTTTATAAGATTCTATATATAAGTAGAGGACTCATGTTCGGATGTGATGCATATTTTTTTGTAATTTTTTTCCAAGTAAATAATTAATTATGATTTTTTTATTACAATTTTAAAAAATATAAAAACTCATATGTCTAACCACCTTAACTTGGTCAAAACTTCATGAAATTTAATTTCTTTATTTAATCCTATAGTATGTGAAGCATAGAATGTGACACATGTTTTAGATTCAAAAATGTGATACCGTTTGAAAGTTATAGATGTTTTTCAATCAACCTATCGATCAGGACTTTAGTCGTAATTCTAATAGAAAATGAATAATAATTATTTATTAAATTCAAATTAAAGCATAATTTATATTGGTGAAAGCTGAGAATCTCCTCTAAAAACCCTTTTCGTTTCATCAATTTTGGGTAAAAAAAATGTTGTCAGCCACATACCCTACAAATACCCATAATATTGCCACTTTTTGGCCCATCATGATCCTGCACATACCCTTGACTTTAATTTTATAATTTCATGCATATTGAGTTTTTATTGTTGATTAAATAATTTGGGCCTTTTATTTTTGTTTAGAAGGTGTGCTCCTAGTGTTCTTGAAAAGCCAACAAGTGCACAACTAACAAAATTCTATGTTAGGTTGGTAAATGATGATGTTCCTATAAACAAGATTTGTTTGGTTTTTGAAATATGTATTTTTCATTATTTATACATTATAAACTGGATCCAAATCTTATTGAGTATTGCTGATTGTAACACTAAGAGACTATTTCAAACAAAAAACAAGCTTTAAAGAATAGAGGGTTATCAGGTATATAGTACAATTGTTTTTCCCATCTTCTAAAGTTCTATTTTTGAGATTATGTACCAAAAAAGATATCATGTAATTAGGTGAGGTAGAAATTAGCCTTATTTAATTTGTATATTATGGCATATTTTTATTTTCATTCTAACAAACAAAAATTCTTGTACTTATAAAATGTAAGCAAATGTGGACGTTATTTGCAGGCTCATGCAATTATGTTTCTGGCTAGCAATGGAAGTCACACTTCTGGAAACACAAAAAGTATAGAATTTACTTCAAAAAAATAGTTAATAGCTTGGAGCCTTACTGATATGGATCAAACACTTTCAAAACAATTCACATTCCCAATGGTACAGGGCACAAATTTTTTGAGGTAGAGTAGTCCAACAATTTCAATATAATATGAGGCTATGTTTTTTGAGCCCCATATCTGAATAAACATAACCTGAAAACATATGCCCTTATACACAGTCCACATTCACAACCACAAATATCTAAGTGGCTAATCAATTCCTAAGCACATGTTATGCAACTTGAAAATAGGGTTTTGGACAATTTAGTCTTCCAAACTATCAATAAGAGCACCCACATCAACTCAAGTCCTTTTCAATCAATGGAAAATCAATAAGCCATACAAATAATGTGGGCGATGGGTAATTTTTTCACTCTTACCAAAAACCTAATTATATTCTTACCAAGCTCCACTAAAATCAAAAGCTTGGGGCCTCTTATCCTGAGAAAAATCGAGCATGTTTTGGTAGAAACTAATAGTCCTCAAGTCACTTATGTCAATTATTCTTTTTGTATATGTTGTTTAAGACTTTTCTTTGCATGGACTATAGGGTGTGATATTTTTCACCCTTTTTTTTAATATGATATTATTATCTTCATACAAAATAATAGAAATGGAATTTGAGGCATACAACACTTACTAGGATAGTAACACTAAATTGACCTGATCTTAGGTAAAACTTTATGGTTAAACATCCTTGAGTCAAATTAGTATGAAGATGAATGACCTATAGAGAGACTGAAAGGTTGCATCTTGTGAACATCACCTACATATAGTTAATTATAATTAAACTATTTATACTCATAAAATGGATAGCCATGGACACAACATTTATTTAATAACAACCTTCATACTTATTGTCCTCTTATATTCAATTAATATTTTAAATTTTCAAATAGAGATTTGATAAGGTTGAAGTTTTTAAATTAAAATGTCAAAGTTGTCAATAAGAGGAATACTAAGATAAACTCCAATTTACAAGTTTTTCACAGTCATTCTTGTAAGTATATATATACCCAAAGAACTTCTTATTCACACCCACTCTTGTGGTATTAGGCAAGTATGAACAATCAAAGCCAAAGCCTAGGAAGAGATCCTTTGTCAGTTGGAGTAGCATATCTACTCACGACCTCCAAATTCAAAAGCACCTCTACCACAACTTACCATTTCATTTTATTCAGGTACCTTTTCTTCTCTTCTTTTTTTCTTCATTACTTCTTTCCTTCTCCATGTACAACTTGTGTTTGGGTAACTTCCTTTGCTACATCTGACCTTCTTTTCATGCACTGATTAATAAGAGATTTGATCCTTTGGGCCCAATTTATCATAAACCTAATGTGTGGATTTTTGTTGTGTTACATGGTCTAAATAGAAATCATTTAAAAGAGAGACCATGGTTATAGGAAAAGGTGCCAAAGGCTTGCTTACTAGGAAATCCTCCATCCCTGCTCCCATTTCTATTAATAATAGTAGCAAATCTATCAGTCATGGCAAGGTTGATAAGAAGAAGTGCATATGTTGTTCATCTCATGTAGGCCTCCAAGTTTTTACTTGTTTGCACTACTTATCATGCTCTTTAGGAGTGCCTCTAATGAATGCATTGCTTCTAATAAATCACAAGCTAATTTCCAAGTCAGAAGGCGACCGTTGAAAGTCAAACTTGCCAAACTATTGCAATATTGCTTAGCACTAGAGATCCTGATATAAATCAAACTAATTTTACTTTTAACAATAAGCATCAAACTTCTAGGTCAACACTAATGTCTATTTATGACAATAGTAAGAAATTCTTACTAATTAGTTTGGGACTTCTATCTTGTACACATGTCTCATTTACCTCCCTCTTTTTGGTTTTGTTTTGAGTATGTTTTTCTAGTTTCTTTTTTTAAGTCATCACATAAGATTCATATGTTTCATATTCCATTCTTTTGTAAAAGGATTTAAATCAAATCTCTTAATAAAATTGTAAATTTTAAATATTTTTTGAGATTGTTAGATTTTTCGATTTTTGTCTAAATCATTTAATGTTTTGATTTTTTAATGTTCTAATCATTTTTAAAGAATTTTCATAAGATGATTTAATATTAAGTATGTTTGAAAATTGGTTTTGCAAAGTTTTAATGCAAAGCTGGGCATTCGACATGCCATTCATACCTCCCAATGTGTTGTTTACTTTAACATACCTTTTAATCATTGACATAAAATTGCAAAATATTTGTTAATTTTACCACTTTGCTTCTAAAATCTCATGAGCACTAATAATTGGAAACCCTCATGCAACCTCCAACAATATACAAGTACAAAATCAATGAATTTGGACACCACATTTCACATACGATTGCAATCCCAATGTTAGTTGAACAATTTGAAGTTTAATTGCTACTATTTGAGCCTTCACAAAAAGCTAGGACTTCTCAATTCAAACTATTTCAACATCCTCACTAGGTTTCTCAAACTTGTAGTTGAATTTTCTTGTTTAAATTTGAGAATACAATAATTTGAATGATGAATTGTGGTAGTCTTTTAATTCTTCTTGCAATTCACTTTGAATCATTGATACAATATGGTTGTTAGAAATAGATTATTTCATTGAGTCTCAAAAGACAAGTTTTTCGCTCTCGTTTCATGGTAAACCAACTACTATTTAATGGTAAAAGCCTCCAAAATCTCACTTATCACGTAAAATCCAAATAAATATTATTTCTGGTTGGATGGGAACATTTTATTTCCATTTGCAATGTTTTTTGTCGATTTGATGAAAACTTTCTTTTTCATTTGGATTGCTTTATGTTTTAAATCGATATGCAAATATTTTAAAATCAAATGATATTTAAAGGAAAAAAAAAAACTAGATTTATATGTATATTTCATTCCATTATTTAGCACTAATTATTAATTGTTTAATCTAGCCACATCCAACTAGAATTTTTGAACACATAACATCCATACACACCCATACACAAACACCTAGTTTCAAACAAATTAACATACATATAATTTTCTATCTATCCACTTATCTTGAACCTCCTTTAGGTGGAAGAACTAATTTGCATTGTTTTCAATGTGAAACAAAGTGAATGAGAAGGGCCAAAAAGGTACGGGAAGTAGTATTTGTCTTTTCTATTAAAAATATAACTCGCATAATGGCATCGCCTACTAAGCAAAAGAGATTTGAGTTCACCAGAGCACAATGGCTACACATGAAACCAAGCAACTGACGTTAAGTTTTCAAGACTGACGATCTGTCACCGAGTTATAGACACTGATGTGAATACGTCTCCATTGCCTCTCCTTTACAGCAGAAATAAACAGAAACTTTAAGTGTAAAGCTTTTTGGAACTATTAAAAGTATTATAAGGTGACAGAGGAGCACAAGCTACACTGGGGATGTAGCTCACATGGTAGAGCGCTCGCTTTGCATGCGAGAGGTACGGGGTTCGATACCCCGCATCTCCAATTCGAATATAAATCCCTTTTCCATTTATTTCTTGAGGAAGTTTTTATTACAAATAAATTGTAGAAGAAAATTTTGGACATGGTCGCACCAGTGGTCTAGTGGTAGAATAGTACCCTGCCACGGTACAGACCCGGGTTCGATTCCCGGCTGGTGCAAGGAGCAGTCATTTTTTAATATGCCGTTCTAAAATGAATAGAACGAAGTTTATGCCTACTCTCTACTGCCATTGCTCCGTGATCTATTATTACGCCTCTTCTTCTTTACCATTGTAATATTTTCTCTGCTACCCCTATTTTATTGCTAGATTTTATAAAATTAGAATATGAGATTTTGTTTTCAATGTCTTGAAATTTTTTGTAATTGAATATATGTATTCTTGTTACTTATTTATGATATGTTATTTTTACTATAGGTTAAAATTTTATTAATTTATCATAAGTTAGTTTTGTTTATCAATTGTATTTTTAAATTGTTTTGAAAGTTTAAATATATTAATATCTTATTGGAGTAGAACACCTTTGTTTGGGAGGATATTTTATTTTAACTTCTTGAAATCTTCAAATCTATGGAAATTTTACTTTTGTGGGTTTGTTATTCTTCACGCCTATTCATTAAGTTCATAATCTCCACGTTTAAATATCCTACACACACACCTTCCAATTTCATCTACCACTTAGCATCCCATACCCACAACTACCACGATACATTCTTCTAGTATTTAATTATGATTTCTTTGCATATTACTTCAAAAAATACGTGGCACAATTTTTTGATAATAAGGTGACCCATCTCATCAATTGCTTATTCCCTCCTTAAGAAGTGCTTTACTATTTTTTTTGTTTGTTTGTTTTGACAACCTAAACTTGAAACTTACTTCTTCTAGGAATAAAATTTAAACACTTGCAACCAAACATGACTATCAACATAGTTTATTACTTGACTCACATAAATTATAACAAATCATTTATATAAATAAGATTAATAGTTTTGAATAAAACATTGATAAGTCATCTAATGTGCTTTATGTATATTGCCAAATATTCAATCAATAAAATTTTAAGACATGTTAGTTTGTTTTGTTTTGGGGGGTATTTGAGTGGTCCTATATTTTTTTAAAGTTCTAAAAGCAACTATAAAAGAAATAAAAGCCTTATATGAGGAGAGGACAATATTTCTAGTTATTACTCCTTTATACCAATAGCTAGGAGGTGTCTAGTGTATCTCACTCGTAGCCATCCTAATCATTCATTTAGTGTTGCCCTATTCATTCAATATGCAAAAGACCCTCATAAGAGACATTCAAAAGTAAGAAAACCTCACATGTTTAAATAAAAGATCAAGCTACTATTCACTTTATCATTGAGTATACAATCAATCAAACAAGTCAAAATTAACATCATGTTTAAATCTAAATAAGCCTCTTATCACTTCACATATGTTTCATTTTTCTAATCTTAGTTTACTTGGATCTTGAATTTTTATTTCAATCTCATCTCATTAAGTATAGGTTTAATCTAATTACAATTAGATCTTTGACCTTTAATATAGGGTGTGATTTGTTCATTTGCACTAAGATATAGTCATGGAAAGGAATTGTATAATAGAAGACATATAATGATGTATTTACATTCTCCAAGGGGAGAATTAAACTTAATTAGCTTGAAAAATATTGCCAACGGATTCCCTAAGTGAGAAGCCACATAATTTGGTCTGTGTGTTTGTATGACAAGTATCATGAGTGTACAGAAAGACCTAAAGAAGTGTGAAAGTGAAATAGGAGAAGCAGAACAAACAAGGTATAAGAAAAAAAGTGCAAACAAATACTGAAGAAAGAGAGAGTAATAAGGAGGAGCGTGCAACAATCATAGCTCTAAAAAAAAAAAACCAATCATAAAACCAATAAGCAAAGGAATTATGTTTTTTGTTCAATATGCATGAAATTATATTGAGGAAACATTATTTTGCATCCCAAATCTATAAGGGAAAAAATATAAAGGTAAATATAAAACTAAGAAAAAAAGAAAAGAAGTCATGAAACAAAAGAAAAATTCCATGGCCATTTGTATCAACATGCAGAAGGTGCCTTTGTGGTGTCCACATTGTTGCAATACATATGAGGATGAAAATTAAAAGTGATAGAAAGAAAAAGAAAAGTAAAACATATCAAAGATATCAAAGCATAAAAAATAGTGTAAAGATGATCAACCTATATAATAAGTGTATCCACAATTATCCAATAGATCATAATCTTTTGCAAATATTGATTATAAATTGGGAAAAAATAATCACTTATGAGTGTACTTGTGATGGACCCAAATCCTCATGAAAAGAAGGCCTCTAAAAAATATATGTGCTAAGTGAACAATTTCTAATTTAGGTTTCGAAAACCATATTTAGTTTTTCTTTAATTCTTTCTAATGATATTGGCTTTATCTTGTGTTGAAGTTGTAGCCTTTTGTCTAGTGTAGGTTGATCTTTGTAAAATTGTTTTGAAAGTTTAGATACATTAATATCTTATTGGAGTAGAACACCCTTGTTTGGTAGGATGTTCTATTTTAGGTTCTTGAAATCTTCAAACCTATGAAAATTTTAATTTTATGGATTTGCCATTTTTCATGCCTATTCATTAATTTCATACTCTCCATGGGTGAATATCCTTCACATGCACCTTCCAGTTTCATCTATCACTTAGAATTTCATGCCGACAACTACCACAACACATTCTTGTAGTATTTAATTATAATTTATTTGCAAATTACTTCAAAAAGTACATGGCATAATTTTTTTCACAAAAATGTGACCCATCTCATTGATTGATTACTCACTCCTCAAGAAGTGCTCTAATGATTTTTTTGATTTGTTTTGACAACCTAAACTTGAAACTCATTTCTTCTAGGAATATATATTTTAAATGCAAGTGCTACCAAACATGACTATCAACATAGTTTATTACTTGATGTAGACTTTCATCCTAGTGTTATGACCTCGTTTTGGGTGTCCCTCATATATCCTTTATAGAGACCCAATGCCAACTCAACTCTTTATAGTATGTTATCACAATTCGTAAGACATTGCTGGCTCATAAATCATTTTCTCTCAATTATCCCCTTAATCTAGCAACATCCTCAAAATTTGATTTTTTATGACTCCATAGAAATTTACATTTATATGGATGGTATTAAATGATGCACATAAATAATATAACAAATCATTTATATACTAATTAAGATTAATAGTTTTGAATAAAGCATCAACAAACCATCTAATGTGCTTTATGTATATTCCTAAATATTCAATCAATAAACTTTGAAGACATGTTAGCTTGTGTTGTTTTGTGGGGTGTTCGAGTGGTCCTATATTTTTTTTAAACTCTAAAATAAACTATATTTAAGAAAGAAAATCCTTATATGAGGACATTACAATATTTCTATTTATTGTTACTTTATACCACTAATTAGGAGGTGTAGATAGTATATCTTACTAATACCCATCCTAATCATTCATTTAGTGTTACCCAAGTCATTCAATATGCATAAGACCCTCATAAGAAATTGGAAAGTAAAAAATCTCACATATTTAAATATAATCAAGCTACTATTCACTTTATCATTGAGTATATCATTCTAGCATTTCTACTCATCTTGTGGGATATGCTAAATTTTAGATTGAGAAAGTGACATTGATTATAAGAATTCCACATTAGGATATGCCAATATTGTTGGTTTTAGTATTTCTAATTAGTCTCGCAAGAATCCATTAATTATTGTCTTAAATCTTTGTAGATGGTTGAGTATTGTGGAATAATTCTTGCTAGTTAAAAATATTTTATGGATACATTAGTTGGTGACATGTTTTGGACTCCCTTAGGATGATCTCACTTCTTTTGGTGTGATAATCAAAGTTCCATCTATATATTTTCAAATCTAATGGACCATTGGGTAAGTGCACAAAGATGGAGGACCAGAAATGAGTCTTAAGTGGCCATTTTTTAAAAAATCAAGAAAGATTGAGCTTGGATGACAAATTGAAGATAGTTGCACTCAAAATTTTAAGATGTAAAGAAAAAACAGTCGTAGTGCTTTGAATCTACTTTTTAAAATACTATTTTTTTAAAAAATGGTGGAGATTAAGGGGTTCAAAAAGTGAGGCAACAAAAATTGGTCCTATTTTTTTTTAAAAATCATAACATAGCATCTGATGTCCCCCCCATAAAATGTTGAGTTTTTTTGTATTATTTCAAAAATCGCTTCAATGGGAAACTAGCAAACACCATGTAGTTTATCCCCAATTTTTTCGCTAATTTTTTTAATGAATATATGCTTTTTTACTAATTTTCAAAGTGGACACATCCTGAAAAATATACATTTAAGTGTGCTCTCCCCTAATTTTTTTGAAAACTAATAAAAAATCATTTTTTTGAATATGTGTAGAATGGAGTCTAGTTTCTAAAAATATAATTGAAATGGGTGAAAAAGAGAGGGGTCCCAAAAATAGGGTGTCCTAGGTCCTTCATAGAAAGAACTAAGACATTACTTGGATGTCCCTCTTTCCACAATTTCATTAAACCTAAGAGATTGTAGGTGTAGAGATTGACTATCAACCCTAAGGTGAGCTAATTAGACTTGAATCTCTAGGTTCTTTTAGGATAATAGGATTTGAAATTAAATGAAAATGATTTGATGCAACTAAACCTAAGGAAAAATATGACCTAGATGATAAAATAAAAGATCTTGAAGCTACAAAAATCAAATTGATAGTTTGTAGGAAGATCTAAGAAGGGTCTAAACACATGTACCTGCCATTAATTTTTTTTTTTAGAACTACTAAAGGACAGGTTCGCCCCAGGGTGAATGGGTCTTAGGAATGGTGTCCAAAAAAAGCTTTGAAAATCCTCTGATGTTAGATCATGGCTTCAGTTTGACATAGGTCACACTGTCAAAAAGTGAGAAATAAGATTTGCAATCAAGTTTCCATGGCTTGAAAAAAATGGTGACAACTTATGCAAAGTTGCAAAATTACTCTTTGAGATCCTTTCAATCCTTATTTCACCTGTAAATCTACACATACAAAGAGAAGAAAGATTATTTATTTTTGAATGGGGGTTTTCCTTAATCAAACCCTATGTTTGGTGATTAAACCTTGATAGAATGATAATGACAATTAATAAATGGAAGGAATGATGAATGAACACTTGCTTGCTACAACTCACCAAACCTTTAATGAAAAACAAACACATCACTCCAAGGAATCATATCTTGCTTTGCTTTATTTTTTGGATACTTGAATGCTTGGATGCTTTGAGGATTAACAACTCATATTAGCCTTCACAAGATGATTTGAAGACACATAAGCTTGAACATTATGATAGGATCTTGAATGTTGCAACAAATGACTAATAAAATTTCTCTTGAATTCTCTTGACAATAATATTTTCTCATAGGAATATTTGATCATGTGTGTTAGATTTGAATTGATAAAAAAACTATGTATTTATAAGTGTTTATCTAATTTCCCAAAAAATAGATTCCAAATGCTGACAATTACAGATGAAATTTGAATTATTAAAATACCACCCAAAACATATTAAAATTGGGATCCTAGACTTAAGGAGGACCCATTTACCCTTAGGTGAATGGGTCTTGGCCCAAAAGTCTAGAACACATTCATTTTGGGGTGATTAAAATATTAATTGCATTTTTTAAATATAGGTCTCCCTTTCGGAAAATGAGCAAAATAGGGCTTTGGAATGCATAATTTGGAAAATTAGGAGTTAATTAAGTACAATTAATTAAGGGATCCAAAAATAGTGTGAAATTGTAAAGGTATACAATTTCCTACACTATAGTAATTTATTTAAAATTTTGATGAACAATTAAAAGATAATGTGAAAAATAAAAAAGCATTGGTTTTTGACAAAAAATAGATACACCAACAAAATAAATTAAAGATGAAAACCTTAACATATGTGAAGAAAATTACATGGTTAGATAGCCAAGAGAGAGCTCAAAATTACCATGGTGTTTTTTTGACTTGATATTGAAACACGTGCAAACCTAATGGGGAGCATGCTCAACAATATGTCAAATTTTTCACAATTTGAAAAAACACATCTTTGGACATTCAAAAGTCACTCCAAGCCTTTGGGTTGGAATCCCAAGGTAAATCCAAGCCAAAGGCTTGGAAAATTTCAAAGCAAGATAAATTGTGAGCACGTTATAATGCACTTGCATTATGTCAAAGCAAAACATAATACAAGTGTTTTATAATGCACTTGCATTATGTGATTTGATATAACAAAAGCATGTTATAACATGCTCACATTATGTCAAAGCAAGCATAACACAAGTGCATTATAACACATTCACGTTAGGCTTTGTTCAAGTTATTTATGTATGCATGTATGTATACATATGTCTATGTATGCATGTATATACATATGTATGTATGCATATATGTACATGTATGTGTGTATGTATGTATGGGTTTACAATTTAGGTTATAAGGTATCTATTTAGGGTTGAGGGTTTAGAATATATAGTTGAGGGATAATGTTCAATTTTGAGGGTATGCGGTTAAGTGTATATGGTATAGAGATTAGGGTGTAGGATATATTGGGTATGTGGTTGAGGGTATTGGTTTTATGATTGAAGGTAGAAGGTATGCATATAGGGTTGAGGGTTTAGGATATGGGGTTTAGGGTATAAGGTTGAGGGTATAGGGTTTAGGGTATTGGGTTGAGGGTATAGGTTTTAGGCTTTCTAGGGTCGAGGGTATAAGGTTTAGGATTTAGGGTTGATGTATGGAGTTTAGGGTTGAGGGTTTAGTGTATAGGTTTTAGTGCCTATGGTTGAGGGATAGTGTTTAGGGTTGAGGGTACTAAGATTTAGTAAATAGGGTATAAGGCTTAGGGTTGAGGATATTGTATAGGGTTGATGGTATTGGGTTTATGGTTGAGGGTATAATGTATCTATTTTGGGTTGAGGGTATATGGTATATGGTTTAGGGTTGAGGGTATGGGGTTTAGGGTTGAGGGTTAAGGGTTTAGGCTATAGGGTTGATAGTATTGGGTGTAAGGTATATACTTTAGGGTTAAGGGTATTAGGTATAGGGTATAGTGTTGACAATGTTAGATATACGGTATAAGGTTTATGCTTGAGGGTATAAGTTATAGGGTTGAGGGTCAAGGGTGTAGGATCTAGGGTTTAAGGTATAGGGTCGAGGGTTGAGGGTATACAGTTGAGGGATAGTGTTTAAGTTTGAGGTTACATGTAGTTATGTGTATAAGGTATATGGCTTAGGGTTGGGGATACTTGGTATAGGGGTGAGGGTATTGGGTTTATGATTGAGGGTATAAGGTATATATTTAGGGTTGATGGATTAGCTCGTATAGGATTTAGGGTATAAGGTTCAGGGTATAGGGTTGAGGATCGTTGAGGGTGTAGGATTTAGGGTTTAAGTATAGGGTATAAGGTTGAGGGATAATGTTTAGGGTTGAGGGCATAGGGTTAAGTGTATAGGGTATAGGGATTAAAGTTTAGGATATTGGGTATAGGTTTGAGGGTATTGGGTTTATGGTTGAGGGTAGAAGGTATCTATTTAGGGTTGAAGATATACATGGTATAGGGTTTAAGGTATAAGGTTGAGGGTATAGGGTTAAGGGTTGAGAGTTGAGGGTGTAGGGTTTAGGGTTTACAATGTAGGGTTGAGGGTTAAGGGTTTAGGGTTGAGGGATAGTGTTTAGGGTTGAGGGTATATGGTTAAGTGCATATGGTATATGGATTAGGGTTGAGGATATTGGGTATAAGGTCAAGGGTATTGTGTTTAAGGTTGAGGGAATAAGATTTAGGGTATAAGGTTGAGGGTATAGGGTTTAGGGTATAGGGTTGAGGGTATAAGGTATAAATTGTTGAGGTTTTAGGGTTTAAGTATATGGTTGAGGGTTGAGGGTATAGGGTTGAGGGATAATGTTCAGGGTTTGAGGGTCTAGAGTTAAGTGTAAAGGGTATAGGGATTGGGTTTCATATATTGTGTATAGGGTTGAGGGTATTGGGTTTATGGTTGAGGACATATAAGGTATCTATTTAAGGTTGAGGGTATAGGATATAGAGCTTAGGGTATAAGGTTGAGGGTTTAGGGTATAGGGTATGAGGTTGAGGGTTGAGGGTGTAGGGTTTAGGGTTTAACATATAAGGTTGAGGGTTGAGGGTTAGTCTTCATGGTTGAGGGTATAGGGTTAAGTGTATAGTGTATAAGGATTAGGGTTTAAGATATTGGGTATAGGGTTGAGGGTTGAGGGTTGAGGGTTGAGGGTGTAGGGTGTAGGGTTTAGGGTTTAAGGTATAGAGTTGAGGGTTAAGGGATAGTGTTCAGGGTTGAGGGTATAGAGTTAAGCTTATAGGGTATAGGGATTAGGGTTTAGGATATTGGGTATAGAGTTGAGGGTATTATGATTATGGTTGAGGGTAGAAGGTATCTATTTAGGGTTGAGGTATAGGGTATAGGGTATAGGGTATAAGGTTGAGGTTAAAGGGTATAGGGTTAAGGGTTGAGGGTGTAGGGTTCAAGGTTTAAGGTGTAGGGTTCAGGTTTAGGGTTTAGGGATAGTGTTCAAGGTTGATGGTATAGGGTTAAGTGTATATATGGTATGGGAATTAGTGTTGAGGATATTAGGTATAGGGTCGAGGGTATTGGGTTTATGATTGAGGGTATAAGGTATCTATTTAGAGCCGAGAGTTTAAGGCATAGGATTTAGGGTATAAGGTTGATGGTATAGGGTTGAGGGTATAGGGTTGATGATTTAAGTATAGTGTTGAGGGTTAAATAGGGTTGAGGGATAATGTTCAGGGTTGAGGGTATAGGGTTAAGTGTATAGGGTATATGGATTAGGGTTTAGGATATTGTGTATAGGGTTGCTCAAGATAAATTGGTTTTATGATTGAGGATATAATGTATCTATTTAGGGTTGATGGTATAGGGTATAGGGTTGAGGGTATAGGGTTGAGGGTTGAGGGTTGAGGGTTGAGGGTGTAGGGTTTAGGGTTTAGGGCATAGGGTTGAGGGTTGAGGGTTGAGGGTATAGGGTATAGGGTATAAGGATTAGAGTTTAGGATATTCGGTATAGGGTTGATGGTATTGGGTTTATGCTTGAGGTTAGAAGGTATCTATTTAGGGTTAAGGGTATAGGGTATAGGTTTTAGGGTATAAGGTAAAGGGTTATCCAAGCATACCTTTCAACTTATTTAAAATTATTAAGATGAAATTGAGATACAACTTGACAAATATGAAAAAAATATAAAAAATATGACAATTATAACAATGCTCATCCTAATTTGTTTTGAATGTTGTGGAAGGAAAATGATCTCCTTTTATCATAATTCAGAATAAACTTTGTATCTTTCTAGAGAAACCTAGTTGCCTTGGATTTAAGGAGATGGTATCTATTCCAAAAAATATACTCTTTGGTAGATGTTGAGATTTATATCCCCTATGATATTCATCTTTATCATTTTAATTTTAGTTCCTATGTTATTTGTAGTGTTCTTGTGCTACATATAGATGCTATTATCCACACAGAGAAAATATGAAGAAAATATTCAACATATAGGAAAAAACAAAATATGTTGATAACTTGATACATTCACATAAAAATGACAAGCTTATTATTTTGAGTATCTAGCTTCTGTAGGTGGCATTCATGTTGGTGTGAATAAATATATTATAATTATCTAATCCTAGCAAGGAGGACTTATTCACATGTTGTTTACCTAGGTCCTATGTGTCATTCTAGAAGTCTTAGTTGTTAAAATAAGAGCTTATCCTATCTTATCTTTTTAAATTTTATTCAATGTTAGTTACCTAGGTTATTTAATAGTGTCTCATAATGTAATATCAAGACACATATCACAATCCTGTCTAATCCTATCTATCACCTTGCCTTTATAAGCAAGGATTCTCATGTATATTGGTAATCAATCTTGCATTCATAATATTACAAGCTATTCTTGTAATTTTATCTCTTGTGAAAGATATTTTGGTCTTGAAACTATTCTTGGGGCTATTGGGAGTCATCATTTACTCCTACATGGTGTGAATAAATGCCTTGTACCCACCTAATCAAATAACAATAGTCTAAGATAATTTAGCCTAGAAAAGAAGTCTTGGATATTATCAAAATACGATGGATTAAGACTCATAAGTTCATTTTCTAACTTAAATTTCCTCATTTTATTTGGCTTACCAAAGAAACTCTCTAACATAGTCCAAACATCATTAAGATGATTACAAGATGCAACATGATATCTAAGATCTGGAGAAATGGACAAAATAAGAGTACCAAGGGCTTCATCCCTTCTTCATTTTAGTTTGATATGGAGTGATTTCTTCATCTACCTATGGATTTATTTCTCCCAAAGGGAATATGCGTTATTTCTAGGCATTGGATCATCTTTTGTTTTTCAATAAATCTTCATCATCTTTGGAGCTTCTTAATTATGGGGGGATATATTATCTCTCTTTTTCTCTCTTATGGGGGTTATTCATTATATATACATGATGGATGTAATCCTTGGGGGTATCACTTATTCCTCCATACATAATCTTATTTGATTTTTTCTCTTTTGGACAAGAGTTTTGTCTCGTTGGTTTTTCTCCTTTAATCCACTTGTGAGAGATTGCACTTTCATTGTACATGGGTGTACCTAACATGGCCTTGCAGTCGATACCCATCTTCATCTTCATCTTCATATTTACATAGTTTATATAATAATCTTCTCCCTAAGTTTCACTTAAGGGGGGGTGTTGGTGTGAATAAATGTCTTGTAACTAGCTAATCCTAGCAAGGGGGACTTATTCACATGTTAAGTTTACTTAGGTCCTAGGTGTCATTTTAGAAGTATTAGTTGTTAACATAAGATCTCATCCTATCTTATCTTTTTGGGTATGTGCAGGATCATCATGGAAAAAATAGGCCCTTAAGTGGTGAAAAATTCAGAAAAATCAGAGTTAGGAAACATGACACAAAAATTTGAATAAGTTATCTATATTATTTCAAAAATATGTAAGAATAGAATCCGTAGAAAATTGAATGTAGTTTCTAAACTACTAGGTTTATTTAAAAAAAAATATTTGGTGAAAATTTGAAATTTCAATGCAGTAGTACTTAAATTTTAGGGAAAAAATAAGAAGTAGGTGTCTGTTTGACCACCCTAACCACAATAAAATGATAATAATTTTTTATAATATTTTAGATATAAGTAGAGGACTCATGTCCCAATGTGATGCATATTTTTTTATTATTTTTTTCCAAGTAAATATATAATTAATTATTATTTTTTCATTACAACTTTTAAAAAATATAAAAACTTGTATGTCTGACCACCTTAACTTGGTCAAAACTTCATGAAGTTAATTTTTTTTAATCTTATAGTATGCAAAGAATATAATGTGATGCATGTTTCACATTCAAACAATTTGATGCCTTGTGAAAGCTATAGATATTTTTTAATCAACCCATCAATCAGGACTTTAGTCGTAATTCAAAAAGAAAATGAATAATAATTATTTATTAAATTCAAAGTAAAGCATAATTTATATTGGTGGAAAGCTGAGAATATCCTTTAAAAACCCTTTTTATTTCATCAATTTTGGGTAAAAAAAAGGTCGTCAGCCACATACTCTACACATACCCATCATATCACCACTTTTTGGCCCATCATGATCTGCACATACCCTTTTGAATTTTATTTAATGTTAGTTACCAAAGTCATTTAATAATTATATCATAACTTAGGATTAATATGTGCATGTTACAATCCTATCTAGTTCTATCTCTCACCTTCCCTTTATAAGCAAGGCTTCTCATGTACATTGGTAATCAAACTTGCATTCATAATACTGCAAGCTATTCTTGTTGCCGTTTTCTCTCTTATGGAAGATATTTTGGTCTAACAACTATTATTGGGGGTGTTGGGAGTCATTATTTACTCCTACATGGTGGAAATAAAAGTCTTGTACCTAGCTAATTAGACAACTACAGTCTAAGAGAATTTAGCCTAGAGAAGAAGTCTTCAAAATTTGATGGATTAAGAATTAGAAATTTATTATCCAACTTAAATAAATCCTCTTTTTATCTAGCTTACCAATGAGATTCTCTAAGGTAGTCCAAACATCATTAGGATGATTACAAGATGCAACATGATATCTAAGATCTAGAGAAATGGACAAAATAAGAGTACCAAGGGCTTCATCCCTTCTTCCTTTTAGTTTGATATGGAGTGGCTTCTTCATCTACCTATGGATTTATTTATTCTTAAGGGAAGATGTGTTTCTTGTAGGAATTGGATCATCTTTTGATTTTAGGAAATCTTCATCAGCTTTAGATCTTCTTCATTATGGGGAGATATCATGTCTCTCTTTTTCCCTCTTATGTGGGGCTTATTATTTGTATATACATGATGGATTTAGTTTTTGGGGGTATCATTGATTCTTCCATACATCATCTTGTTTGTTTATTTTCTCTCTTTTGGAGAGGATTTTGGTCCCACTAGTTTTTCTCCTTTACTCTTCTTGTGAGAGATTGCACTTACGTTGTACATGAGTACTTGACATGGCCTTATAGTCAGAACAATCTTCAACTTCATCTGAACATGTTTGCATAGTTTGCATAATAATCTTCTCCCTAATTTGCACTTAAGGGGGGTGTTGGTGTGAATAAATGTCTTGTACCTAGCTAATCCTAGTAAGGGGACTTATTCACGTGTTATGTTTACTTAGGTCCTATGCGTCATTCTAGAATTCTTAGGTGTTAAGATAAGATCTTATTCTATGTTATATTTTTGAATTTTATTAAATAATTTTAGTTACTTAGGTCATTTAATAGTTGTCTCATAACATAGGATTAAGTCACATGTCACAATCCTATCTAATCTCATCTCTCATCTTTCCTTTATAAGAAAGGATTCTCATGTACATTAGTAATCAAACTTGCATTCATAATACTGTAAGCTATGTTGAATGCACAAGACAACTGAGAGGGGGAGTGAATCAGTTGTACCTTAAAACTTCAAAACCCTCACAAACATTAAAATCCACATTGATTAACCCTTAATCTATTTTAATGACTTAGCATGAAAATAAAATAATATAAATTGAATCAAATCAACACCATGCACAAAAGAACACCAGATTTATGTGAAAAACCCAAGATGGGAAAAACCATAGTAAGGATTAGCTCACAATATAAAGTAATATCAACACCAAATACAAAGGGCTCACTGTTGGAGGGCTGGTTTCCCAAAGAAATAAAGGATCACTTCCAAAATAGAAAAGAAGATAGAGAAGAATGTTACATAGAGAAATTCATCTTAATGCAATAGAGAAATCTACCACAATAACACCAACACCCTTCACAACTTGACCAAATAATTGTAGACACCTGCTCACTGCATCCAATAATCTAACACATGAAAGATCACACCGCACTTCTCAAATTCACACTCTAACATTCCAATTCGTAGCATTTGCATCATGCTTATCTATATTCACATCCATCAACAACTCAACTCATATTTATATCATCTTCAACATTGAAAACATTCTCCAAGGTTGACTAAGCACCACAACCATACAAATTTAAATTAGGTCGGCACCAAAACACTTCTGTGGCAGATACAAGTGAAAGCGAACCACACCAATCCTTAACTGGGACCCAAATCTATAACACCATGCTACAACATAGTTGTACAAATAATAAACATCCACCACAATTATTGTAAACACCAAGGTCGATCGTTGCCCATGTAAACACCATTAAAATTATAAGTGCACGATTCTTTTGATAAAAAACAAATCATGAACAATAAATGTCACCTAAGCACAATCTGGAATATTCCAAAAATACCATAAAAACTAACAAACTCCTTTGTAACAAATTTCACCTGAAGAATGTACACACCCAGTACACTCAGACATTTTTTCCATACATTGTAACTTAAGAAACTAACTTCTAAAGCACCAAACCTCAAACAAATTTCATTGAAGAAAGATATGAAAAACTATCAACATTCCTTCAGATATACAAGAGCTAAAACCAAATTGTGGAGAAACGTGGAGCAACAACATTTCTCTCAGACACCTCTACAATACACTGTTCACACACTAGTGAGCAAAACTTCCTCTGCACAATGATCTAGCATACCAAATTTTGAATACAACACCTTTGAACACCTCTGATCAACATATCTAAAAAAAATAGGCAGATCTTCAACCAACATAAAATGCAGAGTGACAAAAAACACTACTTTGCAACCCAAAACAACACTACAACTCACTGCTTCCTCTTTTTATCAAATTTTATCAAAAGCACTTGAAAATAAAGCACCAACAACACATCCTCATCATCTCCATCACTTCCTCAACCATAGACATAAGCTTATCAAAGCAACACTAGAGGTTGACACTGGTAGCTTACTAATGACAACATAATGCAACTAATTAGAGCATCATCAAAAACCTCATTAGTGATAGTACCAACTCCATACCAACTGCACATCCTTTTACAACAATATTCTTCTCGTATAGTTCACACCAATGACAACATGGGCTTGTTGACATCAATGCCAACACCAAATACTCATACTTGCAACAAGCTATTCTTGCCATTTTCTCTTGTGGAAGATATTTTGGTCTAGTAACCATTCTTGGGGGTTTTGGGAGTCATCATTTACTCCTACATGGTATGAATAAATGTCTTCTACCTAGCTAATCAGACAACTACAATCTAAGATAATTTAGCCTAGAGAAGAAATCTTGGATACTATCAAAATATGATGGACTAAGACTTGGAAGTTCAGCCTCCAACTTAAGTTTCCTCATTTTATTTGTCTTACCAAAGAGACTCTTTAAGGTAGTCCAAACATCATTAGGATGATTACAATATGCAACATGATATCTAAGATCTAGAGAAATGGAAAAAATAAGAGTACCAAGGGCTTCACCCCTTCTTCCTTTTAAAGTTTGATATGGAGTGGCTTCTTCCTCTTCCTATGGGTTTGTTTCTTCCTAAGGGAAGATGCATTGCTTACAGGAATTGGACCATCTTTTTATTTCAAGAAATCTTCATTAGCTTTGGATCTTCTTCATTATGGTGGATATCTTGTCTCTCTTTTTACCTCTTATGGGGGTTATTCGTTTTATATACATGATGGATTCAATCCTTGGGGTGTATCATTAAGTCCTCCATACATCATCTTGTTTGTTTCATTTCTCTCTTTTGGAGAGGATGTTTTTCCCATTGAGTTTTCTCCTTTAATCCAATTGCAAGAGATTGCACTTGCACATTGTACATGAGTACCTAACATGGCCTTGTAGTCAAGACCCATCTTGATCTTGATCTTGATCTTTTCATAGTTTGCATAATAATCTGCTCCTTAAGTTGCACTTAAGGGAGGGTGTTGGTGTGAATAAATGTCTTGTACCTAGCTAATCCTAGTAAGGGGGACTTATTCACATGTTATGTTTACTTGGGTCCTAGGCGTCATTCCAAAAGTCTTAGTTGTTAACATAAGATCTTATCCTATCTTATATTTTTGACATTTATTTAATGTTAGTTACCTAGGTCATTTAATAGTTGTATCATAACATAGGATTAAGATACATGTCATAATCTCAATGTCTAATTCTATCTCTCACCTTACCTTTTTTTTTTTTTTTTAGACTGCAGGAATCGGGTAGCACGACCCCCTATAAACTGCAGTGCGCTTGGTAAACTTTTTAACGTGACCGGTGGCGCTGGCGCGACACGCCCTTCGGTACCACGGGATGGGGGAGACTAGAACTCGTGACCAGCAGAGCCACAACGGAATTACTTAGCCAACCGAGCTAGGGCCCCCGCCCTCTCACCTTACCTTTATAAGAAAGGATTCTCATGTACATTGGTAAACAATCTTGCATTCATAATAATGCAAGCTATTCTTTCCATTTTATCTCTTGTGGAAGATATTTTGGTCTAGTGACTATTCTTAGGGGTGTTGGGAGTTATCTTTTACTCCTATAATTCATAGTTCTATCTTCCAAGCAATAGAAAATATCTTTATATAAATGCAACCCCTTCTTGAGTCAACAAAAATAATTGAGACATGGACCTTCTACTATCTCACATTAGGTAATGTGCTTCCGTTGAGGTTGTTACTCAATGTTGAGGGACTGCCTATTATTGAATAGGTGGATGAGGGTTGGGTCCAACTGGAGCTACTAATTTGTTAGATAGTGGAACATTTGAAATAAAACCAACCAAAATGAAGTAACAAGGTCGAGTGACTCTTCATTTTGATTAAGAAAGGTTAGTTCACAAAGCCAATGCATATCTAACCCTAAATATTAGAAATAATAATAGTAAATAATTTAAAACCCTTAAAAATATAAACCCAAATCTTAGAAGTATAGAATACTTCAAACCCGTTCAAAACCATCATACATTATTAACAAAAAAAATTATAGAGCTATTGTAAGTTTACCCACATCTCTCACAAAGCTTCTGCATCCATAATTTCTAAAAGTAACAAAAAAATACATGGAAAAGGCATATTAACATTTACAAAAAGGCATATTAACATTTAAGAAAATATTTATAAATGGGTCATAGCCCCACTAAGGTCAAAAAAAGGAATTACCTACTGTAGTATGTTAAATCCTTAGGCAGTTCCAAACCCTAATACTTTTTTTGTGCGTCAAAAGTCACATTTTTTGAGTCTCCATTGGTTGGTTGAATATTTTAGTCTTCGCACAAGATATACAAAACACCATTTAACATTCTTGTTATGTACCTTTTTGGATGATAGCAAGAGAAAAGAATGTGAGATTAGGAGTTGAGGCTAATAGTGTTTGTAAAAACTAAAGGGAACAAAGAATATTTAGCATAAATAGTGAAGGCAACCATAAGAACAATGAAAAACCAAAAGTTATAAACCTTACCTCACCCTCCATGAATGAAAATAGACACAACAATTTTCTCATTATGGACACGTGGATGTTGAATTCTACTATGGTGGATGAAGCAACGTAGGGTTATGATGGATGAAGTGGCCTTAGGTGGTGGTGGATGAAGTAGCCAACTAAATAATATGGTTAATTTAGTAGAGTTTTAGGGATGAGTTGATTAGGGTTAGGTTAGTATTTAATATAAGTAATATGTAATAGTTTATTGAGTATTAAGAATAAAACATTATTCAAATAGTTTTAGGATTTTTTGGTAATTACAGTAGTTTAAAACTATTCAATTAATAATATTATGTTGTATAATTTAATAAAAGTGTGTATTCATAATTAGGAGTCTATATTACAAATTTGAGTTTTTGTCCATTATTTTTTGGAGAATATGTTTAATTATTGGTGCAAGTGAAACTAACAAGGGGGTGTGCTAACTACTATGATGGCTAAGGCATTCAAAAAAAAATTAGACACCTTTTATCACAACTTGTATTTGAGGCATCAAAATTGATGGTGACAACTATAAACCTTAGGTTTAAGCAATCAACTAGTCAAGGAAGATGCTATTTTTTTTTACCCAAAATTGATGAAATGAAAAGGGTTTTTAAAAGAGATTCTCAACTTTCCACCAATATAAATTATGCTTTACTTTGAATTTAATAAATAATTATTACTCATTTTCTATTTGAATTACGACTAAAGTCTTGATTGATAGGCTGATTGAAAAACATCTATGGCTTTCAAACACTATAACATTTTTTGAATCTGAAACATACATCACATTATATGTTTCACATACTATAGGATTAAAAAATAAAATTGAATTTCATGAAGTTTTGACCAAGTTAAGGTGGTCAAACATACAAGTTTTTATATTTTTTAAAAGTTGTAATTAAAAAATCATAATTAATTATTTAATTATAAATAAATTACAAAAAAATATGCATCACATTGGTACACGAGTCCTCTACTAATATCTAAAATCTTATAAAAAAATATTATCATTTTATTGTGGTTAGGGTGGTTAGAAAAACACCTACTTATTTTTTCCCTGAAATTTAAGTACTACTGCATTGAAATTTCAAATTTTCACCTAATAGATTTAAAAAAAAAAAGCCTAGTACTTTAGAAACTACATTCAATTTTCTATAGATTCTATTCTTATATATTTTTGAAATAATATAGATAACTTATTCAAATTTTTACGTCAAGTTGCCTAACTCTGATTTTTCTAAACTTTTTTGCCAGTTAAGGGCTTGTTTTTTCCATGATGATCCTGCACATACCCTTGACTATTTCATTTTTCACATTCACCTTATTTTTTCACTTGAACAAGATAACTTGTCCATTCCCACCCACTATTTATTTTAAACATGTGTTAATAATGTTAAGAATGATTATAGCAAAAATAATGATTATATTTTGGGTAGTCTGTCATAAGATACCCTCTAGTCAAAATTTGAAAAAAAATACTTAACTAAACAATATCTATCATTTGGATTTTTGCTCCATTATCTTTTCAAATTGAGTTTGAGTTATATCTTGAGTTATATCTCCACACGCAACAAGCTTCACCTATTTTTTAATATATTCATTGTATTTTAATGCATACTTAACATGAAGACATTGTTCCTTTTTTCCCATCTTATCAATGATTTTCCTCTCCATCTAAGATTTTCTTTTCATGAAAGTTATCATATATTCTAATAGCATCAAATTTTAACTATAACTTCTTGTCCCTACTATTTTTTAACTATAAATATTAAACCTACATTTTATGGGAGGTTCATCTTTGTTTTCATTTTCCACTAGTTCAATAAATAAGTACTTTAACATCCAATCAATTTGAAATTTCTTGATAGATCCCAATCATACCCTATGTTCCATTTGGCTTTATTTTTCCCTTATATGTAGGATGCTAATTTTTTGATCACTTTTGTGGTGGGCTTAATAATATTATTCCCTCTACCTTGAGCATCCATAACATCATCTATAAAATTGCCATGCACCTTATTACAATATTCTTTTGAGACATTCCCTTGTTCATCAACAGATGGTGTAATATTAATGTTGTAGGTTGATCTACTAGTGTTAGAGCTCAAAAATTGTTAAAGTACAACATTATGTTTCTACATTTTGATGCATTCCCTTTTATCAATTTGAAAAACCGGTTATTACATCTTTCATGAATTGAAAATTACAAAAAATGAATGTTTAAGATCACTCGTAAAGACTCAACACTTATCGTTTTAGTATCATCTATAATAATGAAATTATATAAATAAAATCAACAAGAAGAATCATAAATGATCCTTAATGCCTATATATAATTATATGGTTACTCAACATTGATATCATACGTGTAACAATATAAACCATTTAATAGATAAATTAACAAAAGAATTTTTATATTCATAGAATATTAAAGAAATTATTACTTGTTTCTTGTTGATTGCTAATGCGTATATTTTTCTATTTAAATTTTGTACCCCATGTGAAAATGAAAAAGATAAAAGAAGAAAAAAAAATGAAAAAAAATTCTTTTAGAAAGTTAAGGTGAGAGAGAAGAAAAAATTAATAAATGTGGACCCACTGGCCCAGAGTCTCACTCAAAATTGGTAGGTGGTCATTGAATATGATTAAAACTTGACATGACTTGACGAAGAAAAATAATAATAAAATGTCATCGTTTAAGGTAATTGTTAAAGACTCAACAATAATAGTTTTAGTATCATCTATAGCAACGAAACTATATAAAAAAATCAACAAGAAGAATCATAGATAGTGGAACCATCTAAATTTCTCCTTAGTAGTTGTTTTTGTTCTTCTGTAACTATTACTCTAATTTTTTCTACTTTATTCCAACAAAAAAATTATGATGATCCTTAAGGTCTATATATATCACTACTCAATGTTGATATGGTATGTAGCAATATAAACCAAATAAATAAATAAAAGAAATTTGATATTCATAAAATAATAAAAAAATTATTACTTGTTTCTTGCTCACTACTAATGCCTATAATTGTCTATTTGAATTCTCACCCCATATAAAAATGGAAAAGGTAAAAGAAGAGAAAAAATACCAAAAATAACATTTTAGAAAGTTGAGATGGGGGAGAAGAAATATAATTGTCTATTTGAATCAAGCACCCCATGTGAAAATGAAAAAAGGTAAAAGAAGGGAAAATAATACAAAAATAATATTTTAGAAAGTTGAGATGAGGGAGAAGAAAAAATTAACAAATGTGGACCCACTGCTATGACTCTCACTCAATATTGTATGATTCTCACTCAATATTGGTATAGACGATTTTTTTAATAAAATGTCACTAGGGGAAATGCACTAGTAATCACCAGGGTTAACTTCGTGCATCTGTATAGAGTGAAGAATAGGTCGAATTTCAAAATTTTTTTGGGCTTCCCAAGGGAAAGGTGGTAAAAAAAGGTGTTTTTAAACCTCCGTCCACTACATCATTACCACTTCACCACTACCCATTCATTACAAAGCCAATTTTTTTTTTTTAAATAGCCTATTTCTAATTATCAATTCATCTATTTCAACATGCATTTGTATGTGGGCCCACTCATTTTTACACGTGGGTCCGCTAGGAGGTGGGCGCTTAATATTTACCAAACCAAATTAACATGTTCACCACATATGCGTTCAATTTACCATGCGTATGGATTTACTTAACCACGGATTGTCGGGCATCTTTTAGCCCTAAAGTAATTATCTCCTGTGATTTTCTTCCCCATTTTCACCTCACACATAGATTTTCAAAGGGAGACAAAGAAGTTACTCAGAGCTGAGGTTTGGGTATTTTATATTCATGTAGATACAATTGATCATCTTATTTTATAATGTTGTTCATTTGCTTTTCCAAGGCCAGTCATTTGATTTTATCTGCAACCCCTCAGAAGATGTCAACTTGGTGGAGAAAGCTAAAAATGAGTTTTAGAAGAGACCAAATGGAGTTGTCATCAGAGGAGAAGCCCAAATATTTTCAATTGTCAATATTGATGCCCTAACATAATATGCCATGCAGTAGTGGTCTCTTGATGCAGTTATTGTATTGTAGAATCAAGCCTTTGTTAATGATTATTGGAGCCAATGGTTTAAGTTAATATTTTTCAATTTTAAAATGGTGAATATTCATTCTAAATCTTTGGGATGGTGTTTGTGGTCTAGGCTGCTGTTAAAGCTAGGAAACCTCCAAACAGTCCAGGCCCACATAAAGGAAGTGGTCCATAGCATAATTAGTAACTACATTTTGGTATACAAGAGGAGCATAAATCAAATAGATGTATGCTAAATTTATGCATAGATTAGGGTAGTGAAAGCTTTTTGTTTTGATTGGCCTGGTATTGGCACTTAGCTAATGGAGAATAAACTTGTATTCATTACTTTCTTCATTTGTGTGACAAGTTTTTCCTTACCATATGTGGTAAAAGACCAGGATATTAATTTGAAAATATTTCTACAATGTGTTTTGAAGCCCTGGACAAAAGAACACAACTATTATTGCTATACATTATAAGATAAATGCTTGTGAAAAGGGGTTCCATTCTCTTAGGAAGTAGATAATCCTATCATAAAATGAAGTATATCAGTCCTATAGTATTTCATTATGTATTTTTATATTGATAAAAAAAATTGAGGTTAACTTATCATTTTTGTTCTCAAATGAAGTTTTGAGATATTTTTATTTAAATATTATTTAATTTAATAGTTATCTAAAAATTATTATTTATATTAAAAACATTTTAAAAATGATTTTACTTTTAATAATATATATATTTTTTATAATTTATAAAAGAAATTCATGTGATAGAAGTTTAAATTACAACAATTTACCACTAGAACATATTTTAGTGATATTCTAAATGTCAAATGATGTGGATACTATTTACTAAGTGTGGAGGAATAATATTTAATTTAAATTGTATGGTGAAAGGACAGATAAATCCTTTTGCTCTATCATGGGTATCAATGGATTTATTAAAATATATAAACTATAAAAAATCAGTTTTGATATATTTTAAAATTACTAAGAGCAATAAAATTTGGTATTGGATGATTCATAGACACATATGCAAATAATTCATAGACCAAACGTTACAGATTAATGTCTTATTTTTCAAATTCATTTCATGTAGTGTTTGGATGATTGAATTATTCATATATGTGCCTATCAACCATTAAATAACACCTCTAGTTACTTTTACTAGTTTATAACAAATTTCTCACAAGTTTAATAAATTAAGAGATTTTGATGAATATGTTAAAAGAAGTGACTTTTACTACATTATAATTTATCAATATCAATAACTAACATAAATATATTTTAAAAATATCAAGAGATATCAATTTGGATCTCTTTTGTTTTAGTTTGAAACTATCTTATTTAAGTTAATATAGTTTTATTTTGAAAATATTTAGTGTTAACATTGTTGAAAAATAGATAACAATAAATCATAGATGAAAATAGATTACAATATAAATGCTAACCATAACTCAAGAATTATGTGGAGGAACCCTTGCAGAAAAAAACCTCCACACCAAAAGAGATTGGAGACTTGTATTAATCCTTCAAATGAGTTACATCAATACAACTACTCTCTCTAAATCAATGCAACACTTTGTGGCTTCAACAACTTGCAAGTTAACTTGGTTTCCCTTCAAATAAAGGACTAAATATATAGGCATGAGAGAAAACACAAATCAAGAGCGGTTTCTAAAACCATTTAGGCATAAATCACAAAACTAAGAAACTTCCTCTTCAAACTTTAGATTTTATTCATTTTTAGTAATGTGCTCATGCAAACTAATAAATATTCATTATCTTCTTCAAGCTCACATTTAACTTCCTCTTTTTCATGCTCTTTCTAATTTGACAATTAAAAAATCTTTGGAAGTTGTCATAGTTGTATTTAGCAACTTTCATGACAACTTAAAGGTAATTATTTTTAGATAAAATGCAAAGCCTTAATATTATTAATATAAAAAGCACACAAATTAAAGATAATTACAAATTTCCAATTAATAAATAAAAAGTAAAACAAGGTTGAGACATTTTCTCAAAATTCTCCCACTTGTTGAACACCTTGCAAAAAACATAAAGGGAAACTGAATAAACCAAGCTTTAGAAGAAGTAAGGCCAATGGCCTCTCTGTACCAACTAATTTATTTTGTGTTCACTAGTTTAGTAAGAGAATTTGCAATATTCTCTAAAGTGTCTACTTTATGTATCTTGACTTTAGCACTCTCAATCAATTCCTAAACAAAGTTATATTGAATATCTATGTGCTTCCTATAGGCATGATACATTGAGTTTTTAGCCAAACAAATGGCACTTTAATTGTCACATCTAATTCTTCCTTGATTATACTCAAAGCTAATACTTGAACATAATCTCTCCAACCATAGTTCCTTCTTACAAGCATGTGTCATAGCCATGCAATCTACTTCTATAGTGGAGAATGCAATTGTAGGTTGTCTTTTTCTCATCCAACTAACTACTCCTCCAAACAAAGTAAAGACATAGCCACTTGTGTACCTTCTATAATCTAGATCACCTATAAAATTCGAATAAAAAAGCCATGGAAATCAATCATCCTAATCATATCATAAGATCCATGATAAAAAAATGCAATGTTTAGAAGTCCACATAAATATCTAAAAACCCTTTTCACATAAGTTCAATTCTCTTTACTAGGAAGGTAAACCCACAAAAGTGGTTTACAATTCAAATGATGAAGGAAAACTTGTAAAAAAAGACCCCAAGCCAAAAAATTTCATTTTGGGGGTTCAAATGAACTAGTTGGTTCGAATGAACCAAAAGAGGGTTCGCTAGAACTAGGGTTCGAGTGAACCCATTTAATGCATGTATAGACCAATCAGACAAAAAAAATGGAAACCCCTTTATGGAAGGGGGTTTGAATGAACCCTGGCTCACTTGAACCCCCCTTTTCCCTGATTTTTGACCTTGTTCACAAAAAAACCTAAATTTTTATGCTTTGAAGCTCAGGTTGAGGATGCAAATGGAGGAGTCACCACAAACCCAACTAGAATCAGGTAGTCCTTGGAATGAGCTATCCAACGAATATAATTTTAATATGTTTTGGTTTTATTATGTATTTTTTTTATAGTTTTATTAAATATAAGTTTTTCATTGAAAATGACGGTCTTTGTTCTACACATGTGGAAAAATAGTAGATTATCAAAAAAAAAATTGAAAAATATGAGTGCAATAGATATTGAAGTCCTTAATCCAACAAAAAAAAATAAAGAATTTTGATATATACAAAAAATGTTACGCGTTATACGGTCGCGCTATGTCTAAATTGTAATTGGTTTGAGTTTGAAACTTGATTAGAGAAAAAATATTCAATAAAAACCTATCTAACCAAGTGAAAGAACTAGATATCGAAGTTACAAATCTAAATTTGAAAGAATTAGAATTTTATCCTTCATGGAAAAAAAATTATGTGTTATACGGTGTGTGTCATTTTTTAAAAATGTTGTTTTATGAAAAAAACTAGTTTTCTTGGGAGATGGAAAAATAAGTGCAATCTAATTCCAAAAAATTTGAAAAAAATATTTTAGAATCTACAGACAAAATGTGATGAGACTCTAGCTTGCATCATCTTCAAATTCCTCACGGTATAGCCATTATAGGTACCCAAATGTGAAGATTTAATTAAAAATAATAATTTCAGTGTCCAGTTTGGCCAAAAATTGTAAACCACTATTGTGGGATCACCTAGGATTTTCCATAAATCTACTAAGAAATCTTGTTGCTTGGTCAAAATCAGGTCTTGTACAAATCATAACATATATAAGGCTTCCTACAACACTATCATATTGAATTTTATGCATCTCTTCAAGTTCATTGTCTATTTTAGGACATTATTCTAGAGATAGCCTAGTGCCAACTGGAAATGGAATACTAACTGGTTTACAATCATGCATGTCAAAGCACAATAGAATAGTGTTAGCATACTTCTTTTGATTTAACCATAATTTTCTATTAACTTGATCCCTATTGATTTCTATACCCAAGATATATTTTGCAACCCCCAAACCATTCATATCAATTGCACAACTAACTCTTAAGTTCCCTAATTTCCCTTATCATTTCCAATAAATAACATATCATCAACATATAGGACAATGATTAGTAATCGATCATCAATTAATTTAAAATAAACACAATGATATTCTTTATTTCTAATAAATTCATGATACCACATTCTTGGTAACTGCTTCAAATTGTACAAAGATCTCTTTAACCTAAAAATTAAGTGTTCTTGTCCCTTCACAATAAAATTATTAGGTTGTTTCAGAAATATTTCCTTAATATCGCCATGTATTTTTTTTTTTTTAACATCTATTTTCTCTACTTCTAAATAAAAAGCAACATCATTGGATAAAAGGAATCTAACGAAGGTTAGTTTAGCCATAGGAGAAAAAATATCACCAAAATCCACTCCCGTAACATGGGAGTAACCTTTTTCCACTAACCAAGCCTTGTACTATTTCAACTTACCATCTTCTTTAATTTTTTTTTTAACTACCCATTTGCATTCAATGATTTTCCTCCAATTAGATAGCTCAACTAGATCCCATGTGTCACATTTTTTGAAGGCCTTTACTTCATCTTTCATTGCCTCTAACCAAGAATCGTGCTCATTTGAAGATAATGCATCGTTCACAAATCTAGGTTCATTATTAGTACAAGATAAAGCAAAAACAAAACAAAAATCAGATGGACTATATCCATACCTATAAGTAGGTGTATGTTGTCTAGTGGATTTTCTTGGAGGTGTAATGAGATGCTTTGGTTGTTCCTCTTTAGAATTTTTTATAATCATTCTTCTTTACCTACATGTTTGTAGTGTTATTTTACATGTGCATCTTCTTATGGTTGTTCTACACGTGCATCTTTCTGTGGTTCAAACTTAATATCAAAATGCATCATTTTGTTAGGATTTACATGAGGTTTTCCATCATTTTTAAATTCCTTAAACTCCCTAAAAATTACATCCATAGAATATATCATTTTCATTTCTACAAGATCCCAAAGATTATAACCCTTAATGTTCTCACCATAACCCACAAAAATACATTTTTTAGCTCTCACATTGGTGCATGGGCACCCAAAGGTCATTTTATGCCTCTAAGGGGTCAAAAGTTGGTATTTTGTTTTATGTAATGCCCCGTCTTATAACCTAAGGAATGTTGCAATTGTGTATAAAAGTGAAATAATTTTTTTTTAAAAGTAATAATATTAAATTAATTAGTTGCATACATTCATTAAGTTACGCGATGTTACACTACTTGAGTTTCCATAGACGACTTTAGTATTTAGCATTGCACATATTTAATTAACATAAACATTAAAAATAAGCATTGCATATCATTTGGATTCCAATCAAGATAGTATAAGGTACAAATATGATTCTTACATTGCATTTGAAAAGATATTACAATACTCATTCATCTGATGAGGTAGATCAAATAATAGTTACAATTACATTTTACAATGTTGACCTCATAATCAATTGAGAGAAGTTACAATACAAGATTTCCATTATGCAATAAAGAAGTATACATATGTATCCAAGTACGAGCTCTCCATCCATGAAGCTCTCGTTGCTATGATCATAAACTGGGGACCCAAGGGAGTAAGGTGCACGTTCCACCCAACCATGTGGTACCCGTAGGTCCACCCCTTGTGCTAGGAGATAGTAATATGGTTACCTAGACATAATCTACTAACCCTAGACACAAGTACATAACTAACTGATGGTTACATTGCTTCCAGATTTTAGATAATCAAATATGCTAAATACACAAGGTTAACTGTTGTTTTAGGTGGAGTGTCATCACAATGTTGCAAAGGTTACCCTGGTGTTTCTTCCTAGGTTCTGACCCCCAACTTGGGTTACCTTGGTAACCTCTTACGAAACTCGGCCCCGTTTGCAAACTATTGCGGAATCGAATATATTTTAAGGTAACAAGATATCCATTTTCCATTCCAGGCCTTCTCATCTTATACTCAAGACTGAACTAGCTCAAGAGTCCATAAGTGAGGCATAATCATCTTATTAAGGATTTTTAATCGAACTACTGTGTTGTTTAGTTATCACTGACTTACTAACTCTTTATAAGTTACCCTAACACCACTTTGTGTGTCGACCCTTACATAGAGCCACTCCCCTAAACATAACATAGGAATTCTAAGTTCTCTATCTAGGGTAGACAAAGTGCACAAAATTCAACATATAATACCAGATATACCACAATGGACATCACAATCTGTTCACAAAAATCAAGTGCACTACCTTAGTTTGTTCAAACACATGAAACCATAGCAAAATTTAACTCCCTTGAAGAGACTACAACTGGAAGACTTGAAATCACATAAAAATAATCCCCATTTGCCCAATAAAAATTTAAAGCAACTTAAAGCAAATTCACGTCTATCATTTGGATTTAATAAATCCAGTCAATCAAGAATTAGTAGTATAAAATTAATCATCTGATACATAATTTTTCTACCATCTAACATGAAAATCAAATCCACAATTATCCCAATTTTACAATCATATTTAATAATACAACTCCCTATTACAATAAAACAATATAATATCCTCTTCATATTCACTTAAATAATTTACTTCCTCATCACATAATTATTCATAAATTAATTTTAACAAATATTAAATTACCAAAATCAATTAATATAAATAATATATTTATATACATACATATATATATATATTAAATATACTATATATCATTAATAATATATAATATATATAACACAATATATATTATATATTTACATTTTTTTAAAAAACTAAATCAAAATTAAAATTTAAACCATGCAAATATTTATTTCGAATAAGAAACACAGTATAAGGCAAAACACGGGCCGCACAGGGCAGCCTCCACTGTGGAGGGCACGCTGCCTATGGGACGGCGTTACCTCCACAGATCTGTGGAGGGCGGACGCTGCCTCATGGCAGCTGCTCCCCACAGAACTGTGGTGGGCGCTGCCTCACAGCGGCCGCGCCCCACAGTGGGAGCGACGGGGTTGGGGATAACCCTAGCCCCTCCCTGCTATTATCATATGCGAAAAAAAATAAATATCTAATCTGAATTAAAATTCCGGATTTTCTTTTTTTTTTTCTAACATTTCCCATTAAATCTATGTGGAAATTTAATCATTTTTTAAATAAAAATAAATAAGTAAATTTCCAAACCCTTGTTTCGCTCGTACGATGATTTTAAATAATAAATCTCTATGAAAATTAAAATTCATTTGAAATATAAACTCATGTACATACTGCATAATTTATACAACACTATAAATAAATATTAAACATTCTTATAAAACAAAACTAATTGCTCAAAAGAGCATTTGTAAATAAAAATTTTCTTCAAACAAATTTGATCAAATAACACATAAATTCTCAAATTTTTTGGGATTTTAATTTAACATCCATAAACATTCCACTCAAAATTAAATCCCCAATTTCCTTTCTACATTTATCATAGAGGTTTCATTTAAACTTGTTTTGAATCACTTCTTCTTGTTTAACAATGTTCTTGAGGTTGTTCTACAAATGTAATAAAACTTTACTTGAAAATTCTTGCAGAAAAATATCAAATATCAATAGAAAGATTTTCTACAAACAATTTGCCAAGAAGAAGGGTTTTAACAAACAATTTCTTTTCAAAAGCAAACAAACTAAAAATACAAGGGAAATACCTGTTTCCTGTGTTTTGAAGATCTAGTTGTTGGAGAGAATCTTCTGCCTGTAGAATGCAATCCTCCAAATCTTCTTCAAAACACCAAATCCAAAGAAAGCTATAACCAACCACACAAATCTTCCAAGCAAAGGGATCTTCCACAAATATACAACCAAAACAAAAGAAATGACAATTTTTAAAAATAATTTTTTACACAGCAAATTATTTTTTCATTTCCCATGAAGAAAAAAATGATAACCCCTCTACGTTTCCCAGATCCCAGATAATATCCGTGAACAACCTCAACCAAAAATAATAAATGTAACTGGCACACTTGTCGAGAAGAACAAAATATCTTCAACAACTTCTCGGCAATCTTGCCTTTCAAGATTTGCATGTTTATAATTTATTTAAAATTTAAAATTTCAATTTTCAAAAAAATACAATTTTATTTAACAATTCAAAATGCCCTTTCCACAATAATACTAAATAATTTAAAATTAAATCTATTCACACACAATTTAAAACAATTTTAATTTAATTAATTAATTTATTTAATTAAATAAATTTAATCTCTAAGATCAAATTATTTAACCAAACAAACTAATTAATTTATTAAATAACATGTAAAACTAATTTCTTTAACATTTAAAAATTAATTTAAATAATAGTAAATTAAAGAATATTAGACTATCATTAAAATTGACAAAATTTACCTTTCAAGCAATTAATCCAAACAGGAACAAACAAGACCATCTATGACTCCGAACTAAAACTGACAATGTACTGTGATTGGGTTAAAGACTAGACTAGGATGAACCATGCTACTACCTCCCAATCAACATTTTCGTTGAGTCTTGACACACTCAAACCTGAGTAACTAGGTGGAGTTGGTGTCATGTACCTGCAATCTTGCAACCAAACAAATAACATACATATACATATAATCCATAATACAGGCACACCGTGCGGAGAAAATCACAGACATCACAGGGCACTCACAAGCGAGTGATGCAATTCCGTTCTCCACACCAATACACATCACATCAGACTAACGAATTAAATAACAGTTAGTCCATCATAAACATATTCATAGCAATAACATCTGAAAGAAAACATCTACGCTACAACAAAGCATATCAGAAATCAATATCGCAATACAATGTATCATCATGTGACAAAGTGAATCCACTGTCGCTCAAAATCAACGATCAAAATATCCAAACCAAGGTACCAAAATCTAACAGTATGAAAACATGTAAACAAAAACATAAGCATAAATGGAGGGGTACTACATCCTCCCCCCCTAGGATCAAGCTTGCTCCTGAAAGCCTACGAACAGATAGGGATAAAGTTCCCTCATACGTGTCGCATCCTCCCAAGTAGTAGAAGCCTCATGGCTAGGATCCCATTGGACCCTCACTTGATCAACGTCTCGACCCCTGAGACAAAGCATCCGGCGCTGTAGAATGGCCATGGGCTCCAAAGCCAGCTGCCTGTCCTCTACCTGTAACACATTCCAATCAAGTACATGAGATATGTCGAGATGATATGGTCTAAGAATTGATAATGAAAAACATCATGAATACGTGACAAACTGGGTGGTAAGGCAAGTTGATACGCCACAGGACCAATTCTCTCTAAGATCTCAAATGGCCCAACGAAACGAGGCACAAGCTTAGAGCCTTTTCCATAACGGATTGGACTCTCTCGCGGTCGCACTCGAAGAAACACTCTATCTCCAACAACAAACTGTTGGTCTATTCTATGCGCATCGGCATACTTCTTTTTCCTATTCTATGCTGCTATCAAATGTTCTCTAATACGGTCAACCTGTTGCTCCATGTCTCGAAGCATCTCAGGTCCAAGTAACACTCTATCCTCTAGTCGATCCCAACTTAGTGGAGTTCGACAAGGATGACCGTATAATGCTTGAAATGGTGGCATACCTATAGAACTATGATATCCATTATTGTAAGCAAATTCTACTAAGTATAGATAATCCTCCCAACGTGATTGTTGGTCCATTACATACATCCTAAGCATATCCTCTAATATTTGATTAACTCTCTCCGTTTGTCCATCAGTTTGAGGATGATACGCTGAATTAAAGTTCAATTGTGTACCTAGAGCATGTTGTAATGAAGTCCATAGGGCTGAAGTAAATACAGGATCTCTATCAGAAATAATCCTACGAGGAATCCCATGCAATCTAACTATGTCCTCCATAAATATCCTAGCTATGGATGAAGCATTGTAAGATGATTGTACTGGTGAAAAATGAGCTACCTTAGTCAATCGGTCAATAGTTACCATAATGGCATCATGTCGACGTGATGACGTAGGTAACCCTACAATAAAGTCAATGGATATAATATCCCATTTCCATTTAGGAATGAGATGTGGCTGCAATAATCTAGTAGGATGTTGATGCTCAGCTTTGACTCGCTGGCATTCAAGACATCTCGATACATAATCAGCAATATCACGTTTCATACTAGGCCAGAAATACAATTGCTGAAGATTGGCATGCATTTTCTTAACACCTGGATGAGTTGAGTATGGAGCTCGATGAGCTTCAGTCATAAACAATGTACGAAGACCCTCTAAATGTGGTACATAGATACGACCTAGATGCCGTAATATACCATCTGGTTCAAGGATATACCCTACAAATCGACCTTCTAAAGGTCTACCAGATTCAATCTCCGACCTTACTTCTTGATACAATCTATCAATAGGAAGTGCAGCTAATATTTGACCTCTCAAATCTACTTCAAGAGTTGTAGCAGAAATCTCATGTCGATGTCGACTAAGAGCGTCAGCCACTATGTTCTCTTTTCCTTGAACATATTTCACTTCAAAATCATACTCACACAAGAACTCCATCCACCGTCTTTATATAGCATTCAATTTAGATTGCGTAAAAATGTATTGTAGACTACGGTGATCAGTATGAAGTTCAAAAATGGTGACCCAATAAGAAATGCCTCCACTGAACTAATGCATGCACTACTGCAGCTAGTTCTAAATCATGAGTGGGATAGTTTAATTCGTGATCCTTGAGTTTGCAAGACTCATAAGCAATCACACGCCCATCTTGCATCAAAATTGCTCCCAAACCCTTTAAGGATGCATCCGTGCATACTACAAAATCCTTAGTAGGATCAGGAACAATCAGTATAGGTGCATTAGTCAACTTTTCTTTAAGTGTCTGAAAAGCCAACTGACATTGCTTTGTCCAAACAAACTTCTTCCCTTTTCTCTGAAGAGAAGTAATAGGATGACCGATTCTAGAAAATCCATCAACAAACTGCCTATAATAACCAGCTAGACCCATGAAAATATGAACTTCACCTACATTAGTAGGCGCGGGCCAATCTACAATAGCTTGAATCTTTGAAGGATCCATAGCAATACCTTTTCCAGAAATCACATGTCCAAGGTATTTTACTTCAGTTTGAAAGAAGTCACACTTCTTTAGGTTCGCATACAATTGATTTTCCCTTAAACATTGCAATACCTGTCTCAAGTGTTCTTAATGTTCCTTCATGTTTCTCGAATAGATCAAAATATCATCGAGAAATACAAGGACAAAGTGATCAAGGTATGTACGAAAAACACCATTCATTAAACTCATGAACACTGATGGTGCATTCGTTAACCCAAACGGTACTACTGTGAATTCGTAGTGCCCATAATGAGTACGAAATGCAGTTTTATGAATGTCTGGTTCAGCTATTCGCAATTGATGGTATCCAAATTTCAAATCAATTTTAGAGAACACATTAGCTCCCTTGATTTGATCGAAAAGATCATCGATTCTAGGCAAAGGATAATGATTCTTAATCGTTACCTTGTTCAATTGATGATAGTCAATACACAATCTAAGTGACCCATCCTTCTTTACGAAGATAACAGGTGCTCCCCAAGGGGAAACACTTGGACGAATGAAACCCTTTTCTAATAGCTCCTCTAACTGGATACGAAGTTCCTCTAACTCCTGAGTCGCCATTCTATATGGAGCTCTAGCTATAGGCTCTGCTCCAGGAACTAAGTCAACTCTAAAGTCAATATCTCTCTTCGGTGGCATTCTAGGTATATCATCAGGAAACACATTAGCAAATTCCCTAAGAATAGGATGATCATCAAGAGATACCTCTCGACTCTCACCTTCTTCCAAATCAGTAACTGTTGTTGCAAATAGTTGACATCCCTGACGAAGACATCTCTTTAATTGCATAGCAGATATCATCCGCAAAGAGATAGGTCTTTTTATACCTATGATTTCCACTTTCGCACCTAAATCATTAATGCAACTAATTGTCTTAAGTCGACAGTCAATCACAGCATGATGAGATGCTAACCAATCCATACCTAAAACTATGTCATACGATCCTAAAGGTGTAACATATAAATCTACTAAGGTAGTTAACGTACCAATTTTAAGTTCACAATTATGTACTAAGTTCTCTACTGCTACTTTCACCCCAGAGGCGAATTCAAGCTGCCACTTACCACCTTGCTTTACCACCAGAAGACCACATTGGTCAATGATGGTCAGTGAAATAAAGGAGTCGGTAGCTCTGGAATCAAAAAGAATGGAAACACTAACACCATGTAACTTACCTGAAGTCTCGACCACTGTGTTCTGGTGATCAGCTTGGCGGTCATTAACCGCAGCATATACTGTATGTGATCATCCTGCATCACCCATTGTAGGCTCTGAAACTATAGGTCGAGGCCCAAAACCTATAGAACCTCTCATCAGACACTGCCTAGCAATGTGTCCCTGCTGTCCACACGAGTAACAACCTGTGCCTCTACCGAATCCTCTGCCGCCCGAAGGTGCATTGGATTGCTGGAAACTACCTCTACTGACGGTAGACTGAGCACTCTGCGCAGGCTAATCCTGCCTATTGCGCTTGTTGCGCCACCAGTTGTGGTTCTTTCCTGTTTGTGGACTATTACCTTGTTGTGGTTGTGGATTATTATTCTTTTGAGGTGTACGTTGTTGCTATTGCTACCCACCCTTTGAGGGTGTCTGTTGGTTCCTAGAGGAACCCCCTGTCTATGCCTGTCCACCCCGTGGACTAAAACCTGCTTCAGGAGCACTACCAATATGTACTCCTGTGTGACCACCTAATGCCATAACAAGATTCTCTTCCACTATTCGAGCCTTCTCCACCGCAACTTCCATAGTCTTTGGCTCAAAGACTCTGACTCCACCATTAATGCGGGCATTCAAACCCCTGATGAAGTGCTGAACTAGCATAGGCTCATCATCGCCAATACCAGCATACTGCTTGAGTTCATAGAACCTACATTCATATTGCTCAACAGATAGAGCCAATTGACGTAGATCATGGAACTCGTCAGCCCGTCGCTGCCTCCAGTTTTCTAATAGGAACCGTGCTCTAAACCTCTCCAGGAACATCTCCCAAGACACTGACCCAATATCTAAGTGGAGCTTCTGCTCCTCCAGGCACCACCAAGTAGAGGTGAATCCTCTCAGATGGATAATAGCACATCTCGCTCGGGTATTGCTACCGTAAGGGTGCATGTCGAAGCATCTACCCAAATCTAGTAGCTAGGTCTCAGCCTCTAATCCACCTCTTGTACCATCAAAGGTAAGAGGGTGTGCCCTCAGTAAATCCCTCATGTGTCCTGAAGTAATAGCATCCGGATGCACTGTATCATCTACTCTCCTTGGAGATCTATCTCTCTCTCTAACAACCTCCTGCTCAACTTCCTGTCTAGGTCCAAGACGAGCTAGGACCTCCTCTAATAAAGGACGTATTTGTGAACCCTCTACTCCTGACTGTTCAGGATTCTGTCCCTCATTCCTCTGATCCAACTGCTCTGCTTGATCACTCTGATGAGGGCTTAGAGGGGGAGTAACCTGAGGGATTGGCCCTCGGCCTCCACCTCGACCTCTACCATGACCTCTACCTCCTCGTCTAGGCATGTTCCTACACATAACAATAACGAGTCTTAGATACTAATCAACCAAGGTTATCAGATAGCGACACTACGTACTAGGTCAACCTAATGGGCTTGTGATTACCTAGAGCATCCAGTGTTTGTAACCTTGGCTCTGATACAAATTTGTAATGCCACGTCTTATAACTTAATGAATTTATGCAACTAATTAATTTAATATTATTACTTTAAAAAAAAATAAAAAAAATAATTTCACTTTTATACACAATTACAACATTCCTTAGGTTATAAGATGGGGCATCACATTTTACTTTGATTTTTTTCATGTATTAAGGTCTTATTGGTCCATTTCATGTGTGTTGGAGTCAATTTGAGTCATTATGGAGTCTCTAGGTGCAACGTTAAGTAAAAATGCAAATGTTGTCAACATTGTCAAACAATTTTGTAACTTTTTGCAAACAAAAGTGTAATTGAGGAATTGTTAAGCCAAATAACAAAAATATGGTTGGAGGAAATTGAAATATGTTGGTACATGCATAAAATTCCTTGTAATCTCTAAGAGAAAGGTGAGGAAGAGATTGGAATGAAAATTGGAATCAATTTGGAGCAAATTTTTTGTGTTTACCTGTAACAATTTTGTTCTTTCACGTGGTACATATTTCTACAGACTAAAATAAATTTGATTTTTTTTTTAAGGTTTTCATCTATCTTATCTTTCAAATTCAATTGGTTTGAGCAATTTTGAAGTTGATTTGTAGAAGTTATAAATTTTTTTGTAAAAATTGCCTAAAGGTTGTCCTAGGGTTTGCAGTCACCTTTAAACAACCATAACTTATGTTATACCCATGGGAAAAAGGTTGAAAATTGGTATGAAATTCTGTCATGGTGCCTTATACCACCTTACAATATTTTGGCTCATGATTTTCATGTGGGAAAATATCTCTTCACCAATCCGCTTTCACAGATCCTTAGATCGATCAGAAAAGAACCATTGGTTCAATATGGGTTGAATAAATCTACACATTGTTAACTCATGCCTGAGAATACACAAATCAAGTTTTTCCTCTTGTTTGGTGTCATTTCCTTGCATAAACCTAGATGTTGTCAAGCCTAGGTGACCAATTAGGCCTAGTCAAGAAGCGGGATAGTAAAATTTTGAGGTCTTTTGTACAAAGAAACCTTACTTGCTTTTGAGATATGTTTGAAAATGGCTAAATGGGTATCTATAACAAGTATTATTTCCTATAGATCAGTTCTGGTTGAAGAGTTATGTCCAAAAATTCCTTTTGGAAATGCTAGTAGCAAAATGAGGCTAAATGAAGGAAAACCCACCAATTGATGTCTAAAGGTTTGAAAGAGTGGTTGGGTATGTGTATGACTATGATGGGCCAAAAAGTGGCGATATAATGGGTATGTGTAAGGTATGTGGCTGACAACCTTTTTTTACCCAAAATTGATGAAACAAAAAAGATTTTAAAGGAGATTCTCAGCTTTCCACCAATGTAAATTATGTTTTACTTTGAATTTAATAATTAATTATTATTCATTTTCTATTTGAATTATGACAAAAGTTCTGATTGATAGGCTGATTGAAAAACATCTATAGCTTTCAAACGTTATCAATTTTTTTGAATTTGAAACATGTGTCACATTCTATGCTTCACATACTATAGGATTAAAAAAAAAGAATTGAATTTCATGAAGTTTTGACCAAGTTAAGGTGGTTAGACATATGAGTTTTTTATAATTTTTAAAAGTTGAAATAAAAAATTCATAATTAATTATTTACTTGGAAAAAATTTACAAAAGATATACATCACATCTGGACATGAATCATCTACTTATACCTACAAATATTATAAAAAAATATTATCACTTTATTGTGGTTAAAGTGGTTAGACAAACACCTACTTATTTTTTCCTTGAAATTTAAGTACTACTACATTGAAAATTCAAAATTTCACCAAATAGATTTATAAAAAAAAAAAAAACTTAGTAGTTTAGAAACTAGATTCAATTTTCTACAAATTCTATTGTTACATATTTTTAAAATAATATAGATAACTTATTCAAATTTTTACGTCAAGTTGTCTAACTCTGATTTTTCTAAATTTTTCGCCACTTAAGGGCCTGTTTTTCCCATGATGATCCTACACATACCTGATTGTTTGGTTGTGTTAGGTTGTTGTCTACCCATTTTATGCATTACAAATCAAGCTTAATTTTTTTTTCTTTAGGAACATGAATATAAATGCCTCACTACCAAAAACTCTAAAATGAGAAATTGATAGTATTTTACGTATCAATACCTCACTGGGAGTTTTATCAACAAGAGAAGAAGTAGGTGACCTATTAACCAAATAACAAGTAGTGTGAACTTCTTCAACCCAAAAGCATTGTTCAAGCTTTGCACTACTGAATGCATGCTTCTAACTCTATCCATTAAAGTTGTATTCATCTTCTCTTCCAATCTATTTTTTTGTGGGGCATATGGAGTTGTTTTCCACCTTTAACAATTTGTGCATGCTTACAATAGTCATCAAAGAACCTAGAGAAAAATTTACCACCACTGTCTATGAACTTAAAACCTTTACTTTTCTATCTATATGTTTCTCAAAAGGTGTTTTAAATTCTTTAAATATAGATAAAATAATAGATTTCTCCTTAAGAAAGTAAACCCATGAATATCTAGAATAATCATCAATATAAGAAACATAGTAGTGAGACTTTCCAATAAATGGTACATCCACAAGAACAAACACATCACTATGAATTACCTCCAAAACTTGTTTAGCCCTAGTACTTCTAAATTTAAATGATACTATATGTTGCTAAATCCATACATGCAGTGTTCACAAAAATCAAAATCAACAAAGTAACCTAACAAATCATCAACCATATTTTTATTTATAAGAGTTTTGAGACTCTTTTTAGCAATATGACCCATTTTGTGGTGCCACAACATACATGATATTGAGTTTTCAATTACATTAATAGAGCTATAGAAAGTAGAAGCATCAAGTCTAAATAGGGTGCCACACCTATTATCCTTAGCCAAAACTACATGTTCTCTTTTCTTAACTTGAAGCCACTCATTTCAAAAGTAACATGCACCCCTAAATCATTCATTTTAGATACAAAAATAATTTTTTATAGCTAAAATAGGGATGTTCAATACATCTTTAAGGGTTTTAACCCTTCCATCATTGAATTTTTTTTTTACCTCCCCTTGGCCTATAATTTTTTATGTGTTATTATCCTCGAGAAAAACTTTCTTATCATCATAAGCTAAATATACTAAAAACTATTTCTTGTGAGGAGTCATGTGGTATGATGCACCTAAATCTATTAACCAAGAGTCCCCATAGGTCATATTATAAGAAATAATAAGATCATTATTAGCTTCATCATCAAAGGATTTATCTGTAGAGGAATCATCATTATTTTTCTTTTTATTCTTACATTCATTTATGAGATGCCCTCATTTACCACAGTTCCAACACCTCAATCTACTCTTACTAGGTGTTTTTTACCTTCCTTTGGACTTAGTATGATCCTTAGACTTGTCCTTTTCACATTTCTTCTTCTCCTTAGCTCTCTCCTTAGATCCATGTCATACATGTAGTGCATCTTTAGACTCCTCTTGAAACGCCCCGATAGGGAATCCAAAGGACAAAGCATTAATTAGCGAATTAACTGAATATATATTTTTTTAAAAAGTCATTCATTTAAACAATGTCAAGTAGATTCCAAGAGGACGTTACTTTAACATTAATAATAAGAACATCTTACCATAAATTAAAAATCATAAAGAACGAATACATTTCACATTCTTAAATGATCCACTTTTCAAAACTTAAATAATCAAGGTATTTATATATATTCAGATTACATCTAGTGAGATTCTCATAAATCTCAATACATCATAATGATGTTACAAAGAGTACACTCATAAACATGAGGTAATTATAAAAATAGGGTAATGATCTCCTCATATCAAATATCCACATCTCTGAACACATTCAACATCCATCGTCATGAACAAAGAAGTAATAGGAATCTGCTACAAATATATAGTGCCATCTGTAAGAGAATTCCAATGAAGGTGTAGCATAGTTTCCACCCAACCGCGTGGAACCTGAAGGTCCACTCCCTCCGTGCTAGGAGATAGTGACAGGTCCAGAAGACAATCAAACACACAACAAAGAACATACATTACATTACATGGATGACTACACATAACGACATGACCACATCAAACCCAAGTATTCGCATCGAATACTTTCAGAGATGACCACAAAATAAAAGTTAACCTCACTTAAGGGACTACAATCATGCTTTAGGATAGAGTGTCATCACATAGTTGTACTAAGTTACCTTGGTGAATCTTCCTAGACTACCGGCCCTCTTCCAGAGTTACCCTGGCAGTCTCTACCAATTCCCAGCCCTTAGATTAACTCATGTGGAGTCGAAATTACCTTTCAAGAAGACAAGGTGTTCGACAAGCCATTCCAGGCCTTCTCAACCTACCCTTAATCTAAATGAGCATTAAGGCACTAGGTGAGGCATTTATATATTTGAACTTAATTAATGAATTCCCAGGTACATTTATTAAAATTTTCACTGAATTAATAACTTTCGTTAGGTTACCCTGGCCACCACTTTGGGTTCTGGCCCCAAACGAAAGCCACTCTTCTCACATATAATGTCATAACTTACTAACAACAAAATAGGACATTCAATACGCACATAAAGAAAAATCGTGACTATAACCTTCACAATCATGACAAGACCATAAATACATAATTCTTCCAATTGAGAAAACCTAACGTGCATGGCTAAGTCCCAAATCAAGTCATGGAAAATGAACAACAAAATACATGAATAAACACTATACTGTGCAGATTTATTCCCTAGCCTTTGGAAAACAAGAATTTCGTACCACAAATCAATTTAACTTGTACTTTGATAATTTGATATAGTCAATCCCACAAAGCTTCCTTATACACTATTCAAAAGAATAATTCCAAGCATGATTTCACTAAATCACAGTTTAAATGTCAAGTATATATATCATTCACTCTAAGATAATTAAACCTCATATCTTAAAGACATTGATTTTCACACCAAAAGTCGCCTTTTCTTTTTAAAAAAAATTCAAAAATGATTTTAATAGTGAATCAAAACTATAATTACAATAATTTTCATTCATAGCCTAAGTACTCTTTTTACACATAACTTATCTATTTATTTCCATAATTCTATTCATTCTTTCATTTTGTTAACTCCAACAATTAATCACTCAAAATATTCTTATGCAACATTCAATTCTCCAAAGTCTAATTCCGTTCAATAACAATATAAATACCATATTCATTTAAAATTATAATGTTATTTAAGAACTTTCAATATTTACTAACACCATTCCAAGTATTGGATCATCAACAAATTTTAAATAATAATCTTCATTTATTTCAACATCATTATAAATTTTATTTTATTGCTAAGATTATTAAATAAAATCTCTACCTCATCAGTCTAGATCGCTATGTTCCCTACAATAATCACTCATATGATTAGAGACATGCGTGTAAACTATAGAAAACTATTAATTGACCCTTTAAAGTCTGACTCGATACATATGTAATTTAAGATAAAACTTACTCTAAACTGGAAGTAGGAGGAATCATATTACCAGACAGTGGCCGACATGCATAACATTATCACAGACTAATACTTTATGTACAATTTATTGGCCGTCCACCTATGAGTTTCCTCCATTGATTTAAACATAGTTAACACTGAGCGGAAAAAATACAAGAAGGAATCTTATAATGCATATAACTTAAGATTGTGAATCATCTAGATATCACAAGCATTTAAATACTAAGCCTTAAAACTCGCTGTTTTGACATCGAAATTACCAATTTCATGTTAAGAGAACACGTATACACCTCAGATCGTCTATCCACACAAAGGAAATACAAAAGAATAATTTGAATTTAATTTAAGACTTTGGTTTGAATATAGAAGACACCTATAAGGGATAGCACCAGCATAACCAAGTAGATATGCAATATTATGATCAGATAACCAGTATAATAGTTGAGCCACTAATGAGTCCAACGTCAAAATTCCAAGCAGGGATATACTACAGATTTCTATATGAATGGAGGTAATTCGATGAATCCATAGAGTAATAGTATTGGCATAATTTGATATAAGGTTAAGCGCATGATTATGATAGACATAAGATTTCAACAAGTGATACATCAATCTTATGTTAAAAAATATTTAAAATATGCATGATATCGACTAATAGTTAACTACGAGTAATGTACATAACTGAAAGGTTGGAAACGGACAACTTGCAACAAGGCAAGAATAACTCAAGAAAAATAAAGGCCAAGAGAATTAGCGCTGGCATTATCAACAAATCTTCAGAGGCATGAAATGAGAAAACTGTGGAATATTGGCTGTGCATAAACTTGCATGACTTAATAAGAGAATATAATGAGAATATCATCAGTAGGATAAAGATGAGGGACAATTGTGTGGCTTATGAGAAGGAGAATTAATGCATAACTTACCCATTCTTATTAGTAACACAAATATGCCTGGTGGAAGTTTCCAGAGATGCGCACTTAATTTTTTTCAAGTGTGGTTGCAGTGACTGGCAACGAAAGGAAATCAGGGGAAAAAGAACCATATTTAATCCCTTAAAGTTTTCTATTAGGTTATAGTGCTACACTTCGACAGGTCGACATTGGAGACAGAGATTACTCAAATCTCTACATCACTCTCTCCTTAAGCGCTGCACTAGTAAAAAGGCTACAAATGTAAAAGATTGCTAACATAATCAAGTAGTTATGTGAACCTTTAGATTTCAGAGGGCGCACAGAGAACATATCGGATCCTAAACATTGGTAAAGCTAAACAGGGATGGCTCTAGCATCTTCAACAAGGTTTCTAATAGACAAAAGAGAGAATATATATTTCTTCAGTGGTGCGCAGGTCCTAAAGGCAAGGAATATTATATTGAATACGCAGGATGCTGAAGCTCTCATTTCGTTGAAATCAATAAACATTCAGGAAATTATTCTCATATTATTATCTTTTTTATGTGCAGGGTGCATGTCGTTGTGCAGTTAGCGAATGAGAGATGCACATGCAACAAGAAAGAAAGAGGAATAGGGAAGTAAATCTGCATCCACCTTCGAATGGGGAGACTAGAAATTCTGAAACCTAATTTATACAGAGAGAGACTGCCCATGCATCAGAAGTAATTCTCAAATTGTGAAGAAAGTTATTAATGCAAGGCAGAGACAAATCTTGAGGAAACAATGAAACAAATAAGAACACAACTTTTTCTGCAATCATAATTCAAATGAATACAAGCAAAAATGAATCATAAAGAAACCTGATTTGCTGAGTAGCAGAGTATTTCTGAAAGCTTTTCCCCGTATTTGTAGCTGCAAACTTTGATTATTACGATCCTTTTGGCCCAATTCAAAATCATGCCACCAAATATCCTTATCACAAAGTTTCTAAAAAACTAACTCATCTTGTGAAGAATCCTTTTCCAGAATATTGTCGTTCAAACTTCTGCCGTGAAAATTCTTCCTACTATTTCTCGTGAATAAAATTCCCACCTCTAAAGGCTAATTAATGCAAATTTATTATCTCAAGTTACAACTTAGTGTTTGTAAACATGCATTCCTCCAATTTCTCATGCAGTTAAAAACATTAAATATCAAAGATATTTTCCTTTAGGTCATATTTTAGATATTTTAACTTTTCAAAATTAACTCTTTTAAAATACTTGCTTTTCACTTAAATTATATTTGTACAAGTAACTCATTAATTACTTTTAAAGAAATACCTTTTTACAATTTTCACATTTTCTTTTAATCAAATGACTTGCTTAATTTAAATTACTAAATTAAACAATAAACATAACATAAACGTTTATTCTAATATTTAAACCAAATTTATTTTAATCAATATATCAACAAATTAGCCATTTAACTAAATTACACAGTAATTAATTTCCAAATAAATAACACTGAAAAAATTGGCACGACAAGACAAAACAACAATGACATTGGGCGACAATAGGATACTCATTCAACGAAGAATGATGGTTAAACAAGGACCAGTCACTATCTTCGAATCAACATGATTTAATTGGATTAGGGTACACTCAGACCTGACAAGCAGGTGGAGCCGTTACCCGGTACCTGTGTCTGCAGGAAACATCAACATTAGAACATACATGTACTCATATTAGAAAACACACCGTGAATAAGAATCGCAGCATAGCAGGGTACTCACAAATGAGTAATGCCATACTGTCTTCTTCATCGACACAGACGAGCATGATAAATCATAAGCAATCATTACAACATGATAACCATATGCAAAGTCATAAGAAAGAAACCATATTATGTAAGAATCTATCTCAGTATCATCAAATTAATCACGATCCAGATAATCAAGATGTCAATGTATCATCCACGAAGTACAACAATATAATATCAAAATCACCTCTGAGCAAGAACAACGTAGTATCATAGTAAACTAAAACATCTATCAAATAGAATCAAACCGAAAACAACTAAGACAGGATGTCACAGCGGGAGGGACACTACACCTCTGAAGTCTTTCTCCTCATTTCCTCTAAAAGTAGAGTAGCAACAAGGGCATCCAACTTTAGATCATCTAAAAAATAACCACTGATTGCAATAATAAGATTATCCCAAGATTTGAGTAGTGAACATAATATTGAAATACATTTATCCTCCTCATGTATCTTTACATTAACTAACTGTAATTAACTCATGATTAGATTAAATGAATTCAAGTGTTCTGCAATTGGATCTCCATCATTCATTTTAAGAGAATATAACTTTATTTTTAAAAATAACTTGTTAATGAGACTCTTAGTTTGATATATCTCTCCTATTTTATTCCATAATTTATATGTAGTAGTCTTATTACACACATTTAATAGAACATATTTAGATAGAAACAAATGAATAGTGCCATAAGCCTTTTTATCTAATTTAATTCAGTCTTCATCAAACATACTATCTAGTTTCTTATTTTTATTAACAATCCATTGATCTATTAGTTCCATGAGATCCTCCATATTTAACTTCCAAAGCCCATACCTAGTATTGTTAAACATTTCAATGTCCAACTAAGATGAGCTAGCCATGATCTCTTATCACACTAAATCTCAAATTGCAACAAAACATAACACACTCCCACTACAATAGAAAACCAAAAACACTCCAAGAAAGGTGTCCCCTTCTTTAATCAAGCTAACTTGGATTTGATACTAAATGTTTAAAATTAGGATAAAAATTTACAGTGAAAATATGTAGATAATTTTATGCTTCCAAACAAATAGATAGCAATAAATCATAGATGAAAATAGATTAAAATATAAATGCAAACCATCACTCAATACTTGTACATGGAGAAAATTTTGTAGGAAAAAAATTTCACCCAAAGAGATCCAAGACTTATATTAATCCTTCAAATGAGTTAAATCAACACAACTTCTCTCTTTGAATCACTACAACACTTCATGGCTTCAACAATCGACAAATTAACTTGTTTTTACTTCAACTCAAGAACTAAATATATAGGCATGAGAGAAAACACAAATTAAGAATGGTTTCTAAAACCATTTAGGCATAAATCACAAAAATAAGTAACTTCCTCTTCCAACTTGTGATTTTAGCCATTTTTAGTAATGCGCTAATGCAAACTAAAAAATCTTCCTTATCTTTTCCAAGCTCAATTTAGCTTCCTATTTTTCATGCTCTTTATAATTTGACAATTAAAAAAAAAATTGCATGTTGTCATAGTTGCATTTAGCAACTTTCATGACAACTAAAAGATAATTACAAATTGCCAATTAATAATTAAAAAATAAAGCATGGCTGAGACATTTTCTCAACAAGTATTTTGAGTTGGTTTTGACATGGAGATATCAATTTGGAGCTATTTTTCTCTCTTGTATGTGTGGTTGTAGATTTAGGTGGAAGAAATATTGAATACCTTTTGAAGAGCAATATTTAAAAAGTTGTTGAAGTTGCAAGAGTTGTCAAAATTGTTGTCATCTCGTGAAAACTAAGATCTCAAAGCCAGTTTCAACATTCCGACTGTGAAACCTTGGAAAATTGGAAGATTCAGATCTGCATCAGAGGCTCCTGAAAGCTAAAAAAATCCCTAAACTTGTACCCTTTCACCCATAGGCGAATGATTCCCAAATATGCTTCAAAAAAGAATTTTTCTAGTGACTGGTACACATGTTTCTACCCTTCTCTGATCTACAATTTGATTTTTGGTTCTATCAATATTGAGATTTATATTGTTGTTCCAAGTGTTAGATTGCATTTTGGTGTTGATTTTCTATCTTTTAGTTTTTCTCCCTAAAGTAGTATTTGAACTTGACCCCCATCCTTCAAGCATAAGGAAATTTATAGATTCTCACTTAGGGTTGATTCACCTAATGTTTTTTAATCAATTCTTCATGCGAATCTCATTTCCTAATGAAATAGTGAAAGATAGGTCCATCATTAACCCCTATTTTTCTATGTTATTGATAAACCTATTTTTCTTTATTTCATTTTGGTGAACTTGAAATTTGAGCATCATACCTTTGTTGATTTAGAGTCCATTTTCAGCCCTAGATCTAGGTTTTGCATTCATTTACATTGCATTGCATTAATTTGCATCTCATTTAGGGCTCTTAATTTACATTACTTTGCATCTCATTTAGGGTTTTAAATTTTCATTGTTTCATTCTTTAAAATCTAGAAAATTCAAAAATGTTAATAATTTTGCTTAGTTTTTACATAGCATTGCATCATCATTCATTTACATTACAAAATTGAATCAAAATTGTATTTCAAATTAGGTCTTTTTGTTTGTCATTTAGCACTATTTTACATTTGCATTTAGACTTAATTTTATAGAACAATGAAACTATAACCACCTATCTTAGTACATAATCTGAAAACCATAAGAATCAACTCAAAAATCTGTAAATTCATTTTTCAAAACCCTAATCTAGGACCCATTGACCCATGGCAAATGAGTACCTGATTAGGGCTTTTTCCTACATTTTTGGGCATTAAAATATCTATTTTTGTACTCTATTCTTCTATTTTCAGTTTGCAAAATTATTGTTATCATAAATTGATCATATTAAGCTTCATTTGTCAAATTCAATGCATTGTTTGAATTCAAAATTGCATTTAAAAGATATCATTTTTAGGTTTTTGCATAACATAATCAGAAAATTATCTTACTTAAAATTTGAAATCTCTTTGCATTTCAATTCATTCTTCATAATGGACATGTGCATGGGTAATATATGGAAATCCTTAACATCTTTAGTTGATGTGTCAAGTTGTGTTTTTGGTAATGATCTTAATGCAATTGAACTTAATCATGATCAACCTACCCCTAATGAATGTCCTTTTGAAGTTAAGATCTTAGGTGAAGATGATGAAAGGATGCATAATTTCATACATAATTACCTTAACAACATTGAAAGAAATGCATAATTTTATCCTTCCATGCAACAATCAACACCTCCTACCATGCCACCATTAGAAATGTTTTCTCTTTTACATCCTGAGATTGAATCACCAACCAAGCCTAAGCCTCCAACAATGAGTGAACCTAGTTCCTCTAACCAAGTGTATACCAATCCATCCTACGTTAACAAAGTCACCAACACACCCATCAACCTAGAAGAGACTTATAACCAAGGATTTAAAATCTTAGCTAAACAAGGATGTGATAGAACAAATGAGCATGAGATCGATAAGTTGGTAGAACAAATCACAATTGAAGATAGTAAAGGTTTAGGATATAAAGATCCTTTTCCCTCCATATCTTCTAAGGAAACAAGTGTCCATCATAAGGGTAAAAGAAAGAAGTTGGGTACATGAAGAGGGGAAGTTTTAGCCAAAAAAATCTTGTAGAAAAAATGTACGTGTTGTTAAAAAAATGCGTATGCGTAATGCTTTGGGTACCCGAGCCTAAAAAACACGTATGCACTTAAAAATGCGTATGCGTTGTATCACGCGTATGTGTTATATATCATGTACATGTTTTATAACACGTAAAAATCATTTATTTAAAAATATATATACCTTTTAGATATGCATATACATTTTAAAACGGGTACGTGTTTCTAAATTTTTTTTTTTTAAATAATCAAGAAAATAAAAAACACATATACGTTTTGTAACTCGTATGCATTTTGTAGTGCCCCTCCGTTGTGACCTTTCCGGATTTTGTGTAGGTGTTTAATTGTGTTATTGTTGTTTTGTGTGTGATTAGTTTATGCAGTTAACATAATATTTGATGGAATTTGTACTCAATTAATTAAAATAGCATTGAGTAAATAAAACTAGAAATTAAGATGAAAATTAAATAAATTAGTTTTATAAAATATTAAGTAAAGAGTTATTAATAAATAAATAAACTAATTGTTTTGTAAAAAGTATTCTTTAATGATATTCGATAATAATTAATAATTTATTAGTTGTTCAAAGATAATCATTATAATAAGGAATTTAAATGGATAGGAAGCTGAAGTGTCTTAAAACAAGAAAAGTTGGAAAGAAACTACACCTATAAATCAATTGGAAGTCAAAGAGAACTGGAGAATATGAAAAATAAATAATAACTTTATTTAGCTTTTGGGGGGAAAAAAATGAATAGGGGCTCTGGACAATACTTTTAAAAAGAAAATTACAGATCACGGGTTTTATGTGGATATTGTTTTTCGATCTGAATCAATTTCGAAGATCTAGTGTGAAGGAAGGATCTGTGGCTGGGAGGTGGAGGTCTTCTATTCATCCTCATCACTTCTGAGCGTAGGTTTCAGGTTGGCCATTGATTTTCTTTATTGCATTTGATTGCCCTCCTCTTAAAACTTCATTATATTGCTATGGGTTCGCAATTTGTTAATAGTGTTGTTATTAAATTTCATTTAAGGGCAGAGGGAGGATTTCTTGGTATTCGATGGTTGTCTTGCTGCAAGTCTTATGTTAATTCTCTTGGAAGCTACTTTGTGATTGTTCTTCCACTTGGTTCTCCGGATAACCACTTTTGCTTGCATTTTTTTTGAAAGTTTCTTGATCTGTTTCAACAAACTTATTTCATGTTCATTATGTAATCATTGTACTCTAAGAGATGATGTAGATGGAGGCGTCCTTTATATTGTCACGAGCTTTGTCTATGTTTTTTTTTTAATTCTTTACATCATAAGGCTTCTCATGAATCATTGTGAGCCTTTAAATTGAGACTTCTTCATCCTGCGTAGCACTCTGTCCTCAGCCGCTAAACCATCATGACTGCCTGTGCCCTGGACACTAGCAAAGCTTACAATAATAGGAAGTTTAAAAGTTTAAATGATCTCTCTTATTTCATTGGCAACCTGTCTAAGCTGTAATGCTTAAACATGATAGGAAGTTTAAAGATTTAAATAATCTGCTCGATTCTTCTGACAATCTATCGTAGTTGCAACACTTGAAATATAAATATTGTCATTATTCTAGCATAATAGAACGCTCCCCTTTGATCGTGGTGGAGTTTAACTCCCAAGCTTCAATCTGAGCATGTCTCTGGAAACTCGCTGCCAACAAAAAGAAAAGTTGTTCATTAATTCTCCTCCTCTTAAGTCATGTATTTGCTTCTCACCTCTCTCTTTTCCTTCAAGTCTGTGGATAACATTTGAAATTTGATAATAATGCAAGTAGACATCGATATTTCCAAATTACAATCTTCACTTTCTAATATTCTTGGCAACCTGTCATAGTTTCAGCATTTAGAGTTGATCCGTTGTACAGAATTAAATAGTCTCCCTGAAACCATTGGCAAACCATCACAGCTGCAGCGTTTAGACTTGCAAAGGTGGAATAAATTAAATAATCTCACTGGTTTCATTTTTAATCTATCTCTCTCTCTCTGTTTTCATTTTGTATATATGCTTGACACTATATCATTTACATTTTGTATTCAATGAAGATTATGCATTTGTCATTCTCATTGTTTGATGTTTATCCTGCATACCATTTGTGTGTGTCCACCCCCCTCATGGAATTGAATATCAACCTTCAATCTTGAATGAAGTTTATGGTCCTGCCACCCACGCCATTCTTTTGATATTCTCTGCACCTCATGATGTGCGATCCCATTCAACTTAGTGAGGGCCTTTATCAACCATCGATGTAAATCGCTGAGGTCTGTAATTCTTTGCCTCCTCAAATTTAGAGAACAACTTCCCACCATTCTTAGTTTTCCAGGCAACCTGTTCGGGTTCTCTCTAGAAGATATTTGGACTGAATGTTGAAATGAATAGTATATTTTAACTTGTACAATGATAAATGAATTAATTGATTTTAGATTAGAAAGGACTATTTAGTTTGAATTTATTTGAATACTTGTTCACATGAAGATGCTCATTGAGACTTAAGTTGTATGAGTGCATTTTTATATGTATATTTTGTTAGATTGATATATATATTTATGTTATCTAAAGAGAGAATAGTCTAGTTAATAATTGGTTATCATAGAAAGTATTTCTTATAATTAGTAGTGTTGTAAGGATAAATTGACCTATTAGTAAAATAATGTTTCAAAGGGAATTGACTTAATTATTTATTTAGATTATTAGAAGCCTCGATTAAATGAATGAACTTATTGCAGTAATTATAGAAAGTTGTTCATGTCCAAAGCAAATGAACTCTTTTGTTTGAGAGTATTAATTGATTTTGAGAACTATGAAATTTAGTTACTTAAATCGGGTAATGAAGGGAAAATTATTTGAATAAATTGTTCTTGAATTGAGACTTCCTTTTTAATTATTTCTCTTGAATTGATTAGGGAAAATTATTAATTAGTTTTAGGGGAGTGATATCAATATTAAAAGCTAAAAATATAAATAGGTTGGATATTGGTTGAGGTGATATATAATTAAAGGATCTTGTTTTGAATAAATAAAGTTATTAATTGTTGGTATGAAATCTTGCCTTGTAGTTACTCATCATGTATTAAGGATGGTAAAGTATAGAATCCTCACATTTGTACTTTAAGAGGAAATATATGTTCTTTTAGAATATTATTAATCATTGTATCTAATTTAGAATGGAAAGGTAGGTTAAAGATTTTAACTTGAGATTTATTTAAATGAAAAATTTAAAATATGGAGTATATATTGACCTTTTCTTATATGTTCTCTTATTTGGTGATTTAATTTTTATAGTACTAATTTCGTGATATCTTTTAATTCTTTTATATTTCTTTTAGTTTAAGAATTAAATAAATATTATATTATCTTAATATCTAACTCCTCACATCTTATAGAAATTTACTAGGAACAATGATTCTCTTATTTGTATATTCTAATTAAGTAATTGTTGAGTATCGTGTCAGGGGTGTTTGTACTGAACGTTTATGGAATTGTGTATCCTTGGCCATGGTTAAGTATTATAGTAAACTCTATTTGACTTCATTATGATAGTTTTATAAAATTGATTCAACGAAATAAATTGTTCCTTGAATTGAGTTTTCATTCTTAATTATTTCATTTGGATTGTTAGCTAGTGGATCACTTTATGACAATTCGAGTGTCTAATCGATGAGGTTCTTATATGGATAGTTATTTAGAACTTGAGATTGTAATTGGCCTGTTTGTTGAGAGATTGATTTTTGTTCTAATTGATAATGTGAATAGATAATTGTTGTTGTTGCCATGTTTTCTAATTTTTATTTACATACTAATCTAAGGGATTCTTGTGAGGAGAAAATTGAGGTCTCCCATGAAATGCCTAATTGGTGGTTTTTGGATGTTGAATGATTTTTGTTGAATTAAAGGTTGATTTTCTTCTATGATTCCTTTTTGAGATGACACCATTATGGATTTATGGATTGTATTTGTGTTTTAGAGTTGATTGATTTGTGGATGGGATTTGATGAAACTTCCTTTGTATGGCTTTTCGGAGTTAATCTCATATTTGGGGGAAATTTTATCCTTGTGTTGGAATTATTGGGGAAAAACTCATGTTGCTTCACTTTACCCTCATTTGTGGGTTTTCATTCTTTTGGCATCCAGAGGCTTGACATGATTGACAGTTGATGTTCTCTCTCTTTATGTGCCCTTGATGTGGCAAGTGTTTTGGTTTCATGATTTTGAAAAGGGTTGTACGAGAATTGTTGAGACTCTGATTTTGTACTTGTTAGCGAGATGGGTAATGCCTCGCAATACTTTTATGTTGTGATTCTTTGTTCAAATTATGATGGTACAACCCTTGGTTTTTATGTTGTTGGGTCTCTAGGGAGAGTGGCTCCTCGTGGGGGCCGGCGCCCCGTTTAAGGGGAAGGGCACAGGATAACCCACGAGTGAGTTTGTAATCAAGTGAAAACCTAATAATTAACTTAGGAGGGTTGGGTAGTAATATCATTATAATATTTTAAAATGGATGCCTCATCTTCATTAGTGCTTTAACAGACTAATAGAAGGTGAGAAGGTCGGACCTCGCCTTCACGAGGTCTACGGCCCGCATGAGTCACCCTATGGCCGTGCCTCCGTTGGAAGGGCACAGGACAGCCATAGATGGGACCGCCCTGGGAGGAAGAGCACAGACAGCCCATGTAGGACTATGCGATGACACTCTCCCCTGCCCATGTGTTTTACTTTATTGTGTTCCTGGGAGTAGGTAATGGGAGTTGGTTTAGATTGTTGATATTTGGATTTATCTTGATTTATGATTATTGCCTTGATACATCTTTGGTGTACTTTGTGGTCTTGTATGATCTCATTGATATTTGACTTATGATCTTGTACTCGTATGGTACTGTGTTATGATGTTATTGTGTTGTTTAATTGCAGTTTGGAATTGTATTATGTTGATTTGGAAGTGTTTCATGATCATCCTTTGGTTACTTGTTTACTGGTCATTGCTTTGATTTATGTGATGAGATTTATGATTTTAAGTTATTTTAATGACTCTTGGATGTTGTTGATTATGTCATTGTAATCCCTGAGTTTTAGGATACTTTTGTATATTGTTGAGTCTTGTGGTTCTGTGTTTGGATGTTCTTGGTTGAAGATTCTTTCTTATTAGCTCCTAGCACGGGGGGTGGGTCTTCAGACTCACATGGTTGGGTGGAACGTGCTAAGCACCCCATTGGGTCCCCAGTCGAGGATCGAGAGGTGCAGATTGGTGCTGTTACAACGACTCCATAGTTGTATCTGTATTGGAGCCAGTTATGATTCTATGTATTCCTCTGTTCAATTGTATCATGTTATCTTGTTGTATGAGTTCTATTCATGATTGGAAACACTTTTGTATCATTGTACATCTTGAACATTGTACTATAATGTAATGTTAAAACTTGTGTGGATATTGGCCATGGTAGTTGTTATTTAACGTGTTAAGTTAATCATGCATATGTTGTATTTATGTACACAGATAGTTTCTTATCAATGTTTTATCATGTATGTGTTATATTTGTTAATGCTTATTTTGTTATGGATTATATCTTTGGCTTCTATTCTTTATTGTCGTTGTGTGGATCTAAGTCGCGTAATGACTCCTTGTATACCCCAAGGGATGTATGTGCTAATGAATCTACTTAAATGAAATTCATGTCATGACTTAATGTGTTTTGCATGTATGTTATGTTACTTAAAAAAAAAAAAAATTGCTGTAATTATTGTTTTTTTGTCCTTTGGGGTTCGCACGACGGGGCGTTACACATTTTTAAAATTTTGAATTCCCAATCTACATGCTGCGTTGGTTTTAGGCTTGGGAAAGGCTTGGCAACCCGATCCTTAGCCTTTGACTTGCAACTAAAAAACTAAGACAGATTGAAGAAGAATGCCCAACTTTGGGAATATCGCTGATGGACTTTTTTTTCTGAATCAATCTATAAAATTAAAACCCATTAGAGAACATGATGTCTAATTTTCAAATATATAATTTTTATTAAGATTGGATTATGTTTGCTATTTTTAAATTAATTTCTAAGAAAACTAGTCCTTAAACTTGAAATATCAGGCTTTTTTTTGTTTTTTAATAACTTTTTTCTAGTTAAGTTTCTTGTAAAAAAATTATATGGCATCAAGCTTCAGAAAATTCTCTACACAATGAAAAAAAAATAAAAAAATGTTTAGTTTAGGTCCAATTATGTTGTCCGTACACATTGATTTTTAAAAACAACAATTAAGGCCAATAAAAATTCAATAAAAAAAATATTCAACAAAAAATTACAAAAAAAATTCCTCATCAATCTTCATGTTGTTAGAGCTCTCTTTCCCCAAAAGGAATTAGAAAAATACTTTTATTTGGGTCAAAAATTGGTGTCTGTACACGTGCATGGTATGGTAAAAAAAGCAAGGACTTTTAAAAAGTGGTTTTTATAGATCCCTATCAAAATTTAATTTCTATAATTTGGGTATTTGAATAATTTACATATTTGGAAACTGGATTCAAAATTTCAAATTTCATATAATTGAATTTTTTAAGATTCATTATGTAGTGCCTCAAATTTTTAGTCCAAGTGCAACAAATTCTGAAAAGCAGGAAAAACACTTCTGATTTTTGTGTACCCAACTTCTTGCTTTTACCCATAATAAAAAAATCCATCACAAGGATCATAATATCATTTTGGTTCCTTCTCCTTTAAATCCACCTCAACAAGATTCTCAAACAAGAAAGAAATCCAAACCTTATAAATTCAAAAAGTTGTCATTCAGGTACATAACAAAACATAAATTGAACAACAAATGGAGGAATTTTTTCATCTTGGATGGATTCAACTACCACCTCCTAGTACAAGAAACAAGCTTAAGAACATGAATTATTGTACATATCATAAAGCTCTCGGGCATCTTACTGATGAGTGTCATGCTTTAAAGAAGATTCTTGATGAATATGGACACATAAAGATAATCCCTTAAAGCATGAACTTTGCTCCATACCATGTGATAGTTTTAGGATCATAGCATACTCACTATTACATGCCTTACATTCATTGAAAATCATTTTATATCTTGCATGGAGCTCATCTTCACCACCCATCTTAGTTCATATTTGTCTTGCACTTAGTGGGGGCAAGGAGTTTGATAGCCTTGTCCTAGTTTGGTACTTGATGTTGTCCCTTTGGATAGTTTTATGCCTTCTACATATGATGAACAAGATTGGGATGTAGATGACTTGTTATAGGTTGAATTGCGTGTGCCTTACTAGTCTTGTATTTATTATCTTTTTCATGCTCTTTTTATGATTGCATGTGCATAATGTGATCCCCCATACTGTTCTATTTGATGTATCTTCATGTTCATTCCTCTATTTGTACCTTCATTCTTCTATGTCCTAACCCATTTTATCTTTTATTTTTTCTTGTGTTTTCCTTTTGGTGATGACAAAAGGTGTCGATACATTTAGGTCTCTTCCATGTTGACTTGAAAGGATTTTCTTTGTTTTCATTCTCTATGCATCATTCTTCCTATTCCATGAGTTATTTGGGGAATGACAATGTTTTTGAGCTCTATTATATCTTTGTAGCAAAGACATACGTTGAACCCAAAATTATGGATAACTTATGTGTTTAGGGTTTCATTTTGGGGGAAACCCCTCCCCTTTTCATGGTGTATATTCATTTGGAAACATATGACTTGGCATAGGGATTTCTAAATAAACTCTCATATCTTCTTTATTATTACCATTTATCATTTGCTACTTTAAAGTAATTGCTCACAACACGGTGTTAGCAATTTCTTTAAAGTGGGGGCATACATTGGCATTATCATTTTTTGGAGATATTTAGTTTTTCTTATGTTTTGTTGTGTGGTCTTCTTACTTCTTGCGATGTTTCTTCTTCTTGGTGGTATCATTGGGTTTGATGTCCTCCAAGAGTGTGACCTTTCTTGGCATACAACTTTCCTCTTAGTGGTGATGCTATATGTTGCATTCCCTAAGTTGTGAATCTTTTATCCTAGACTTGTCCTCTCTTGGAGACATTATCAATGATGATCCCCAAGAGGAGACCTTACATGAACTAAGAAAAACCCCTTTGATCATATCTTATCTTACTTTTAGTTATACCCCTTTTCATGACCACCAAGCATAACACACTTTGCTTGCTAGTGGACCCTTTTTTTTGTTTGCTCATAAGTGTTTAGCATAATGCAACTTGCTAAGCCTAATGGAGCTCAAAGTTCATATTGTGTGGTGCCTTATTAATGTTATCATCCAAGTATAACTTTGGTATGGTATGGGAGCCTAATAAGATTCTCTTATTTGCCACCCTTGGGGGCTCACCAAGTGGACAATTAGAATTTCACTAGCCCATGTGAGCATGTGTTGTTTGTATAGTGAACAACAAGGTTCCACTTGTAGAATTTTTTGGAAAAATAGATGAGGTGTGTTGCACATCGTGTTTGACAGTCGAGGCTTGATCCGCCCTTTGTTTCTTTTCCTTTTTTATTTTTCTCTTTCTTTGAGTCTTTGGCATTGTATGGTTGAGTATCTTGTCATTGTTGCATACATATATATGTTTAACATAGGCATCTATCTCCTTGTTCCTTTTTTGGTTTTTCCATGAGATCTTAGATCTTGGAGGCTTGATCACCTTCCTTGATCTTTTCCATCTTATCCTTCCAATGATTGTACAATTAAACCTCTCTTGATTGTTTACTTTAGTGTGAGTTGGACACAGGGTCATCCTCTCACTAAGGTGGGGGCTAAATGTAGTGTGGGAAAATAGAACCCTTTACATTTTCTCACTTGTTTGGACCCTCCTAATTTAAATTGGACTTAATAATGCCTTAATTTAATGTTGTTAAATGTACCTTATTACATTTACACACTTATTTGGGCCGTCTTAATTAATTGACCTTAGTTATATCTTAATTAGACCTTTAATTCATTTTCCAAGCCTATTTAATTACATTTTTTGAAGGGGAAACCCAACATTTATTAATGCCTAAACATAAAACTTCACAATGAGCAATGTGTGTCTTAGGTTTATGGACCTAGGACTCATTCTCCCATGGGAAAATGGGTCCTCTCTAAACCTTAGGACCTAAATTTAAATTATGTTTTTGGTGGTATTTTAACATACTCAAATCCATAATTCAATGTCGGCTTGCAATATTTTAATTTTGGGATATTAAGGATACATACTTATAAATACAAGGTATTTTCATTAAGTTTCATCTAAGAAACCTAGAGATTTCATGCAAGCATTCCTAAAGAAAATATTGTGATAAGAGGCATTCAAGAGAAAAAATATCAGAGTTTTATTGTAACATTCAAGATCTATCATCATGTCAAAGTCTTCTTGCATCATGCATGTTTTTGGGGCTAACATTGTGATGTAGGTTTCATGATCAAATCAAGGGTTTGTTGAGTGGTAACATGTATTTGTTCATTCTTCATTTCATCTTTCATGTTTCATTTCAATTCAAATTTTGACTACCAAAATGAGGTTTGACCAAGGAAAATCCCTATTCACCCAAAAAAAAAATCTTTTCTCTCTTGAATGTGTGATTGTAGATTTAGGTGGAAGAAAGCTTGAAGATCTTTTGAAGATAATGATTTACAAAGTTTCTGAAGTTGTAAAAGTTGTCAAAATTGTTGTCATATTATGGAAACTAAGATCTCGAAGCTATTCCTGACATTTTGGCTGTGAAACCTAGGAAAATTGGAAGATTCAAATCTACATCAGAGGCTCTTGAAAGCTATGGAAAAATCTTGAACTTGGATCCATTTTCCCATAGGCGAATGAGTCCAAGATCTGCTTTAGAAAAGAACTTTTGGTGACTAGTACACATATTTTTTCTCTTCTCTGATCTGCAGTTTGATTGAGCTTAATATTATTGTTCCAAGTGCTAGATTGCATTTTGGTGTTGATTTTCTATTTTTAGTATTTCTCCCCAAAGTGTTGTTTTAACTTGACTCTCATCCTTCAAGCATAAGGAAATTTGTAGATTTTCACTTAGGGTTGATTCACCTAAGGATTGTTAATCAATTCTTCATGGGGATCTCATTTCCTAATGAAATAGTGAAAGATAGGTCCATCACTAATCTCTATTTTTCTATGTTATCATATTGATAAACCTATTTTTCTTCATTTCATATGGATTCTAGTTGTGTATGATATTTTGGTATTAGTAGATCTATCGATGTTAGTTTTATTAATAAATTTTTTAGTACAATTAGTTGAATGTGAAAGTGATCCTAGGATATTCTCCTTTTCTGTAATTTGGAGGAAAAGCACATGGTAGCTAATAATTCCTTTATGGAGGCCATTTTAATTTTGAGACTATATTTATGTGTGGGTTGAGCCAAAGAGTAATTACAATTCATTTTGATAGTTAGAGTGTCATTAGGTTGGTAAAGAAAATAGCCTTTCAAACATAGATAAACTATATTGGTATTTAATGTCATTTTATTTAGACATGGTACAAGATGGGGGATATATGAAGAGGTCGTCACTTGGAGAATTTGATATATTCATTGTTGAAGATAGTGAGAATAGAGATGTTTAATTAATTCAGTAATGATATGGTCATTTTAATAACTAGTAACTAGATGACAAATTTGATGTTTTCTCTAATAATCAATTTTTCAAATGGTGGAATTTTCTACAAGTTATCTTAGCCTTGCATTATAAATTGTCTATATTTATTATTTGTCATATTTATTTATCATTTTTTCCTCACATGAGAAGTGGGGTGTCCCCCTTTGGGGTAGCAGTCATTGCCACTTGGTAACCATCTTGAAATGTGTAAGAAGTTGTAGCATCATATAATGCCATTATGATGTGTAAGAGAATCCTATGATAATATAATATATGAGAGTTACTTATGAATGATTCGATGACAAATAAGGACATGTACAAGAAGTATTTACATTGGAATCTTGACCAAAATTATGATATAATTGTTAGGATGCATATGATAAAGAATCTTTAAGTAGATGAAAATGACAAATTGACGTGTTAATAGTATTGGAATTCAAACATGTATGAGGAATTGAAATTTGGATACCATACCTCTTGGATGTTGGTTCATGGCTTTTCAAAAAATATTGAATTCTTTCTTGTTTGTGTCTCTTCTATTGATTAAGGTCCCTAGAGAAAGAGTTGATCTTTAACAAATAAATTTTTGAGTCAACCCAATAGCATAACCCCCTACAAATATAGCACATCTTTTGTGAACCAGAACTATGTGCATCCAATATACAAACAAGTCCAAGCCTAGAAACCATAAATTGTTCTAATGTTCATAAGAAAACACTATGGGCATAAGTGGTGCTCAAATCCCATGCTTAATTTCAATGCTCAAGTCTTGATAGGTCAACATTGCCAACATGGAATGTAAATCCTCATTTTATCACCACATAACAAAATGGATTTATTCCACTTTTAGAAAAATACTCATATGCACCATAAGTTGGTCAAAAATCATCCATAAATTTTTGGTCTAATTTGAAAGAACCACTTACAAGCTCTTTCACATCATATGCTTCATTATGTATCTTACAATGTCATAATGCTCTTACACATCTTACATGGTAGATGCTATTACAACATATTAGAATAAAAATTACATGTAGCAAAGAAATCCACATCAACTGAAATACTTTTTTTTGTACAAGTACATTAAATACAAATATTAAGAATTTGAAGGTGTATAAATCCTAATCCTAACACTAAACACTATTTGAAGCAAAGGAGCCAACCTAGCTTCTTTTACTCTAATGACATAAAGGGAATTCAATGACCATAAGCATTGAGAGAAGATGTCAATGTGGTGGAAAACAGATCAAATGGAGGTATCGTGAAAGGAGATATCCAAGACTTTTCAATTGTAAGTATTGATAATCAGACATAATAATCAATGGAATATTGTTCTCCTGCTGCAGTTCTTGTAGTCTAGAATCAGGCCTTTGCTAATGATTATTTTTTATACTGAGATAAAGAGGATTTTTTTGAAAGAGTTCCCATTTTTTTATGAAGAATTAAAAAAGATTTTAAGTGAATGATTATTATAGTCAATTGTTGAAGTTATATTGCTTTTATATGTAAATAAGGTGAATATTTATTATTTTTGGCATGCAAAATGTGTACTGGTAAAGAGTACTTCTTGAAAACGGTAGGTTTTAGACTTGAATTCTTAATATTTATTAATTTGAAAGAAAATAATTTGTTTGATCATTATCAATGTTTTTTATTATACATATTCTTATATAATGTCATCTGGAGAAATCAACATTATCAAATGGTTTTGATGATATAGATGTTATTAATCTAAATCTTTTGTTGTGTGTTTGTTATTCAGGCTGCTGTTAAAAGTAAGAAATCTCAAAGGAGACCAGACCCCAATACAGGGCGTGATCCATAGACTGATTAATGAGCACATTTTGGTGCACAAGAGGAGCATAAAGGAAATAGGAGTAGTATGGTATTTTTATTCATAGATTAGGTTAGTTAAAGCTTTGTGTTTGAATTGCCCTGATGTTGGCAGTTAGCTGACATAAAATAAAAGTTGTAACCTTGTATTCATGGCTTGTTTCACTTGTATGACATGTTTTTCCTTACCATCTGTGGTAACAGACGAATCTATTAATAAGAAAATAGGGCCATATTATGTTTTGAAGTCTATGACAAACGAACGCAATTATAATTGCCATGCATTAAAAACTAATTGCATGTAAAAATGGTTTTAGACTAGGGGAGAGGGATCTATAGTGGAGCGGGGTCCAATAGTGGGGACAAAAGTACTCCTTAGTGGGCCCCATAGTGGAGCACCTTAATATCCAATTGCAAAACACATTTTATCCATAAAATACAAAAAATGACAAATCATGTGATGCCACATCAGTGCACTAATAGAACATTACTTAGTGCACCGCTATTGGTCTCACTTATTTTTTGGCCCTTTTTAGATACCTCAACAAAAAGCATGTTGATGTGGCATCATATTTGATGATGTGACCCTAAAATGAAATATGGAAGCACACAAGTTGCCAAATAAAATCCTATACAAAATTGGGAGTGATTTGAAATTTTCACATAAGATTTTGAGGAATGTGAAGTTAGGGTGCTCCACTATGGGCCCCTCTCCCATATTAGAAAGTTGTTAATCGTAGCATAAAGTTCAGTAGCAGCACTCTAGCAGATGAAGTTTCTTTATATATTTTCCTATTGACTAAAGTTTTGGAGGTTAAATTGCCTTAGTCTATAATGTAGTAATTTATCATTATAATATATTATACTAATACTTATACTTTCATTGATGTGTGTGATTATGTGTTAATGTAGAGGTTTAATGTCTTAATTTCTATAAGAAATTCATTTTATGTTGTGGTTGGTCAATATAACTAATATATGTGAATATCAACCATAAAATAGTATCTATAGGTTAGCTTACTAGTTTATAAAAATCTCATACATTTAACAATTTGATGAATTTTGATCAATATATTTGAATGTATGATAATTATCAATATCAATAATTTTAAAGAAACATCGAGAATGGTTATCATAAATCACAATAAATGAATTTGTTCAATTTTATATTAAGTAATGTATTTTTATATAACACTACAATTATTTTAAAAAAATACATTAACTAATTTTAAATTCTACTATATACGATTACAATATCTTGTGTATAATACAAACATATACTATACAATATCTTTTGAAGTGAGTTTTGTGAAGTGGGGCTCTATGGATTGAGATGAGTTGAATGGTGAAGACAGAGGGTTAGGCTTGGAGAGGGAGCAGGAGACCAACCCAAGAGTACATGTGAATGTCGATAGGGGGACCATGAGAACTCGAGATAGAGTCATTGATTTGGAGTGTCGAGTGATGTTTTTGAAGGATGCAGATTTGGCCAATAGGCTAGTTGCATTGGAGGACCTTCGGAGGTCAGGGACCTTCACATTGAGTTAGAGTGTCGGTGTCACACGGAGGCATGGCGTTGTGACAATTGGTATCAGAGTAGGGCTTGATACCCCAAGCAACAACACCATATCTTTTGAAGTGAGTTTTGTGAAGTGGGGCTCTATGGATTTAGACGAGTTGAATGGTAAAGAGAGAGGGTCAGGCTTAGAGAGGGAGAAGGAGACCAACCCAAGAGTACATGTGAATGTTGATAAGGGGACCATGAGAACTTGAGATAGAGTCATTGATTTGGAGTGTCAAGTGATATTTTTGGAGGACGTAGATTTGGCCAACAGGCTAGTCGCGTTGGAGGAGGAGGTTAGGGACCTTCACATTGAGTTGGATTCAAGAGGTATCAATCAAAAGAAGATGGAGGATGAGATTCAGTTTCTGAAGGGAGTCATTGCAGAGGGTGTAGTGAAGTCAACGCATAAGGGTAAGCCCCAAGAACTGTATGCAGGTTAGCGAGATGACATAATACTGGAGAAAACTAGTAGGGGTGAGCACGAGGGGACACAAAAGGCAGTGTGATCATGCAAAGGGTGGGACACCAAATTGAGTAGGGAAAAACTAGTAGGGGTGAACATAGAAATAGGTTGATGGAGAGGTTCCTTCCTAGAAGTAGATGGACTGGGAGTGACGATTAAAGTGATTGTACTGACTGTTTCAACGGGGGCCCTTGAAAAGGTGATGAAAGACACAACAACAACTGTGACAGATGATGCTCCTTTGACGCGCGGGGTGGTTTCAATAGGTTCATTAAAAATGGTAGGGGGTGCATTCAGGTTACCAGTTCGAGATCCAAGGATGGAGGATTCCTTTCTACAGGAGGGGGAAGAGGATTGACCAAGGATGCAAAAACAGGAAGAAGAGGGAGATCAAAACTTACCTGAGCCATAGTGGTCAGGACATTTTATAGGGTGGACTCCACTTCTTCTTCTTGTCAGATCGGTACATTAGGGGCACCCGAATCTTGAATCCTTCTTCACTTTGTATGATTGGAACTAACATGATTTGATCCTCTAGAAGCAGATCCTTCTGAGACTTGGCCTTCAGTGGTGACTGGGGATCCTCTTGGAGACTATCGGGTCCTTTTACCTTCACTTTAGGCACTAGAGGTAGACAGAGCTTATGAATCCCTTTGCCTTGAGTCTCTTCAACTTTCAGACTCCTGAGGTCTAGCAACCTGAGGTGGAACTTGTTCCTTGTCAATCTCATGGCTTGTTTCAGGGTTGTTGTCAGAATCAACCTCTTTATCATATAACTCCTTGAATTCATCATCAAGAGGCTGAAAGTTACCAAATGGGGCATCTGGGCACCTCATCTCTTGTCAGAATCTCTAAAAGTATTCCTTTTTCCTTTTCGACCATCCCTTTCACCTCAGCTGTGTGTTGAGAGATTCTCCCATCAGAAGATTCCTTTGATACTATGCTTGCAACTCAGAGAAACTTAACCATTTTGGCCGCTCTTCTGGAATGTGAGATAGATCAATGTATATCTGTACGCTCTCCTAACTCGAGTTCCTTCTTTTGTGGAAATAATCTTGAACCTCATGCCTAAAACTATAAATCCCATTCAGAATTCCACTTGTCGTAAATGAGGACCAAGCCCAAGGCCACTAGTAAATTTGTGATCTCATCCTCCGCCTCCCGTTTAGTCAGTATTACCTGACTCTTAGAAATTATAAGAGGAAGGTCTTAGAGCTTTGTTTTATTCCTCCCAACACCATAAATCTTGTCGACAATGGTTACTTGATGGCATGCCTCCAACACAAAAACCCTGTCTGTTACAAATCTAGGGAGTCAGAATGCCTCCCCAGGAAAACCATGAAATCTGATGAATGTGAAGTCCTCACCTAGGAAATAATCTAGTGGGGTCAGAGGATCTTTTATCCATTCCATAAATTCTTGAGAAAAATGACCAATGGGGTGGGGCAACAAATCCTAAAGTACTGGCCTTAGAAAATTTTCTATAAACTGATAATAATCCCCTATCCTCGAAAGTATAGGGGTCCATATAGAAATTGGTTGGATACAACCCCTTTCATCTAAACTAGATACTGGCACATTCCTACCCAACCACTCAAAATTTTGATGTAAAAGCAAATGAGCCAGAATAGAAGAATACCTAAATTTGGACTCAGTATTATAGTTCTTCAACTGCTCCCTCATATTCCCAACTATTACCTCAACAAAATCATAGTACCTCTAGAATTTTTCCATTTTGAGTGCAAGGGATAGGGGAAACTAGAAAGGGTTGACCTCCTCATCATCATCAAGGCCAAAAACCTAGGCCAACATTGAGAACACGGACTGCGTGTCCTTTTTAAACTTCTTGCAGAAAAGAGGACAACAAATTTTCCCTCTCTGTGGCCTTTCCCTAGTCTCATCTTCATAAAATTTTTTTTTACTAAACATGTCCTCTCCTAGGACATCCATTCATTCTTCATAAAAAATCTCAACACCCCATCTCATAGAGATACACAACATATCCTATATATCTTTGGAAAAAATGGTAATCTTGACCCCTCAGCGCTTAATGGCCTCTGTAATTCTATTAAACTTCTTCACACATGCATCCACCAACTCTGGGCATAGATGTGTGACAAGAAGCATAAACTATGGTAGGCCACAATTCCAAAGTCGAAACGAAAAACCCTCAGATGGTTCATGCATCAGCATCCTTTGAAACACACCTTCCCTAAGGTTTTTAGGGTTAGCCAATAACTAAGGGTCAAAAAAATTATCAGTGATGTCTTGCACTACCTCTCTTTTGATGTGTTTATCATGTTGGACCCTTCTACAGTGCTCATAAGGCCACTCTTCCACTGCTGGAGCATTGGTGAATGAGTTTTTCCCAAAAACATCAGCATAACCAAGTCTTCTGTTTGAAGCTACGAACTTGTCTACTAAAGGTTGATGCTTCTGCCATGGTTATACGAGAAAGTTGCAGAGAGCTTCTTTAGGGATAATGACCACTTTCCTTTTGCTTCTTTGGAGAAATCTACTTTTGAGTGCAATTAATTCTCTCACTTGTACATGTAGTAAAGGCTACGCCACTATCCTCGGACCATTAAATGTTTCCACCAAGGTGATACGTGCGGATTGGAGATTTGTATCCCTTGGGAATGCCATGCCATGAGGATGGAATTAGTACATTCCCTTCGCTGTCTTTTAATCAAATAAACTCATTGCCTCGAAAAGCATGTTTTTTGCTATGTGAAATGTGCTGAGGTGATACAAGGTACTCTTGAAAAGACGTTCCCATAACTTTGTCAGAATTTAGCATGTTAATCCATGTCTTTTCTCATTAGTAAGCTGGTTGGCGCTGATGATGGAAAAAGACACATGTCGATGATCATCATACAAGAGAATTTACTCCCAATGCCCAAATTTATTTCTCAAGGTATTATGTCAGATTCTCTCTACGATTTACTTTCCTTTCTCCATTTTGCATTCAAATTTTCCCATTGCCATCTGGCAAGAAATAGAATTTTTGTTTGTTGAGTTCACCAACTCATCTTTCTATATATAGCTATGCCACCTTTTGCAACATTCATTCAAAAATATTGTCTCTTAAGTTTAGCAAGCTTGTGGCTGTTTCCCATTCTGCTATCTTTCGTTGCTTATCAAAATGTATGTTGGCTTAGGCACTCCCATTTGGCTCCTCCCATAGAGGCCACAATATTGCTTCGAGGGAGAGGTCACTAGTGACCAGATTAAGCACCTAGAAAAGAAATGTGACCACATTATTATGGTTGCATTTAGGTGGGTAGTCTGTACGGACTTTATCATTGATGAGAACTAGCTCTTGAGCAACTACAACGTGCTTTCTCGCTTCATGGCCTCTCTTCTAGACCTAAATGTGTCCAAACCCATGATAGTTGAGTTGTGTCACTAGATGTTTGACACTTCATTGATGGAGGGGCTCAGCAAGGTAGTGCAAGTGGCTATCCCCAGTGTTGGTATACCAAGCACCATGGATCTTCGCAGGCATGTGGACTTTGGAATATATGTACCTTGGCTTCCCTTCTTGTTTGACTTTCACACTATGGACATTGAGACACACCGCTGATCTTCTCAGTCAATAACCACTTCTTTGTTGTGGGAGTATGGAGTGGAGCACATTCTGGGACTCACCTAGAGGAAACACTTCAACTTCCTAGTGCAGGGTCGCAGTGACTAGACCCTAGGTCTACGTTGTTTGGCCCTTGTCCGTCGTGTATTTAGCCCCTTTTTGGAACCTACAAAAAAGAAGAAGAAAAAAAAGAAATTGATAATGAGCCCTTTTTGCTTCGTCATCAATGGCTGGAGGCAATACTTTACTATTTTTTGCTTGTTGCATCCCTTTTGCTTCTTTTTTCTTACTACCATTTTTTTGGGTTTACTCGAGAGAGCCTCATGTTCAAATCTGAGCCTCGGGTCATGCATTATATTGTAAATTTTTCAATGAATATAACAGAATACAACTTTTCATTTCTTTAGTGTTCTTTTGTATGGCTTATTCTCAAAGTTAAAGTGTATTTACAATTTTTTTTTTACATATGCTACATAGCTATTAAATTTTTAAAGAACTATGTATTCTAATGGAATAACTTCAGAAAAATATCATTCATTGGTATATATAAAGCATTTTCCTCCATGTCTTCTAGTTCATACGCATTATTTTCCTTACATGCGCTAATTCAGAAGGGTCCCTTCCATAACACTTCAAATTTTGTGTGTTGCTCTAGTTTTGTAGTGCGCTCATTGTATTTTAGCACTAGGCTCCCTTCTCTAAATTCTGGGTTAGAAGTATTTTTGTCAAACCAACGCTTCACTGTTTGTTGGAAATTTATCATGGAGCTATGGGATTTTTCTCTATCTTCTTCAAGCTTAAGGAGCTCCGCTAGCCATACTTCCATTCTGCCACTTTCCTTAATTTCTAGGGCTTTCAGTAGTTGTAAGGCAGGGATTTCTATGGAGATATGTAGCACTACCTCTTTTCCATACACCAGTTCATAGGGAGAAGTCTTTATAATTTTCTTGAGAGTAATCCAATATGCTCTCAGAGTAGCTCGTGGGTGTTTGTGCCTGTCCCTCTGTCATTCTGACCCAATACACTTGATTAACCTAATTAGGTTTTTGTTGGTTGACTCTGCTAACCTGTTTCCTTGTGGGTATTAATTCGATGAAGTCTTGAGGAAAATCCCATGCCTGATAGCAAAATTTGACATTCCTAATCCTACAAAGGCTTGGGAATTTTCAGATATGATGGTCTTGGGTGGACCAAACCTGGCTACTAGCTCTTCCAGGAAATTAACAATTTCCCCTTTTGTGGAACTTTTTCGGGCTACGACCTCTATCCACCTTGTAAAGTAGTTAGTTTCCATGAGGATCCACTTATGTCCAACATTGGAAATAGGATATATCATTCCAATAAAATTCAGACCCCATTGAGCAAAGGGTCCTTCACATTCTTTCTTTTGCCAATAAAATATTGGCACTAGGCACACTTTTGCACCAAATGATGTGCTTCAGAAAACATAGAGGGCCAATAATATCCTAATTGCATGATTTTTAAGGTAGTAGTCTTGGTGGAGAAATCTCCACCCTCAGGACTGTGATGGAATTCATTGAGAACTCTTTCCGCCCATAGCTTGTCGAGACACCAGAAGAGTACGCCATTATAATTTCTCTTAGATAGTACACCCTCAATTAATACATACTTGGTGCCTTGTAGTTGGTAGTACCTTTTTTTATGAAGTAGAAGATTGGTTGGATAATATCCCTTCTACATATACTATATCCGATCAGCTACCAAAGATTCTTTAGAGTCGAATTGGTTTGAGTAGACATGATCAACCTCTTTGTTAGCTTCAGGATTGGATTCTCGTGCAATGTACTCACATAGACCTCTTCATCAAACTAGCTTGGTTGGCCTGATGTCCACATCATATTCTAGGATCTTGGTGATCCAATTTGCCCTTTTTTTGTTATCTCTCCTTCTATAATGTATGCCCACACACTGGGATGTGCTACAAGAATAGTGATCTTGTTGGTCAACACCAGGTGTCAAAATTTCTTTAAAATTTTGATAATGGAAAAAGCTTGCTTTTCCATGAAATTATACCTAGCTTGATATTCTTTTAGGGTCCTTGAATGGAAAGTGATAGGATGCTCTCGATCATCTTTACGACACTTTTGAGTGAATACATAAGCTATACTGTGTTGGCCATTGTACACATAAAGTAGAAAGTCTTTGGAAATATTTGGGTTAACCAACATTGGGGCTTTGGAAAGGGCTACCTTTAATTGTTCAAAAGTTTCTTTTCCTTCTGGAGTCCATCTGAAAAGTAAGTTCTTGAGCATCAGGGTGATTGGTCTTGCAATGCTGGAAAAATTTGATATGAATCTTCTAACAAAATTTATCTTCCCCAAAAAAGATTGCAGTCCCTTTTGGTTTACTGGAAAAGGTAATTCCATTATAGATCTGAACCTTTTAGGGTCAATTGCTATTACCTCCTTTGATACTACAAAGCCAAGGAGCTTACCTTGAGGTACTCCGAAGACACTTGTTTTGGGATTCAAATAGATCCTGAACTGTTAGAATTTATGGAGAACCTTTTCCAAATGATCGAAATGATCATCTTTTGATTTTGAAAAGACTATTAGGTCATTGAGATATATGAGGATGATCTGGTTGATCAATTTTTCAAAATTAATATCCATTGCTCGTTGAAAAGATGCACCAGCATTGGAAAGTTCAAACAACATTTTTGAATATGAAAATGTTTCCCACTTAGTGGTAATCGTTGTTTTATGTTGGTTAGATTCCTTTACATAGACCTAATTATACCTTGAGAAACTGTCTAGCAAAGAGAACATCTCTGATCTGGCCATGGTCAGTAAAATCTGCTCCATTAGTGGCAAAGGGTAATGGTCTTTTAATGAGGCTTTATTCAAGTCTCGAAAATCAACACAAAGTTAGATATCGCCATTCTTTTTTTGAATTGGGACTAGATTTTATACCCATGTGGAATGTTTGATAGGATATATGATCTTTGATTCAACCAGCTTGGTGAGCTCCTGTGCCATCAATGCTTCGACCTTCAGGTTGACTAGCCTTTGCTTCTGTCAAATAGGTTTGGATCCTTCCACCAAATCAATGGTATGTTGGATTAGGCTTGGGTTGTATCCTCTTAGATCATCATAGGTCTAGGTGATAAATCCATCATACTTGAAGCATAAATCCTTCAGTATTTTCTTGTCCTTATGAGGAACTTCTCTCCCAACTTTTAGCTTTCTATCGCTTCCAACATCGAGCTCTTCATAATCCATTGTGTCCACAATGAATCTTTTCTTGCCATTCCTTGCTTCTTTGCAATCGAAGATATTTTTGAGAGAAATTAATCCTTGGGGAAGCTTGTTCCCTTTCAATTAGATGATTTGATCTTTAGAAAATCCTATCCCTGATTTATGTATGAAAGAAGCAATTTGAATGTCATCATCAAAAACTTTCCAGTTTTGATTATTGTTGGGGATTGAGGGTTGGAAAATGATTTGTACCACACTTTGCTTCATCAAGTCAGAAATTGGGTCAAATTGTGAATCGACAGAAGCCATCTGATTAACAACGTTGTTTTGTGATTGGAGAATAACTTGTATGTTGAAAGCTTCAAAACTATCGACCACATCCCAAACCTGATGCCTGTAAGATCTCATACTTGGGTTCTTTGCAGTTTCTTGTCCACAAACCTGGCTTACCTCTAGTTCTAAATCTTCGAAGGCTTGCATCCTTCTCGCACCTATGTGCTATGCTAGAATAAACCTGTGAACTAAGGCTTCATACTCAACATTGTTGTTGGAGCATGAGAACTAGAAATGGTGAGATTTGAGGGTCTCTAATCCTATTGGAGACACTAGTCAGACACCTACTCCGGAGCCAACTTTACATTTGGCACCATCAAAATATAAGGTCCATAGACGATGATCAGACAAATCATCGAATTCCTCCGTATCGTTCATTAGTTTCAGAAAGACCTGATCATTCTCAAAGATCACATATGTGCCTAGCCCTGTCACATGGAAGTTGCTGAATGGATTGGAGTCAATGAATTGGTTGAGTAGTACTTCTTCCTTAGGAGTCCAATCATTTGTATCTTCTTAATCTTCTAGCATTTCTACATAGTATCTCTCTTGCTGAGAGATGGAGGTATGTGTTGCTTCAAAGCACAGGTTTGTGTCATCAACAATGTGTTCTGGATGCAAAGATTCAGATAGGATCTTCATCTTTTCCCCATGTTTGGTTCTCAATATTAGGTGGGACCAGTCAAGCACCAAGTATCCACCAAGATTTGCAATAAAATCTCTTGAAAGACACATTCTAAAAACTGGGGGAATGTATATCACTACTACTTCTTGTGTGATTGTTTGGCTCAGACATGAGCAGAGGGTTAGAGATAGATATTTTATTCGACCAACGGTTAGAACCTTCTTCATGTCTAGATGCATGATTCCTTTTTCAAGGGGCTCATACTTAAGTTTCAAATCATTTTCCACTTCTTTGGCATAATAGTTGTGCTAGCCCCCGAATGAATCATATTATTATGAAAAATATTATCTCCCACAATAAGAGTTAAAAAGAAAGGTGTGGGCTTTGGCTTGCTTACCTCTTTCTCTTTTACATTGTAGGAGCTACATCATTCATGTAAGATATTGATTTTGGAGCTCGAGGGGGTGGCATAGATCCTTTATATTCACTTTGATTGGATGGCTGAGTTACGTCGACTAGTGGGCTTTGTTCTTCTTTCTTTAATGCTTCCTGAAGCAATGTCTTTTGTTCGGGAATGGATATGACATCCCACAATGATACATTAGAAGGCACCTTTTTTAGTTATTCCACTACATTGAGCATATCGACTGGCTGGGTCTTAGGCTTGTACAATGGTACTTCTCTTATTTTCGGAAAGAAACATTTCTTTATGACTGGGCTTGGTGCCTTATTTGCCTCCTTTTCTGCCAATGGCGTATTATGTGGCTGTGGAAAAGGTCAGACATTGGGAAATGGAGCCTACTTTTCCTATGGGGGTGGTTGGCGTGCCAATGGACACGACAAAGGTTGTTACACGTATTCCCCCATGAGCCTTCTTTTGGAACTTGTGTTATAGTTCGACTGTACTTGTAGAATACTAGTCATTGAAGCTTCGTTGGTGAACACTACATCTTCTTCTTCCATCCAAGAAAATAGAGCCTAGTTAGGTGCAATATCTAGCTCTTGTTCTAAGGACATTCCTTGCATTTGTGCTCTGAAGCGAGGTATGTGCAGGAACATTATGGAAAAAATAGGCTGGCAAAAAATTTAGAAAAATCAAAGTTAGGCAACTTGACGTAAAAATTTGAATAAGTTATCTATATTATTTCAAAAATATGTAAGAATAGAATTTGTAGAAAATTGAATTTAGTTTCTAAACTACTAGGTTTATTTGTTTAAAAAAAAATCTATTTGGTGAAAATTTGAAATTTCAATGTAGTAGTACTTAAATTTTGGGAAAAATAAGTAGGTGTTTGTTGACCCCCTAACCATAGTAAAATGATAAAAATTAAGATTTTAGATATAAGTAGAGCACTCATGTCCGATGTGATACATACTTTTATAATTTTTTTCTAAGTAAATAATTAATTATGAAATTTTTATTACAACTTTTAAAAAATAAAAAAAAATCATATGTCTGACCACCTTAACTTGGCCAAAACTTCATGAAATTCATTTTTTTCTTTCTTAATCCTATAGTATGCAAAGCATAGAATGTGACACATGTTTTGGATTCAAAAAATGTGATACCGTTTGAAAGCTATAGATATTTTTCAATCAACCTATCAAACAAGACTTTAGTCATAATTAAAATAGAAAATAAATAATAATTATTTATTTAATTAAATGAAAGAATAATTTATATTGGTGGAAAGTTTAAAATATCCTTTAAAAACCCTTTTCGTTTCATTAAGTTTGGGTAAAAAAAATTTGTTAGCCACATACCCTAACATACCCATCATATCGCCACTTTTTGGCCCATCATGATCTTGCACATACCCAACGAGCATTTCCCATTTCAGTAGACTTGTATTCATCTGCATTCGGAAGCACACCCTTGCTTGTTTATTTCACTATCCTCTGTTGCATATTCCCTCTTGGGAAATTTTGGGGCATATGATTGTTGGTGCATGGGAAGCACCAAATATTTTCATCTTTTGCCAAATTATTTTGGCCCAGAATTAGCTCTTTACCCATATTGTCTTTGACTATCTGCAACGGCATGGTAACCAGACCTATCTGATTGGTAGAGGTGGCTTGTTAACCTCCTCCTCTAGAGGATCCTTGGTATGGATTCTGCTAATAAGATGACTTTCCTCTATCATAGGCTTGCCTAGTCTACTTCAGAGGAATTGCTTGTTGTCGCTTGATAAGAACCAAATCATTGGAAAAATTATGCATGAGACTTCTCATGTCACTAATATCTGACGCTATTGAGGAAGAGCCTGAGGTGCTTATTTGAGCGACGAGATACACGTACATAGACTGTAGAGCAACCAACACAATTTTTTTAGTGGAAGTGCTTGAAGTAGTTTCTTCCTATAGGACATCTGATATTTCTGCAAATACTAGCATCAGAGGTTGAGGTGGAAGCTTCTTGGCATCAATTAGACTATTCTCTGCACACACCGCCACCTCATATGCATTGGGAAAGATATCCCCTCCCATGGAGGTTATCATAACTGCTAATGTCTGGATTGAAAGCCTTCAAATAGAACATGAATGCCATCGCAACTTGGGGTTGAATAGTCATAGGGATCCTTTGCTAGGTCTTGTGAAATTTAGTGTTAAAGTCACTCATGGATTCTTACAGAGCTCTCTTGATGGTAATTAGATGTTGCAGCAACAAAGAGTGATCTCCTTTCTCTCGGAAACATTCAAAAAGCCACTCTCCAAGCTGATCCCAGGAGATGATAGAGCCCGAGGCTAAAGATCGATATCAATCTTGGGCCTTTCCTTTGAAAGAGGCAGTAAACAACCTCAAAGCGATGTTCTCCTTTGATATGTTATGTACTCTACATATGACCTTTGCTATATCTTGTAGGTGTTTAGAAGGGGTTTTGAAGTCTTCTCCAGAGAATCTTGGAATAGCCTTGAGGGTGTTAGCAGGCATAGTAGGCCATACATCTAGGGGTGTGGGTGGTTGTAGCAAACTACCACTATCCCATGTCACGAAATTTATAGGAGTAGGGGGAGGTACGTGAGCCATAGAGAAAATATTCATATGAATTAGATATATAGGTAATCTTATTTGGAACTTTAAGCCTCCGGGTGGAGTAGATAAGGCTCTGAAGGTTGAGTTCTTACTTCTCTCTCTATTGCTCCTTATACGTGATAAGAAACTTGTAAGTCTTCTCCTTCTAGTTACTGAGGTAGGTAACTGAGAGTATTAGAAGTGACCTCTCAGAGATGTTCTTGTTTGGAATTTGGGCATGAAAATTATAGTTTTCTTTCCCTAGCCTAATTCAAGAAATATTTCTAACTTCTAATCAGGTGTTCAAAAAATCTCAAGTCCCACCAAACATTCCAAAAAAAGAATTGTTGATCACCAAAGCTTGCCCCTCTCCAACAGTCTTATGGGAAATTTAGTGAGTGGGGATCAATTTGTGCCTCACTGAATACCTACGAGATTTTTATAGAAAGCTGACTCTTCTTTGGGGGTTTGGAGTAAAGGGTAGAAAAAAATGTAAATATAAAACATGAAAAGGGTGATACACCAACGCTTTTACAACCCAACCATTTCTATGATTGATATAATTAGACACAGAACGCCACAACCCTTCATTATTGGAAAGAGAATGAACAAATATGGCTAATAATTAAGCATATGTAGTGTAGACTTTCAAATATTCCCGTAGGTAGTGTTCATTAAGGTCCGATCAAACATAAAGATTTATAATGGTATAGAAAGAATGTTTAGAAATTGCACAAGCTCTCTCTCCTAATACAACATAATATAGTAAAACAACAACCCTTCAGAAAAGCAAAGAATTCCAATGACATAATCCAATTTTCAGAAGTTAGTATTCTACCATACGAGCATACAACATGGAAATCAACTATTTAAACTATTCAGATTCAACTTGCAAGACACAATGTTTCATTCAAAATTATAATATTAAGAAAGGAAACTTGAAAAAGGCCATACATGCACAGTCTCAACAATTTCTCCTCAATAGTTGGTACTTTAAATATCAAATGAACTTTGAAACAAAGGTCAGATGCCAATTCAACAATAGTTCAAAACCTTAAAAGATATAACATGCTATAGATAAGTAGCTCTATAATTGTACTTTTGAAAATAATTCTATGTCCTAAGAAAACTAAAGAAACTTTCCTTAGCCAAGGAAACTGAAACTTAAAATTCCAACCCCTCATTGTATCATCGCCCTCCTTATACAGCCACAGAAAAAGAAAAAACTACCTCAACACAAAAGTCAATATTGTTAGGTGTTTGACAGTTAATGGCACATGATTTGATTGCAGATCTTTGGTTAGGTCACAATGATATTTTTTCATCAATTCTCAACTACCACATTGATTTTTTTTAGATATTTAGAAAATATAGAGGTTTGCAAACGATCAAATCCTAGAAACAACAGCCTAACAAAGAGGTCTAGTTAACCGATCACATCACTTAGAGGCACCAACTCAAAGCTTCCATCCCAAAAACCAAGAAAGAAAAAGGTCATCCAACTTTGAAAAAATCCCTAAAAGTTATCACTTCATAGGAGATGCAATCCGTCTGCAGCAAAGAGGTGACATGTCGAACGAGCAGAGACTTTCGAGCTCATGAATATAGCTCCCTTGAAAATCCCCAATGAGCCAACACTTGTTCCAAACTCTCTCCTGAAAGGGAGACAAAAGATGAAAGCTATGTAGCCATCATGTGGTGCATTGTGCACATTTCTAATAACTCCACTTGAGCGTGGGCACACTCAAAATTGAAAACATTATAAGCCAAAAATCAAAATGATTAAGGAAAAAAACACTTCACAAATTACATGGAGAAATCCTTGTAGGAAAAAAATCTGCACCGAAAGAGATCCAAGACTTGTATTAATCCTTCAAATGAGTTACATCAATAAAACTTCTCTCTTTGAAGCATTGTAACACTTTATGGCTTCAACAACTTGCAAATTAACTTGTTCTCCTTTCAACTCAAGCACTAAATATATAGGCATGAGAGAAAACATAAATCAAGAATGGTTTCTAAAACCATTTAGACATAAATCACAAAAGTAAGAAATTTCCTCTTCCAACTTGTGATTTTATCCATTTTTTAGTAATGTGTTAATGCAAACTAAAAAATCTTCCAGGTTATCTTCTCCAAGCTCACATTCATTTAACTTCCCCTTTTTCATGCTATTTCTAATTTGACAATTAAAAATAAATATGCATGTTGTCATAGTTACATTTAGAAACTTTCATGACAACTAAAAGATGATTACAAATTTCCAATTAATAATTAAAAAACAAAGCATGGTTGAGACATTTTCTCAACAAATATTTTGAGATGGTTTTGATATTTTCTCAATTTGGAGCTATTTTAATTACTTAAAAAATATTTTATTTTAGCTTGGCTATATAAAATATGAACCACAAGAACTTATTATTTTGGATAGAAGTGGTTTATAGGACTTGTTATTTAATTAATAGACCTTCTTGTTCAAATCTTGTTGATAAAAGCCATTATGAAGTATGGATAGTTAGAAATCATTATATTTCACACTTAACTTTTTAAAATTGTGAATTTTTTTCATGAACCTTTAGAGAAGTGATCTAAATTAGACCCAAAACCACAAAAATACATCTTTGTTGGTTATGATGAGAATGCGAAAGGTTATAAGCTTTGGAATCTTATAACATGTAAATAATATTTTCTAGAGATGTGATTTTCAAGGATTTTGGATCTTACTCATGAGAAGAGAAACCAAAGGAGAAAGATAGGAAAAATATTGTGGAATTCAAGAGAAAGATTGAAAAGATAGAAGATGCACATGTGAGAGATAAATTAGATGGATCTAAAGATGGAGAAGAGGAATCCAGTTTAGAGAGTTTAGAGGATATTTAGGATGAGCACATAAAAGAAGAAGAAAGATAGGAAAAATATTGTGGAATTCAAGTGAAAGATTGAAAAGATAGAAGATGCACATGTGAGAGATAAATTAGATGGATCTAAAGATGGAGAAGAGGAATCCAGTTTAGAGAGTTTAGAGGATGTTTAGGATGAGCACATAAAAGAAGAAGAATAGGTAGATCTCATTACACCTACTTTTAGGAGGTCTAGAATACAACTAAATCCAATTCATGGGTATAGCACACTTGATTTCCATTGTGTATTTGCTTTGTGAGTACTAATGACAAACCTAGATCTTTTAGGGAGGCTCTTTCTTCAAAGGAAAGTATGTCTTATTTTTAGTGCATGTAGGAGGAAATGCTAGCTTTGGATAGTTGTGACACTTAGGTTCTTTTTAGTTTACCTAAAGGAAAGAATCCCATTGGTTGAAAAAAGGTATTTAAAAAGAAATTTTGTGTAGATGGTCAGTTGGAGTGGTACATGGGGTGATCCCATAATAGTGGTTTACACTTTTTGGCCAAACTTGACATTGAAGTGATTTTTTTAAACTAAATCTTCACTTTTGAGCACCTATAGCTGCTAAACCATGAGGAATTTGAAGATGATGCAAACTAGTGATTTGTGACATTTTGTTTGTAGATTCTAAAAATGTATATTTTAATTTTTTTGGAATTAGATTACATTTCTTTTTCCATCTCCTTCGAAAACTATTTTTTAACAATAAACACCATTTTTAAAGAGTGATGTTCACCATAAAGAACATAAATTTTTTTCTATGAAGGATACAATTATATTTTTTTCAAATTTCGATTTGTAACTACAATATCTAGCATGTTCATTTGGTCTCATAGAGTTTTATTGAATTATTTTTTATTAATTAAGTTTTGAAGTCAAACCAATCACAATTTAGACATATGTGAACTGTATACAACATAACTTTTTTTGTATGAATCAAAATTCAATTTTTTTTGTTAGATCAAGGAAATCAATGCCTAGCACAGACATTTTTTAGATTTTTTTTGATAATCTACTATTTTTCCACATGTGCAAAACAAAGAGCTTGATTTTTAGTGAAAAACCTACATTCACAATAAATAAACAATAAATATATTAATCAAATTATATATATTTAAAATTATACTTTTTGGGAAGCTTATAATAAGCATTACATACTTAAAAAGAACAAATTTTAAATGAATTCATTTGATCCCCCAAAAGGTGAATCAAAAGTGATTTTTTATCATCATTTTGATAGGTGTAAAGGAGACTCTGTTATAGGTATGGTTTAAAACTAGTGGGGTTCTATCCAAGGGGGTTTGATCTAAGGTGGTTTTACCCTCTTCAATTGGAATCCTTTAAATGGAACCTTTCAAGGCTTAAATCATTATATTTTCTAAAAATATGTGATTTCAACAAAAAATAGGATGTCCAAAAAGTGTAAACCACTATTGTGGGATCACCCCACAACTAGATTGGTGGCTACTTGGGATATTCCTAAATTCACTTCTATTAGATTCCTATTATAAGTTATTTTTTCTTGTGATTTTGAGATAGAGAAAATGGATGTTAAAAAAAAATGTTTTAGATGGGGATTTTGAGGAAATTTATATGTGTCAACTTGATGGTATTATTGTGAAAGTAAACTAGCTATTGGTTTGTAGATTAAAGAGATCTTGTATGGTTTGAAACAATCATGCAAGATGTGGTACCATAAATTTGATTCATTTGCATTTAATTTGGGTTATCTTAGAAGTGAGGAGGATCAAATTATGTTTATATTAAGGTTATTTATTATTAGATTCTAATTATCATCTTGCATGTGATGATATGATGTTTATTGGTAAGAGTATGTATGTTGATACCATTTTATAGAGGTTTGATATGCATGATTTCAAGTCAATTAATATTACATTTCCAATTGCTACTAAGTTGAGCTTAGATATATTTCCTAATACTAATGATTATTTGAGGATTTGAACAAGGTTCCTTATGCTAGTGTCATTGGTAGTTTAATGTATGCAATGGTTTGCATTGAAGTAGATACAACCAATGTAGTTGGAGTTCTAAGAAAGTTTATGTATAACCTTTGTATACAACATTGGAATTTGGTTAAGAGGGTGTTTAGATATATCTGAGGTACTTTTGATTACTATTTGGTTTATCATGTTACTGATGATGTGGATAATTCATGACAAATATAGGCATTTTTTGATATAGATTGCATGGGTGACTTGGATAATCAAAGGTCTACTTGTGGCTATGTATTTACTTTGGAGTTGTAGTGAGTTAGATGAGTAATAAACAACCTGTAGTTACTTTTTACCATTGAAGCTATATATGGATACTACACATGCCTCTAAGGAGGTGGTATGGTTTGTGTAGATGGTCATTGGAGTGGTACATGGGGTGATCCCATAATAGTGGTTTACACTTTTTGGCCAAACTTGACATTGAAGTGATTTTTTTAAACTAAATCTTCACTTTTGAGCACCTATAGCTGCTAAACCATGAGGAATTTGAAGATGATGCAAACTAGTGATTTGTGACATTTTGTTTGTAGATTCTAAAAATGTATATTTTAATTTTTTTGGAATTAGATTACATTTCTTTTTCCATCTCCTTCGAAAACTATTTTTTAACAATAAACACCATTTTTAAAGAGTGATGTTCACCATAAAGAACATAAATTTTTTTCTATGAAGGATACAATTATATTTTTTTCAAATTTCGATTTGTAACTACAATATCTAGCATGTTCATTTGGTCTCATAGAGTTTTATTGAATTATTTTTTATTAATTAAGTTTTGAAGTCAAACCAATCACAATTTAGACATATGTGAACTGTATACAACATAACTTTTTTTGTATGAATCAAAATTCAATTTTTTTTGTTAGATCAAGGAAATCAATGCCTAGCACAGACATTTTTTAGATTTTTTTTGATAATCTACTATTTTTCCACATGTGCAAAACAAAGAGCTTGATTTTTAGTGAAAAACCTACATTCACAATAAATAAACAATAAATATATTAATCAAATTATATATATTTAAAATTATACTTTTTGGGAAGCTTATAATAAGCATTACATACTTAAAAAGAACAAATTTTAAATGAATTCATTTGATCCCCCAAAAGGTGAATCAAAAGTGATTTTTTATCATCATTTTGATAGGTGTAAAGGAGACTCTGTTATAGGTATGGTTTAAAACTAGTGGGGTTCTATCCAAGGGGGTTTGATCTAAGGTGGTTTTACCCTCTTCAATTGGAATCCTTTAAATGGAACCTTTCAAGGCTTAAATCATTATATTTTCTAAAAATATGTGATTTCAACAAAAAATAGGATGTCCAAAAAGTGTAAACCACTATTGTGGGATCACCCCACAACTAGATTGGTGGCTACTTGGGATATTCCTAAATTCACTTCTATTAGATTCCTATTATAAGTTATTTTTTCTTGTGATTTTGAGATAGAGAAAATGGATGTTAAAAAAAAATGTTTTAGATGGGGATTTTGAGGAAATTTATATGTGTCAACTTGATGGTATTATTGTGAAAGTAAACTAGCTATTGGTTTGTAGATTAAAGAGATCTTGTATGGTTTGAAACAATCATGCAAGATGTGGTACCATAAATTTGATTCATTTGCATTTAATTTGGGTTATCTTAGAAGTGAGGAGGATCAAATTATGTTTATATTAAGGTTATTTATTATTAGATTCTAATTATCATCTTGCATGTGATGATATGATGTTTATTGGTAAGAGTATGTATGTTGATACCATTTTATAGAGGTTTGATATGCATGATTTCAAGTCAATTAATATTACATTTCCAATTGCTACTAAGTTGAGCTTAGATATATTTCCTAATACTAATGATTATTTGAGGATTTGAACAAGGTTCCTTATGCTAGTGTCATTGGTAGTTTAATGTATGCAATGGTTTGCATTGAAGTAGATACAACCAATGTAGTTGGAGTTCTAAGAAAGTTTATGTATAACCTTTGTATACAACATTGGAATTTGGTTAAGAGGGTGTTTAGATATATCTGAGGTACTTTTGATTACTATTTGGTTTATCATGTTACTGATGATGTGGATAATTCATGACAAATATAGGCATTTTTTGATATAGATTGCATGGGTGACTTGGATAATCAAAGGTCTACTTGTGGCTATGTATTTACTTTGGAGTTGTAGTGAGTTAGATGAGTAATAAACAACCTGTAGTTACTTTTTACCATTGAAGCTATATATGGATACTACACATGCCTCTAAGGAGGTGGTATGGTTACATAGACTTGGTAATGGAATTGGTTTTGATTGTAAGAAAATGAGGATTGGATGTGATAATTAGAGTGTTATTTGTTTGGAAAAAAATATTATGTATTGTGATTGTATTAAGCATGTTGATATTTAGTATCACATTGTGTGAGACATGGTTGAGAATAGTAGGGTCTTGATTGAAAAGGTTGACACTTACGGTAATTTTTCAACTTCTCTTACAAAGGTAGGGACCAAAAATAAGTTGTATTGGTGTAGGAAAGACATGAGCCTTGATCACTATAGTTTATTTATTATTTGTATGTTTTGGATGTAATTACAATGTATAATTTCAAGTAGGAGAATTTTATGATAGGTGACATTAACCTTGCAATCCTATGCATTCATGTTTGTGTAGGTATTTTACCTAACAAGTGGTCAATGTTGGGTCCATGTTATCATATTTCAGATTGTCTTACCCCTCTTCATTTCCTAGAAGATAGGATACCCTATGAGATATGATACTATTTGGGAATTAGAATTATAATGAAGTATTATTATATCTTCAGAAGACGAGGATGAGTTTTTCTTCATATGTTCCGTCTTCTCCTTCAAAAGATAGGGACTTAAAGGATTTATTTTTGTATCATCACAATTATTTATCTGTACTAGGACATCTATATTGTATGGTCTATCGACATTTGTTATCAACATCCATCAATAGGTTGGAAATAACATTATGTGACATATATTCATTGGTATATACCTCAGTGTCACCTTTGTGGTCTATGTCTAACTATCAACTTTAAGTTTAATATTACTTTTATTTTATCATTTTTTGGGTAGCACCTCATCTAAACAATAGTATTGTGAGTTAGCTCCTTAGGATAAGCCCAATAGGTTGGGAATACTACCACCTTAAGTGCCATCAAGGCACTACCCTACCATTGCTCATGTACTGATATTTTTTTTGTGAACGAGTGACTAGGTCATGTGGGTCGATTAGTGGCTAGCCCCCAAGAGCTATCAACCCCCTTGTACCCAAATTGGGCCATTTTCATGTTCCATAACTTTTTAGGATATCAAAATTTTGTAAATCAAATATCATTAATCATTTTTTGAAGTCAAATCTCCCTAGGAACCATTGAGCTCATTAATTTTTCATAGTTTATTTTATTTTCATGATTCTAGCAACATTTGAAAGGTATTTGAGAGCTCTTTAGTCCTATCCATTCACTTTTTTAAGATTCAACACAAGGTATCATTTGTTCAAATTTTGGCATATTTGTACTATGGTTAATTAGCTAGACATCTTGACTCTTGGAGTCATTCTATATTTTTAGGCTCCATTTTTATTATTCCATGTTTAGGGGTTTCTAACTATTATTGAAGGTTTTAGTTTTTGTAATTTTGGAGATTTTTCTTTTTTATTATGGATTTTTCATTTCATACTTCTCTAATTATGTTGAAAAGGAAACTATTGGAGAGATAGCATCATAAAACATATTGGATTCTTGCTACCACATTTTTATTGCACCTTATAGTAAGAAATTTTATTAGAATTGCAAAAGGGAAAATGTCTTAGGAGTTATCACTATGCACATTGATGATGACATTTTGAATGATATTGTTCATTTTGAGTTCCTTCATGCTCTTTTAAAATTTTGGAGGCATATGGAGATAATGGTCAACCATTCCCATGTGATCGTATTTCAGATTGTCTTACCCCTCTTCACATAGATAGGATACCCTATGACTATGATACATTATTTGAAGTATATTTATCTTCAGAAGACGAGGATGAGATTTCTTCATATACTCCGTCTTCTCCTTCAGAGATATTTTTGTACCTTCACCTTCATTTATTCCTTGTGTAGAGTCATTGAGGCTCCTATCATTCCTGCTTAGCAACATGATTTTGTTCCTTCAAATTTTGTACTTTGTGGGATGAATTCATGATGGCTATTTTAAAATTATTTGTGGAGTCTTACAAAGGTTTTCTCTCCTCTTTGATAATAATCATTGAACTAATACTGTCAAACCATCATTTTCTCAACATCAGTTTCCACATATTGTTTGTCACCTTTTTCATTGATTAGGCATGTAGTTGATTTGATTGTGGCATCATCAACTACCATGGATAAGAGACACATGATAAAATTTAAGAGACATATTCTGTGTCTCTATTCTTCTTCATTTCAATTCCTATTGGGAAGCATTCTTACATTTATAATGAAAGGGAGACAAGTTGTTTGTTGGAATTGAATGATGTTTTTTCTTTATGAACTTACCATTTTTGCAAGATATTATACATTATGGGGGGCTAAAAATAGTCTCTCTCTTTCTCTCTTATGGGGGGCTATCAATTTTATCTTTGTGATGGATGTAGTGCTTAGTGGTTAAATTGATGAGTCCTCCACACATCTCTCATTTCATAACTTGTACATGATTGAGTTTTGCATTCTCTTTTAGTGAGGGGTTTTTCCAAAGTGTTTTTTCTCCTTTACTTCATTTGTGAGAGATAATTTTTACAAGGGTACCTAACATGGCATTGTAGTTGAGACCCATCCTTGTTTATTTTGTATCATTTTCATAACAATATACTCCATAAGATACACTTAAGGGGGGTGTTGGTGTAAAGAGTTATTTTACCTTACTAGTTAATTATTGGGTCCTATTTGCATGTTAAGCCCACTTAGGTCCTAGTAATCATTCTATAAGCCTTAAATTAAATATAGATATTATCTTATCTTTTTGACATTTAATAATTTGTCCCGGGTCATTTAATAATAAGTTGTGTTAGTTTTCACATAGTATAAGATTGATATACATGTCATAATATTGTCTAATCTTATTCTTCACCCTTTCCATATAAGAAAGGTTACAATACACTTTGTATCATATATAATTTCATTAATCTTAATATCAAGAAAGATAATTTCTTCCATAATATCTTGTGGAAGGTTTTCATTGTTTTTGCAAGTGGTCTTACGTGTTGAGTTAATCTTCACCTCCTAAAATTCATATGTATCCATGTTCCTTTGAATATGTTATAGGGACATGAGATAAATTCATTAAATAATGACATGTTGTAATTATATTTTAAAGATATGATTTAATGTTAGTGGAGGTTACACATCAAAATAGATAAAGTCACTCTCTTAGGAATCCACTTTGGGAGTATGAAAGGTCATGAATGGGGTTTCCATGTTTGGAGGGAAAATTTTATTCATTGGTGTTTTGATTGAGAAGAGGAAAAGTCATTAGAGCATCTGTAGAGACAAAAAGGAATAGGCTATGGGCTATGCACCCATGTTGGAGCCTTGTGAATTTTATGTAATATTTTAGCATGAGTTTTGGTTGTCTAAGAAGGGTGTGGGTTTTTGTAATTATTTTTCTACCTCTTGTTTTGGTTTACCATGTGTGGTTTTACATTCCTTAAGCTCTCTATATTGGTACCATTGGATGGTAGTATTAAGTTGAGTTCTTGTAGGTAATATGGTGCTATCGGGTTGATTAGAGATCAATAGTGAAGTGTATTATGGTGCATATCACATTAATAATATACTTAAATCCATTTTTATTATGTGGATTTATTTCCCAAAAGGTTTTTTCCAAGTAAATATTCTGTCATATGCTCTTGCTCATTTTTGATATTGTGATGAATGTGTAATCAAATACATATAATCTGATTTGGTAATCTTGTTTTCATATTTGAATCCACTTTCACAAGTTCATATTGTATCTTTACTTCACCCTTTTTTGAAAATTTTTACAACAAGAAGAAATTCATTGTTAATTAATTTTTACATATCAAGGTTTACATTTCTTAAATGATCTTTATGACCTAATATTATATAACAATAAATCATATATTTTTTATTTTAAATTTTTTTTGAGATATGTCTACTAAATGTTTTGGATGAGTATTATGAATTTTTTACCCCTCTTAAGTTTAAAACATCTTTAGTATTAGACGATACCCTTGTATTATCATGCTAATATTTTCCAATTAAAATTTTCATTTTATTGTTTAATTTCATGTCAAATCTTGGGAGTCTAACACTAAAATCCTAATGTTGGTTAATTAAATAATTTTTAATACTTTTTTTTCACTTTACTACACTTCTTAATGTTCTAGGATTTACATTTATAAATTCACTTGTCTTCCTTACCATTATTTTACTTAAAACTAATTTAATAACTAAAGTAGTATTTATAGCACACCGCACTACATTCCTATCTTTGTATTGATTTTTTTCCAATAGAATCAATGGCATTAGAAACACTAGACATTACTTATTTCATGATTCCTCTTTATTTTTTCATTCTACAAAAATGCCTAAGTTTTTCATTAATTTTCACATTTTTGACATTTTGATTAATTACAATATAAATTGACATTTAAATCCTATATTTTTTCTATAAAAACACTAGTACATATAATATATTTCCATGGGTTCTAATTTATCTCAAATAAATTTTATCAATAAGATTATCTAAGACATTTCTTACAATTTTTGAAAATAAATATTTTTAGTTTCACTCATGCAAGGAATTTATTATTTCCATGCTTTTAGTAGTAAAATTGAGTTCATAATTGGTATATTTAGCTTCGTTTAAATAACTATTTTTTGTATAATTAAAATATGGATTTGAAGACATCCCTATATTTGTTTCTATAATCAAATATTTCATATTGTTGAACTCTTCCACATTCACCATTTTCACATTTCTATAACCTACTTTCATACTATTAATGTTAGTTTCTTGAATGTTCTTTTCAATAGTAATGAAATTGGATGCTTCCAAATTATTCATTTCTAAAATCTTTTCTCTTCTATCTCTTTTTCAATTTACCTCATCATTTCTTTGTGATTAAATCTCTTCACATGTCATGATATTCCCTTATTTTATGTTATTTTGATTAAATGGTTACCAAGTCCTCCCGATAAAAATAAAAAAAGGATATTTTAATATATTTTTAGATGGATATCTCTTTGAAATTTTTAAAATAGAAATAGATTTAGATAATTTGCTCAATATATTTTAAGTACAAGTAGATGCAAATTCTATATAGAAATCCTCTTAGTTGATACCTCAAGATTAAAAATGTCCTCTATGCTTGATTCCACTTGAAAATCATTCCTATGATTGAATTATTTTCAAACTTGAATATAATATTGATTGTTAAGATATTTTAGAAGATATCTGTAAACAAAATATAGAAATCATTATTGTTAAGATGTACATATATACGAAATAAAGTTACAAAGATATAGTGATGGTATATTTTATTAAAAATAGACAAATAACAAACATCTAAGAAATACATATGCATTCTATTTTTATAACAAGTACCCACTTTTAAATGGGTACTCATTCAATTTTCAAAATGAGTACCCATTTAATGAAAAAGGTACACATTTATGAATGTTTGAGACTCACAAGCCACATTTCTCATTTCATTTTAGGCTCAAGAAATAAATCGTAACCAAAGTCTTAGCCTTGGACCTACAAATACAAGGCCATGCTAATAGCAAAAGAAAAAATGAACTTTAGCAATATGGTTGATAACTTATTTTTTGAATATGTTCATGAAATTAAAAGCCATTGTATATTAAAATGTTTATTGTTCAAATATGTATTTATTTTTTATGGTTGGACATGTTTTTCTATTTACTGATTAATTTATAAATAAAATGGTTCTTAAACTTGAAATGTGAACCATTAGTTATTTTTTAATAACTTGTAGTTTTTAAAGTTGAAAAAAAGAATGCCATCAATCTAGACAATAATTATTTACATAATTTAAAAAAAAAACATTTTATGATTACTGTAGCTCAAATTGTATCAGTCATACACCAAGAGTTTTCAAAAATCACAATTAGGGCCACTAAGAAATTAATTAAAAATATTTATAAAATTTATAAAACAAATTCTTATTGAAATTCACTATAGTACACATTATTCCCCAAAAATAATTATAAAAGTACTTTTATTTAGATCAAACTAGGTTGAGAATACACATGCATGTTTTGACCCTAAAAATATGATTTATATAAAGTAATTTTTTTATGTCCCATATAGAATTAACCCATATCATCTAGATACTAGAATAAAGTACATATTTGAAGATTAGACTCAAAATACTACATTTCATATTCCTATAAATTCTTAATATTCTACTTTTAAGTGCTTTAAATTTTTGCTCCAAGTGTGAAAAACTTTGATTTTAAAGACTTACATTCAATTTTGGCCAGAAAGTGGACCCATTATTTTGCACATACCCATTTATATAATATATAAGCATCTTTAGTTTTATTCTCATTCTAATAAGTTTTCTCTAATTGTCGAATCATATTAATTTTTATGTACATGGTCATGTATATGTACCTTATTTTTGAATATCGTTATATTGTATATTATTCATTGATCATTATTCTAGGAGGACCTATGCATATTTTGTCAATATTGAATATCTTATCTTTATCAATTTAATGGAGTTTAAAGATCTCTTGAAAAGTTGGATTAGTAAATTATAATTAAGATTTTGAGGATTAATACTTATGGTGTGTATTTTTCTATATATTTTGATAGATTCTTTGAGGATACTAGCATAGAAAGGCATAAGATGAATCCATCCACCCCTTAGTAGAATGGATACATAAAATACAAAAACATGATATTGATGAAGATGGAGAGAAGTATTCTCACTATTGTAATCTCAACATAAAAGATCTAGATAGGGGCGGTTACTCCTACATGTGACATATCTAACAATTATCCTATATCAATGTGTAAAAATGAAACCCTTATGTATTTTTTGGTAAGAAAAAATCCCTCACTCCAACATGTTCATGTGTTTGGTTAGAAGGAATATACACATGTTAATAAGGAGATTTTGTCAAAGTTAGTTAATAATTCTATTAAAATTATCTTTATTAGATGTGTTGTTTATGTGATAGGGTGTAAGACTTAGGACACTATGGTTACAAATGTGCTATAAATTCAAAGTGTAATGTTTAGAGAGATTAGGTCATATATTGTATTCATATAACTACAACCAAATATTATGAAGGCTACACCAAAATTTTAAAATAGAGGTTCAATTTGGACTAAATGAGGGGAATAGTATATATAACTGAAATATCTTAGAGGAGGTAGAATAATCATCTCATTACTTAGGATATCCACACAAAAAGGAGGCAACCAAAGAGCTATTGCCTCCCATCTTTAAATTATTGTATTTTTCCTTTGAATACTATCACGAGTGAATAAAAAACCACAAAAGAGGAAATAAATATAAATGATAATAAATCCTTGAGATCAACCATTAAAGAAGAGATTTGTTCATTGAAAAAATTAGACTTCGTACTTAGTTTAGTTGATAGAGGGAAGGAAACTTGTTAGTTATAAATTGGTTTTCAAGAATAAGTTTAACACAAAATGTAGGGTTGAGATGTGCATGATGAGATTGGTTTTGAATAAATATTCCAATATTGAGGGGGTAAACATTAATGACCATTGAAAAAATTAGACTTCATACTCATTTTAGTTGATAGAGGGAAGGAAATTTGTTAGTTGTAAATGGGTGTTCAAGAATAAGTTTAACTCAAAATGTAGGGTTGAGATGTACATGACGAGACTTTAAGTGGCTTACAACCATCCTATTGAGTACTTGTAAGTGACCTAAAACCAACCTATAGAAGTTATACAAGTGAGTAGGATTATTCCTATAGTCATGTTGATGACAATTCTAAAGGACCTACAAGTGAAATACAATCAACTTGTGAAGGTTCTATAGGTCTTCAATAGTTGTTAATATCTATTTATATATGGATTCTAGTTGTGTATGATATTTTGGTGTTAGTGGATCTATCGATGGTAATTTTATTAACAAATTTGTTGGTACAATTAGTTGAATGGGAAAGTGATCCTAGGATATTATCTCTTTCTCCACTTTAGTGGCAAAGTATATAGTAACTAACAATGCCTTTATGGAGGCCATTTAAATTTTGAGACTATTTTTATATGTGGGTTGATCCAAATAGTACTTATAATTCATTGTGATAGTTAGAGTGCCATTAGGTTGGCAATAAAAATAATCTTTCAAACATAGATTTAGATGAACTATATTGGTATTTAATGTCATATTATTAAGACATGGCACAAGATGCCAGGGGATGATGTGTGAAGAGGTTGTCACTTGGAGAATTTGATATATGCATTATTGAAGATAGTGAGAATAGAGATGTTTAATTACTTTGGTAATGGTATGGTCCTTTTGATAACTAGTAACTAGATGACATTGTTGTTTTCTCTTCTAGTCTATTTTTCAAATGGTGGAATTTTCTACAAATAAATTTATCTCAACCTTGCATTTAAATGCTCTATATTTACTATTTTTCATATTTATCTATCATTTTTTCCTCACATGAGAAGTGGGGCGTCCCCGTTTGAGGTAGATCTCTTTGCCATTTTGTAACCATCTTGAAATGTGTAAGAAGTTGTAACAACATATAATTCCATTATGATTTGTAAGAGAATCCTATAACAGTATAACATATGGGAATTACTTATGAATGATTCAATGACACATAAGGACATGTACTCAAGAATTATTTACATTGGAATCTTGACCAAAATTATGATATTGTTAGGATGCAAGTGATAAAGCATCTTTAAGTAGATGAAAATGACAAATTGATGTGTTAATAGTATTGGAATTCAAACATGTATGAGGAATTGAAATTTGGACCATACCTCTTGGATGTTGGTTCATGCCTTCTCAAAATCATTGGATTTTCTCGTGTTTGTGTCTCTTCTATTGATTGAGGCCCCTAGAGAAAGAGGTGATCTTTAACCATCAAATTTTTGAGTCAATCCAATAGCATAACCCCCTACAAATATAGTGCATTTTTCTTAACCAAAACCATGTGCATCCAATATATAAACAAATCCAATCCTAGAAACCATAAATAGTTCTAATGTTCATAAGAAAATACTATGGGCATAAGTGGTGCCCAAATCCCATGCTTAATTCCAATGCTCAAGTCTTGATGGGACAACATTGCCAACATGGAATGCAACTCCTCATTTTATCACCACAAAACAAAATGGAATTATTCCTCGTTTAGCAAAATGTTCATATGCACCATAAGTTGGTTAAAAATCTTCTTTAACCTTTTAGTCTACTTTGTAATTCCCACTTGCAAGCTCTTACATATCATATGGTCCATTATGTATCTTACAATGTCATAAATATTCTTGCACATCTTACATGATATATCCTTTTACAACACATTATAATAAAAATTACACATAGCAAAAAATTTCACATTGAGTTCAAAATGCTTATTTTCAATATGACTACATTAAAATACAAATCAAATGGTAACTAAAAATACTAGGAATTTGAACATGTATAAATCCTAACCCCAACTTTAAACACAATTTAAAGCAAAGGAGCCAAACTAACTTCTTTTACTCTAATGATGTAGAGATAATTCAAGGACTATAAGCATTGAGAGTTGAGGCTTATGTTGAGTACATTTATGACCAAATCGAATTGCTATAGATAGTGAAATATAATATTTTCAACTTGGCTCTCACTTCTATACAAAATCATACATTTAAATTATTCAATCCCAAAAATTAAAAAGAAAAGACATTAGAAATTCATGTTGCATAAAATTTCTTAGAAAATAATATTCATCAAAATTATTTATTATTATTCACACCTAACTGTCTACTCCCACTAATTAAATTTGAAAATTAAAAGATAAATATTAATTACATATAAAATTAATTGACGGTTAGAATGAACATTAAATATTATTTTAGTGAAAAAAAGAGCCCCAACTTGAGTTTTTTTATGCCGAATGCGTCTCTCTATTTGAGAGTGTTGAGCAAATTTTCTCTATCCATAGTGGAAAAGCTTCGACAGCCCCAACAAGGGGGTTAAATGAATTTGAACTGTTCAATATTTTCCGCTGTTTTTTTGTTGTTGTTTCCCCGCCGCTATTGGTTTCCGCTCCTCCAAACTGGCAACGGTTTTAAAATTGGAAGTAGGCTTATCAAAACCCAAATTCGCGTTTTCAACATAATTTTCTTCTTACGTCCGACCACCTAACATACCCGCCTCTACATCCATGCATATGAAGGGACACCCTATATATTTTAATGGCTGGGTTTAACCCAAATTTGTAGTTGTTAAATGGTAACAATATAATAATTCATTCAAGATAAATTTGTACAATTTTTTTACATGTAGTAAATATTTAATGGTAAATAAAATAACAACAATTTGTTACAAATTTTGAGAAGATAATTATTTACCTTTTTCTTTTTTAATTTTGTAAATAGAATATGTACAATTATTGCTAATTATTTAATTATTAAATTAAATTTAATAACAAAAATAATTAAGAGTAGCAATTTATTAGAGTACAAGTAAAAGTTTAAATTGATATTTTTTTTATGTAGAGATAATTTTACAGTGATTTTGGAGTGATGATAAAATTGACTCTTGCTAGGGGAGAGGGGCCCATAGTGGAGCACCCTAACTTCGCGTTTCTCAAAATCCTATGTGGAAATTTCAAATCACTCCCAATTTTGTACAACAGTTTATTTGACAACTCATGTGCTTCTATATTTTGTTTTAGGGCCACATCATCAAATATGATGCCACATCAACATACTTTTTGTTGACGTATCCAAAAAGGCCCAAAAAAAAAGTGAGACTGATAGTGGTGCACTAAGTCATGTTTTATTGGTGCGCTGATGTGGCATCACATGATTTGTCACTTTGCATACTTTATGGATAAAGAGTGTTTTGCAATTGGATATTAAAGTACTCCACTATGGGGCCCAGTGAGGACTACTTCTATCCCCACTATTGAACCCTACTCCATTATGGGCCCTTCTCCCCAATCTATTATCTCCTAATTTTCATATTTGAAGGCAAACCATATTTATAAGAGTTTGTTGCTTTTGGATTAAACTGTGTGTTTGTTTTTAGGTCAATGTTTCAGATCACACTCCATGATCCATCATCAGAATGCAAAATGACAAACCATATTCCTAAGCTCATCTACTACACAAATGTATGCAACAAATAAACCACATTTTTCCTTAATCGACCTTCCACACCTCTTCGGCGTACCCATTGCACACCAAGGTGCGATTGCTAGTTTAATGTAGGGAGGTAGCAGGAACTTTCCTACACGTTTGCAAGCGTTTATGAGAGAAGACTCGACCTCAGCTTGAGAGTCAAAAGTCAACTTGACTTAGGCTTGGGAATCCAGAGTCAACTTGGCGCATTCATTGTCCAGTCAACTCCATGTCGGTGATTAGTACCTACCATACTTCTATTTAAAATGCAGTCAATTTATTTATATTATTTTTACCGTTTAGTAAACGGCTTTCTCAATGGCTTGGACCACTTCTACACATGAATTGCGTTGGTATTCAGACTTATGTTTCCTTCACTTGTGTTAGGTCTTGGTCTTTAGTGGTTACACGGTTTTCTTAGGCTTGTTTTACTATCCTTTTTTTAATAAGGAATCTGTGACTTCTTTATCTTTTACAGTTGTCGGTGGGATTTAGCATGCAGAGTCTTCACAATGTAGAAAGAAAATGCATATAATGAGCTGACGAAGAAGCAGAAATCACACATAAGGGTAGGTGAAGATGAGCCGAATAATGAGCAGGAACACATGGACTCTGTGTATGCGAAGGTTCACTACCACCCATCTAAGGACTTGGAGTAATGCTACTGTTTTTCAGAACAGATTTGCACATACATTTTCAAAGGGAGACAATGATAAAGTTATCCAGAGTTCAGATTTGGGTATTTTATAGTCATACAGATACAATGGATTATCTTATTTTGTAATGTTGTTTATTTGGTTTTCTAAGGCCACTCATTTGATATTCTCTGCAACCTCTCAGAAGATGTCAACGTGGTGGAAAAGAGATCAAATGGAGGTACCGTGAGAGGAGATACCCAAGTCTTTTCAATTGTAAGTATTGATACCCTGACATAATAAGCAATGGAATATTGTTCTCCTGCTACAGTTCTTGTAGTCTAGAACCAGGCCTTTGCTAATGATTATTTTTTATACTGAGATAAAGAGGATTTTTTTGAAAGAGTCCCCATTTTTTTATGAAGAATTAAAAAAGATTTTAAGTGAATGATTATTATAGTCAATTGTTGAAGTTCTATCGCTTTTATATGTAAATAAGGTGAATATTTATCATTTTTGGCATGCAAAATGTGTACTGTTAAAGAGTACTTCTTGAAAACAGTAAGTTTTAGACTTGAATTCTTAATATTTATTAATTTGAAAGAAAATAATTTGTTTGATCATTATCAATGTTTTTTATTATACATATTCTTGTATAATGTCGTCTGGAGAAATCAACATTATCAAATGGTTTTGATGATACAGATGTTATTAATCTAAATCTTTTGTTGTGTGTTTGTTATTCAGGCTGCTGTTAAAAGTAAGAAATCTCAAAAGAGACCAGGCCCAAATACAGGGCGTGATCCACAGACTGATTAATGAGCACATTTTGGTGTACAAGAGGAGCATAAAGCAAATAGGAGTAGTATGGTATTTTTATGCATCGATTAGGTTAGTTAAAGCTTTGTGTTTGAATTGCCCTGATGTTGGCAGTTAGCTGACGGACAATAAAAGTTGTAACCTTGTATTCATGGCTTGCTTCACTTGTATGACATGTTTTTCCTTACCATCTGTGGCAACAGACCAATCTATTAATAAGAAAATATGGCCAGATTATGTTTTGAAGTCTACGACAAACGAACGCAATTATAATTGCCATGCATTAAAAGCTAATTGCTTGCAAAAATGGTTTTATACTAGGAGAGGGCCTATAGTGGAGTGGGGTCTAATAGTGGGGATAAAAGTAGTCCTTAGTGGGCCCCATAGTGGAGCACCTTATTTTCCAATTGCAAAACACTTTTTATCCATAAAATACAAAAACTGACAAATCATGTGATGCCACATCAGTGCACCAATAAAACATTACTTAGTGCACCACTATTGGTCTCACTTATTTTTTGGCCCTTTTTGGATACCTCAACAAAAAGCATGTTGATGTGGCATCATATTTGATGATGTGACCCAAAATAAAATATGGAAGCACACAAGTTGCCAAATAAACTCCTATACAAAATTGGGAGTGATTTGAAATTTTCACATAAGATTTTGATGAATGTGAAGTTAGGGTGCTCCACTATGGGCCCCTCTCCCCTATTAGAAAGTCCTTAATCATAGCATAAAGTTTAGTAGCAATACTATAGCAGATGAAGTTTCTTTATATATTTTCCTATTGATTAAAGTTTTGGAGGTTAACTTGCCTTAATCTATAATGTAGTAATTTATCATTATAATATATTATACTAATACTTATACTTTCATTGATGTGTGTGATTATGTGTTAAAGTAGAGGTTTAATGTCTTAAATTCTCTAAGAAATTCATTTTATGTTGTGGTTGGTCAATATAACTAATATATGTGAATATCAAAGTTCCATAAAATAGTATCTATAGGTGAGCTTACTAGTTTATAACAATCTCATACATTTAACAGTTTTATGAATTTTGATCAATATATTAATATGATGTAAGTTTGAATGTATGATAATTATCAATATCAATAATTATTTAAAGAAACATCAAGAATGGTTATCAAAAATCACAATAAATGAATTTATTCAATTTTCTATTAAGTAATGTATTTTTATATAACACTACAATTATTTAAAAACAATACATTAACCAATTTTAAATTCTACTATATACTATTACAATATCTTGTGTATAATACAAACATATACTATACAATATCTTTTGAAGTGAGTTTTGTGAAGTGAGGCTCTATGGATTTAGAAGAGTTGGATGGTGAAGAGAGAGGGTCAGGCTCAAAAAGGGAGTAGGAGACCAACCCAAGAGTACATGTGAATGTCGATAGGGGGACCATGAGAACTTGAGATAGAGTCATTGATTTGGAGCATCGAGTGATGTTTTTGGAGGATGCAAATTTGGCCAATAGGCTATTTGCATTGCAGGAGGATGTTGCAAACTACTTTTTTAGGAATCTTGTGAAGCATTAGGGTGTTCCACTTATTATCATCAATGATCAGGATGTCAGGTTCACCAGTGCATTGGAAGGAGTTGTTCAAACTAATTGGAACAAAGTTTCTCATGTCTACTAGTCATCATCCAGAGACAAATGGATAAAAAAAGGATAAATGGGATTCTTGAGGATTTTCTCAGGCACTGTCTGGTCAGACCAGTCCAATTGACCAGGCTTATTGGATTTAGCTCAGTTTTGTTACAACATGCAAAAGAGTGCATCGAGTTAGTATTCACCATTTGAGTTGGCTACAGGGAAGGAGCCATTAACTCCTCACATAATGCTGAGTGGATACATAAGTGAGTGTCTAGGTGCAATGGAGAGATTGAAAGATTGGCAATACCAAGTTGATTTGGCAAGCCACAACTTGGTCAAGGCTACTCAAAGGATGAAGAGGTATGTATACTCAGGGAGGATGCATTTGGAGTTTAAGGTTGGTGACAAGGTTTTCTTGAAGATGGATCTAGTTTAGTTTCAACCACCTAGGGGGTTGAGTCTAGTGTTGGATCAAAGGTTCAATGGGCCTTACATAGTGACAGAGAGAGTCGGTAAGGTCACATATAAACAGAGGTTGTTAGACCATATGTGAGTCCATGATGTTTTCCATGTCAATCAACTCCTTCTAGATCATAAGGATAAGAAGGAAAATAGTAGGAATGTGCCAAAAAGAAGGCTAGCGAATGTATTGGATAGGCCAAGTTTGGAGGTGCAAGAGGTGATTGTTGTGAGTGACAAAGGATTTAGAAACAAAAGATGGAAGTAATTCTTGGTTCATTGGCAGGGCCAACCCAAAGATGAAGCAACATGGGATTGAGCCAAGAGTTTGTGGAAGTATGAGGAAAAGGTGTTGGAGTTCTTGGAGAAGGACTCCACTACTCCCTTCTAAGTCACTCAGAGAAGTAGTGGAGCCTCCACAGTAGTGTTAGGGGTAGTATTGCCAGCGTTGGGGATGCCGCTTGATTTAGAGTGGGGGATGATGTAAGGGGGTGTGTTGTGCTGAGGAGTGCGACGAGGAATCCAAGGCTAAACTGGGGTTGAGCTAGGAGCCAATAATAGGTTTAGAGCTCAAGTTTTGTGTGAGCCAAGGCAGGGAGAAGTGTTGTAGCTGAGTCCTTGGGGAACCAAAAGTGGGGTGTTGTCATGATGTTGAGGATGTTGGATTCCTCAAGGCCAAGCATCTTGATGACTTCTTAAGGCCAAGTAAAGGAGAGTCCATATGCAACACTAGGTTCCTAGGACAAACCAACTGAATCTGAAAGGGAGGACTTTGGGGGATTAGGAAAAAGTTGAAGTGCATCCTACTGTGGTTAGGGATTCATACAAATATATTTTATGGGGGAATGAGAGTACCCAAACCACAACTGAGTTGCATTCTACAAGAGCTATTTTCATTCTCCAGGCGAAGTGTCATGGTGGGGCTACCCAAGGAGGCACATACAATGATCAAAGTGCAAAGCAACAAGGTGATCAGGATGGAGGGTGAGTTGAGTGCAGTAAGGAGTGGAGTTGAGTTCAGTTGAGTGAAGAAAAGTCTACGAGCACTGACAAAGTTGAGTTGACTTGGAGATCTCAAGTAGAGAAGGGGGTCTTGGGTTAGGGGAGTTGGATTTGGAGTTCCTGAGTTGGAAGGGGGACGTGGGTCTTATGTGGGGAATCAGGTGGGAGCCACAAGGGGTCTTTCAGTTGTAGTGAACCATAGTGCAGTTCTGAAGTCATCAGGGGTCACAGAGTCTGGAAGTAACATGGAGAGCTACAGCCAAGGGCGAGATCAGAGTCAGATTGTAGCTTGAAGAGTTGGTGCAAACCTAGGGGTGGGAATTGTAATTGGGCTTAGTGGGATGAGCTTAGGGTAGTGAACAAAAATCAAGTTATAATTGAATGTAGACTAGGCCATGGGCACTTTGCAATCAATAAAGCTACTAATTACCCCACTGTGGTGTTGCGTTGTCTCTTTGTGTATATATTGGTGATTTGCATTGCATTGTATATAAGTTTGCATTGCTAGAGTAGATTCTGTTATGCATTGGATATTTTGGGAAAATTAGTGCTTGTAGGTTTTGGAGCCTGGGTTGGTTTGGAGGTGTAGACCAAGCTCTTAGGTGCATTTGGTTCCCAAGGACAAGTGAAGAAAAGAGTGCCGGTGCTGCACAAAGGCATGGCCCCATGATAGTTAATACAACCATTTACTATTAAATAGTGAGCAAGACCTTTATAAAACAAACAATTTTAAATGCATAGATATCAAATATACACCCTATAAAGTGATATTATATAATTACTAGCATACTTGTCTTTAGAAAAGTCTATATAAAAGAGGTGGAGAGATGCCATTCTCAAGTTATATCTTATCATATTTACATTGTTTTTAAAGATTGATATATTAGTTAGTAATTATATTGAGATAGTTTTACAATAGCAAAAATAAGAAAAACTCTTATGAAAATAATTTTTAAATGAAATAAAATAACTCTCAAGTAAAAAGTATAATTATTCAATAAATTTTAAGCAAATAAAATCAAATAATTCTTAAGTGAATAAAGCTGAAATTAAACAAAGTAAATAAAATGAAATAACTCTCAAGTGAATAAATATAAAAAAATTAAGAGAGTAAGATTTCATTAGTAGGGAATAGATTGGTGATGGAGCTCAATGCAATGGTGTCAAGGATCGTGGGTTGCCTAGGTTAGCCATCACAACCATTCTCACTATCCTTGTATAGGTCTATGAAATCTCAGGGCTACCTTTGGGATTTTCTTCAATGCTTGCAGCTTTATATTGATGTTTGAGGATATTCTATTTTTCATTGGATTATTTTGGTGTTTTGTATTTTCTTGATTGTTGTTATGGATTTGTTTCCATGGTGATGTGTGGGGGTCTAGATGAGCTCCCTCCCACCTCCTTCAAAGATATTGTTAAGAGTGATTAATATTCATCCTCATGGCATGCAAATTTGGTTCAGTTTTTTTTGCATGCAACTATGGAGAATAAATTAGACCAAAATATGGAAGGTTGTCCCAAATCGAATGGGTTTTTGGAGCATAGAAATGATCTATCCATTTTTTTCATTGATCCTAATGTGATAGTAGAAGATGTGATATATTTGACTCAAGTTTATTTGATCGATAAATTAATGGACATTATAATTTCAATTCTTTTATGGAAATGGGTTTGTAGGAACTAGATATCAGATGATGATATTGAGATTATTCTCATAGTGAATGCTACTTTTATGTGGTTCTTTCAAGAATGGCCAATCGTAATAATTTTTTTTAAGGAAGATCATACATTCACAACCAGGAAGGTCTATTCATCAAATGCTAGCATGTGGGTTTTCACCCAATGGAGGAACTTCCATCTAAAATTCATGTTTTGGTTCTCTTACCTTTTCTCCCTAGGGAATTTTGGAGGCCTGATATTATTCAATTAATTGCATTTATTTTTTGAAAATATTTGGGTTTCTCACTAAATTGTGGAAAGGAAGGTAACATTTTTTCTCATATTTGTGTTGAAATTAGTTTCAATAACACATTACATGAATTTGCAGAAACGAAATTAGGAAATGTGTAATGGGTCTAGCAATTAGGCTATGAAGCTCTACCTTTCTAATGTTAAATACATGTCATGTGTATGAGAAATTGCAAAGAAATTGTCCAAACAAGATTCCTAAGGTGTCTCATCCCTCTTTGGAGAATCAAATTGTTAGAGATAAGGTAAAAGGGGAAGCCCCAATACATTAAGCTAAACTGGACCCCAATGGATTTATTATAGTGAAATCTTGGGATAAGGGGAAGAATTTGAATTTTCAGAGAAAGGATATACCAAGAGGAAACTTTAATGATTGATTTGATGTTCCTGAGAACTTTTGATGATCCTAGCTCACTCCTGGAAGAAAAGGTACATGTATAGAAGGAGTTGGTCCTTCCCAAATATGTAGATCTTCCTACTATTGTGAAAGATAATTAAGAAAATGTACCTAAAAGGTTTTAAATATTGAAAATTATTTTTATGGTGGCTAGCATGAGGGACAAGATTCAGAGGTAATTGGTAGATATTCTACTATGTTGGATGTCAACCCTTCCATTGAAGAGGTTTAATTGGAAAAGGATTTATGATATTGTCTTGATTGGGGCTTCATAGGTCACAAATGCTAAGGATGAGGATTAAAATTCTAAAGCACCCACTCCTCTTAACATCTAGAAAGATAATAAAAAATAAGGATACTTAGAGAAGCTCTCAAAAGTAGGGAAAAAATGGGATCGCAAGAACGTAATAATGATTGGGAAATATGTTGTGGAATCTAAAGTCATTTAGACACTAGATACCCTTTTCCATAATCCCCAAAAATTATCCTAATCTCATGAAATGCTAGGGGCCCGAGCATTAAACCTCGTCAAAAAAGGGTCCATAATATTATTAGGGATAACAAGCTTGGTATGATATTTATTTAGGAAACTAAGATATTGATAGAAGAAATAATTATTCTTTCTTCCAAGATTTAATGAGGCAGTCAATGTCATTGTAATATAGCTCAAGGTGTGGCTTGAGGGTTACCTTTTCTTTGGAATCCTCAAAGGAATCAAATTGTTCTAGAGAACTAAATGAATGTGTTCCTAGGGAAATGATTTTTTGGAAGAAAAAATAAAGAATTAATTGGATTAAAAATGGGATAATAATTCTTCCTTTTTCCACAATTCTACCGAATAAAGGAGAAATGACAATGTTCTACATTATATTTCTTCAACTTAGGGTGATCTTCTTTCTTCTTTCCAATATAATTAATTTGAATCAGTTACGAATTTCTCCCCTTTGTTCTTAGAGAATGGTTCACGTTCCTTGGAAGAGGAAAGTATTAAATATTGAATTGCATTCCTTCTATAGTCTTTGAGGAGATGAATGACCATATAATGTGTGCATTTTATATGAAGTAATTTGAGAAGGTGGTGTTCCAAATGAAGAAAGGTAAAGCTTCTAGTCTGGATAGCTTTCTAGCTGATTTTTATTAGAATTTTGGGAAATTTAAAAAGATGATTTGTTGAAATTGCATCAAGAATTCTATTCTAACAAAAAATGAAAAAGTCTATCAATTCTACTCTTTTTTATTTGATTACTAAGAAGGAGGATGCTATCTCTTTTGACTCATTTTGACCAATTGTATTGTATAGCTTAGTGTTATTTATAAGATCATCACCAAGCTCATTGCTAAGTGTTTGAAGCAATTTTAGACTCTCTCATTTCTTAGGAGAAAGAAGGTTTTGTTGAGGGTTACCAATTCTAGATGCTGTTATTATTATGTTAGAGGTAATTCACTCCATGTCTAGTTTTGTATAGGAGCGAATTTGTACCCCTTACACAAATTCCCCTTTTACACATCCTAATCTTAGAAAACCAAATCCGAAGGTGAAATTCCACATCAACTTGTTAATTTCCTTCCACTTGGAATTTTTTTGTTGTGTCGGTAGAAGAGTATTTATTGGGGATGCATGTGTGGCACACAAATGTCTACATGGCACACTTATGTTCCTAATAGATTCCTACGTTTGAAGCTAGCAGAGGTGTTACACTTCCTATTGGGAATGGTTTGTAATTTCCCTCTTCGACAAACTGACCCTGAAAATGATAGATTCTCTCTCTTCAAATTCTTCCATTTTTCATTCAACTCATCTTTTTTTCATCTCTTTTGGAAATCTTCAAGCATTCACTTCATCCCTTTTCACAATTTCTTAGCATTTCCAGCATTCTCAACACTCCATTGTAGCAACGACACTCCATCAACTCCATTAAGAAAGTGTGAAGCAATCCATTGCAGTAGGGGCTTGAGGTTTTGCAACAAATCCCTTCATCATAGTCAAGGCTATGGTGATTGCTCAAGATCTCTTTCTCCATCATTGGCTAGTGAACTCTTGGTGGAGGTGGTAACGTTTCAATCCTCTCCTTTACTATTTGGTTGAGTAGCTATATATGTTTTGTAGTGTTATTTGTGTGCTTCCTTTCTCTTACTTCTTTATCATACATTTCTCTATTGTTGCTATTTGGTTGTCCATTGAGGTTGAAACACTAAAATGGGGGTCTGATAGAGGTAGGCCCCTATACATCCCCAACAAATTTCCCCTCTTTCTTTTGTGTGGTGGACATGGATTTGGTGCTAGCTGGCGAATAGGTGCTTTCGTTAAATTATCTTCATAAATCTAGTTCTTGTATATTTACTTTATCATTTCAATATCTATTTTGCATACTTTCTCATTCTGTTTTTACCATCTAGATTGAACTAGCTAGGTTGTTAGTAGGTCCTTTTTGGCAGTTTTATTGTGTTCACTATTTTCTAGCCAAATGGATGCTAGTGCATTGTGCTAATGTCCTAGAATTGCACTGTCATCATCAGACATAGAGATTTTTGAGGCACACAACTAACTCCAAAAATCCAGCTCACCTAGCCCAGACTAAAGTTAGGGTTTGCAAAGTGATCAAAGGACTTTATAGTCCTCATCATTCTCATCTTTTATCTCAAACACCCCTTGAGAGTGAGGTAATTTAGGTCAGCCCTCCACTCTTGGCTCTCCGTGACCTGGGGCCTTGACATGGTTGGTCCTCCTCTCTTACATTTTTCATGAAACTAATGCGAAACAACATATGCCCATTCATTGGTGTTGAGGTTTTTCCCTTGTACCTTGTGATTGTTGTTCCCTTGAGTGTTGTGAAGGTTCATGAGCATCACAAACTAGTCCACAACTTCCAAGTATATTGTTAGGAGAAGTGTATGACACCTTTTGATATTGGAGAGGATGAAGGTCACCACTAGTTTCTCTACAGGCCTTTTTGTTGGATCTACTACTAGTCTTGCAATGTAGGAGAATTTTTTGAGGGGTGAGGTAGGGGTCTCTAATGAGATTGACCATGTCCCCACTCCTCCTGTATCTCCTACATTGTTGTCTATGGATGAGTACGATGCCGTTTACATTCCTTGAGAGTATATTTCTATCCTTAGCAAAGGACTGGGTGACTTGGAAAATCACTTGGAAAATGACCCAAAGATGGCTAGGTTCAATAGGGTTATCATCAAAATAAAATATATGGTTGGAAAAGATCAAACAAGTATAGAACTCTTGGCTAGTTTCTCTAGTCTAACTAAAGCATGTGCTCCTCCAAACAATCCTAACATTGTAAAAGGGGCCACTTTCGAATATCATGAGAGATAACTAGGAATGTTGATGCCTCCCATGTCTGTGTACATGACTGATGTCGTCTGCTCTATCAATATCCCCTTTTCCTCCAAGAGATCTGAAACTATCAAATTGAATACAACATCCTTGGGATTTAGCTTCACCCCTCTTGTCACCTCTAGTGATGGAGGTTTTGGTAGGATGAGTAGTGGGGACTTTGGTAGTGGTAGTGGCTTTGGTGGTAGAAGTGTCACTAGCGAAGGTGGTTTTGGTGGAAGCCATGGTGGTGGCTTTGAAAGTGAAGGTGGCTCCGATGGAGGCCCTACTGGTGGTCGTGGCTCCTGCAGTGGTTCTGATAGTGGTCACACCAGTTGTTCTAGAAGTGGCTCTAGTGGTGGTTCTAGAGGAGGTCCCTTTGACCCTGTGTCTTCTAATGACCCTATTCTGAACTCTCTTCTTCAAAATATGGTTAAGATGCAAAGCCAGCTGGAGAGTCTCCCTTCCCCCAATGAATGAAGATTCCTTAATTTGAAAAATATGGTGGCAAAGGTTACCCACAAATACATGTGTCCACCTTTAATTCCCTATGTAAAAATTTCTTCCATCATGATGCATTGATGGCAAAATTATTCCCCCTATCTCTTAATGATATTGCACTTTCAAATAGTATTGTATCTTACCTAATAATTCAATTTTCTCATTTGATCAACTTCTAAATCAATTCCTACGATAGTTCCAAGCTAACATCGAACTGATGATGACCTTTTCGAATCTCGTCCAATGCAAACAAGGTGATAATGGAAATATTACTGATTTTATAGGACGATACCAAGCACTCTTTTTACAAATTTTGTATCCATTGTCTAATTCTGACATGTAGAAGGTGTTCATAGGGAACTTGAAAATACCTTGGCAAGAGAACTTTTCCCTTATGAAATATCCTTCTTTCATGCATTTGTGTGTTGCATTATGGGAGTATCAACAAACAGTAGTTTAGTTTCGAGGATCCTCCTTGCACTCCTATTCAAAAGGAAAGTACATTATATCAATCTCTAGGAAAGGTAAGGCAATTGTGAATGTAGTAGCTCAATATGACAATGTCAATAATTTTAGGTTGCTTGGGTTGGCCATCACAACAAGTCTCCCTCTCCTTGTGTAGGTTTGCGAGATCTAAGGCCTACGTTGGTTTTTTTCTTTCATGTTTTCCTTGTCTCGATGTGTGAAGATATTCTATTTTTCGTTGGTCTATTTTGGTGTTTTGTATTCTCTTGCTTGTTGTTGGGGTTTTATTTCCATAGAAATTCTTGGGGGTCTAGATGGATCCCTCCCATCTCCTTCAAAGATAGTGTTAGCATAGATTAATCTTCATCCTCATGGTATGAGAATGTGGTTAATTTTTTTTTACATGCAACTACAATGGAAAAATTGGACCAAAATATGGAAGGTCATCTTAAATCGAATGGGTGTTAAGAACATTGTAAAGATCTGTCCATTATTGTCATTGATCTTGATGTGATGTATTTAGTTGAACTTTCTTTGACTTCAAATTCATCGGCCCTAGAATTTCATTTATATTTTCTGGAAATTTGGATTTGTAGTATTTAGCAACCGAAGGGCGATATCGAGATTATTCTCATGGTGAATGGCTACTTTTATGTGGTGCTTTCAAGTATGTTTAATCATAATGAAAATTTTGAAAGAGGATCATACTTTCACAATCAAGAAGGTCTATTCATGAAACCCTCACATGTGGGTTTTGATCCAATGGAGGAACTTCCATCTAAAATTCTTGTTTGGGTTTGCTTACCTCATTTCCCTATGGATTTTTTATGCCTAATATTATTGAATTAATTGTGGTTGTTTTGGGAAAAACTTTGGGTCCATCTCACCAAATTGTGGAAATGAAGGTAACAAATTTTTCTTGTATTTTTGTTGAAATTGATTTGAGTAACACTTTGCATGACTTTGTAGAAACTAAATTGGTAAACACGCAATGGGTCTATGAACTAGATTTTGAAGCTTTACCTTTCTGGTGTTCAATATGTCATGTGTATGGGAACTTGCAAAAAAAATGTCCAAACAATATTTTTGAGGAGTCTCATCCCTCCTTGAAGAATCAAATTGTTAGAGATAAGGTAAAAGGGGCAGCCCCAATGCACATAGTTGAACTAGATCCCAATGGATTTATTTTGATAAAATCTTGGGATAAGTGGAAGAATTTGAATTGTCATTAAAAGGATATACCAAGAGGAAACATTAATGATCATTTTGATGTTCTAGAGAAGTTTGATGATCCTGATTCACTCCTGCAATAAAAGGTACATGTAGAGAAGGAGTTAGTCATTCCCAAATTTGTAGATCTTACCACTATTGTGAAAGGAAATGAAGTAAACAACATCCAAAAGGTTTCAAATATTGAAAATTATTTTCATGCCAACTATTTTGAGGGACAAGATCTAGATGTTGGTAGATATTCTACTATGGTGGATACCTACCCTTTCATTGAAGAGGGTCAATTGGAAAAGGTATGATATTGTCATGATTAGGGATTCTTAGGTCACAAATGCTAAGGATGAGGATCAAAATAAAGTACCTACTAATTTGAAGATCTAGCACAATAATCTAAGAGAAGGATACTCATAGAAGCTCTCCAAAGTAGGGTGAAAATGGGATCACGATAAAGTGAGAATGATTGGGGAATATTTGGTGGAATCTAGAGACATTTAGACACTAGATACCCTTTTCCATAACCACCAAAAATTATTCTAATCTCATGGAATGCTAGGGGCCTAAGCATCACCCCTCATAAAAAAGAGGTCCATAATCTTATTAACGATAATAATCTTGACATAATCTTTATTCAAGAAACTAAGCTATCAATGGAAGAAATTATTGCTCTTTCTTCCAAGATTTAGAGAGGTAGTTAGTGTCATTGTATTAGATCTCAATGTGTGGCTGTAGGGTTACCTTGTCTTTGGAATCCTCAAAGGGTTTCTCCCTCTTTCTAGTTTTCCAATAGAAAATATTTATCTATTTTTCTTCCTTTATTTGAGTCAAGAAGATTCTATTGAGATTATGGATTCACAGTCCCTGAAGCTCTAGAATCTTGAATGAAGGACCCTTGCTAGGAAAGATAATCAACCACCCACAAAGTGTTTCAACTAGGCATGTACAATGGAGATCCTATATTGATCTACATTATGAGATTGGATTGATTACAAATTTACAAGATTCCTTGAATATATAGCAATGAGAGAAAACCTAAGATGCATGAGATGTTGCCATGTGTCATGATCTAACAACATGTGAACCCTATCTAGGTAATTATTAAATGTTGAGATAAGTTCTAGAAGGAAAACTCATCTTCTAGAAGGAATCTTATCCATACAAACAAGGAAGGGGACATAACCCCATTATTAAATGATTTATTAAAATGCAACCTAGGACTAAATGAAATATGACCTAAGTTAACTTATGCTATAAATGAAATATGACCTAAGTTAACTTATGCTACTGTAATAATTAATTTAATTACACTAACACCCCCCATAATTTCAACTTAGAGAGGAAAACACAATGATTATGTAGAGATGATGAGATGAATGGGTTCCAGCTACGAGGCCATGTTAGGTACCCATGTACATGATAAGATACAGAAAATTTCCCACAATTGGAGAAAAGGGGAAAACCTAGTGGGAACAATACCCCTCTCCAAAAAGGAGACGAAAAAGCAAAAAAAAAAATGTTAGATAGGATGGGAACGATGGAGGACTTCCAAATACCCCCCAAGTACACCATCTGTCACATGGATACAATAAATTAGCCCCCCCACAGGGAGGAAATAAAGAGACTATATAGCCCCCCTAGAAGATGTGATCACCTACAAAAATGATAAGTTTTTGAAGACAAAACATGATCCAATGTCGACAAACAACTTGTCTCCTTTTCAGAAGAAACAAAACCAAGTGCAAGTGCAGAGATGCTTCCCATTCTGGATAGGAATTGAAGGAAGGAATGATGAACACGGATGATGATGTCTCTGAACTCTACTCATGTGTCTCCTTCCCTGAAGATGAAGATGACACAATCAATGAAGAGGGTGACAAACTAGGACGATGCAAAAATTGATGTTGATCAATATCTAAAGATGGTGAAAGAATGGATATGATGGATGTGAGGGAGACTTGATAGCTCTTCCTAAATTAAGTGTCCTCAAAACCACTAAAAGAAGTTTGAAGCAAATCCAATTATAGATGTTGAAGAAACCTCAAGTCCTAAATGGAATAATAGGGAATAATTCTCATATATGAAATCTTTGAAAAGAAAACAAGTACCTCCAAGATAGTCTCTGGATCCCCAATCAAGGTTGAGACAAGGAATGTGGTGACTCAAGAAAAATCTCCAAAATCAGATTTGAATAGAGGAATGATACCCCCTCAAGAATTTCCTCCAAACTTGTAGAAGTAGCCAAGTTGATGATACCTGAAATAAAGCCATCCTGTGATGTCAAGTATGGAAAACTGAATGTGTCTTGATGAATGATTAGTGTTGAATGGAAAAAAACCACTCCCTATAGCGAACTCCATAGTTATTGATGTCACAGGGTGAGGAGAAGGTGGGCTGGCTAGCGGTGATGGGGTTGACAAGGTTGATTGACTGACGTCGGTGGTTGGAGACCTGGATGAAGCTGCCGGGAGGTAGGATGAATGACTGAGCATCGGTGAGAAGGTTGTTGGCAGGGTAGACTCTGGCAGGATTGGTAGAGAATGGAGGATGTACGCTAATGGTGATGAATCTAGATAGAGATGTGATCGGAGGATGTGCACAACCAATACAAGACAACCAGTTGTCAATGAAAGGACCTCAATGGTGATGTGATGGCCAACAACAATGTATGCCCCCTACCAAAGCCTTTAAATGTGGTTGATGCAAACTTTTTAAATGACCAAGATAAAATTTGAATGTTCCCAAGGGAAATTCAAATTTAAAAGTCGAAAAGGATAATATAAGTTGCAAAAAAAAACTTTTATGCCACCAAATAAAAAGGATGTGGGCTGAAGAATAATATACTGATCGATAATTATCAAACCCTATAGTATTAAATTGATGCCGATGAAGAAAAAATAAATCAAACCCTCATAATGCTGAAGTAAAAAATATTTGATGCCAATTACAATTAAAAAGAGGGTCGATTTGATTTATTTTTTTCTGCAAACTTTAGAAATTGCCCACAAATATTGATTTTTTTTGCCAAACAAAATAGATAAAGCCCAATTGTTTTTGAAAAAAAAATTCCTACAACTAATTTTTTTTGCCTCAGAGGACAACTAACAAGGAATATTTTCTTACTCCAAATTTGTATGGATCATACCGGTTGATTTTGCAAACCCAAATACCTTTGATGGCTCCTAGGTTGATGTATCCGATTTTGATGAATGGGCAGGCAATCCTAGGGTTTTGAGGCCTTTTGAAGACAATGGCGAGCTCATATTTGACTCAATCTACTTCATAAATCAGCTTAGTCCCTGGGTGGAGTCAAGAAGCCTTCAATGGAAACCTTCAACCTGTGAAGAATCTCGCACACCAACTTTCTTGATCAAGGGTTGATGTTTCACTAGACAAGCTCTGATACCATGTTGAGATTATGGATTCACAGTCCCTGAAGCTCTAGAATCTTCTATGAAGGACCCTTTCCAGGAAAGATAATCAACCACCTAGAAACTGTTGCAACTAGGCATGCACAATGGAGATTCTATGTTGATTTACATTATGAGATTGGATTAATTACAAATGTACAAGATGCCTTGAATATATAGGAATGAGAGAAAACCTAAGATGCATGAGATTTTTCCATGTGTCATGATCTAACAACATGTGACAACATGTGAACCCTATCTAGGAAATTATTAAATGTTGAGATAAGTTCTGGAAGGACAACTCATCTTTTAGAAGGAATCTTTTCCCTACAAACAAGGAAGGGGACATAACCCCATTATTAAATGATTTATTAAAATGAAACCTAGGGCTAAATGAAATATGACCTAAGTTAACTTATGCTACTATAATAATTAATTTAATTACACTAATACATCCATCTAGTTGTGTAATACTTATGCTCCTATAGAATTTCACAATTAGGTCATGTTGTGGCCTCATATTATATTTGTTAGATCTAACCATTATCTTCTTCTTTTGATCCTAGCTAAAGATTTTACTTCTATTCTAATTCTTGATGAAAAAATTGATAGCTCTTGTCATCTTGATCCACCTTCTACTTTATTGATATAATTTTTTTTCTTAAGATGGTGGATGTTAAACCAAGAAATTGATTTTTGACTTGGAACAATAGAAGATGTGGTCCATAGTCAATTTTAGAATGACTTCATAGGTTCCTTGTCTCAAAGCACTAGATTGGGGACATTTGGGCCTCTTTCAAATATCTTGCCATGAAAGGGGTTTGATCATTAGCCCATCATGTTTTCTTCTTCCTTATTTTCTTTGCCCTAAAATTCTCCAATTAAATTTGAGTTAATATGGCTTAGAGATCCCTATATTGAAGTGATTATTACTACTTGGTAGCTATAAGGTAAGGCTTACTTAGGAATTGATATGTAGTCTTTCTTCAAGAGACTCCAATTCATTGTAGTCAAGATAAAGAAATGGAACATAAGCACATTTGAAAATATTTTTAAGGAAAATTATCAAGCTCAAGAAAAAATAGATTACACTACATCTCAAATTAGGGAACAAGGATTAACCAAATATATCTATATAGAGGAATCAAATTGTTTTGAAGAGCTAAATGAATGGATTCCTAGAAAAGAGATTTTTTGGACACAAAGATCAAGAAATAATTGGCTTCAAGAAAGGGATAAGAATTCTTCATTTTTCCATAATATTAATTCTGCCAAATAATGGAGAAGTGGAATTTTTATTCATTCTATTTCTTTATCATAGGTTGATCTTCTTTCTTCTTTCTAGGATATTTATTTAGAGTAAATTAGGAACTTCTCCACTTTATTCTCAAAGAATGGTTCTCATACCTTGGAAGAGGAAAGTATTATATTGAATTACATTCCTTCTATTATCATTTAGGAGCTGAATGATCATATAATAAGTCCAATTTCTATGGAGGAATTGGAGAAGGTGGTGTTCAAAATGAAGAAAGGTAAATATTTTGGTCTGGATGGCTTTCTAGTTGATTATTTTTGGAATTTTGGGACATTTAAAAAATGGTTCATTGAAGGTGGTTCAAGAGTCCCATTCCAAAAAATAAATGTTGAAGTCTTTCAATTCTACTCTTCTTTATTTGATTACTAAGAAGGATGACACTATCTCTTTTGATTCATTCTAATCCATTCCTTTCTGTAGAGTTACCTATAATATCATCATTAATATCATTTTACTGTGTTTGAATTGATTTTTGGATGATATGATTTCTCAGAAGAAAGAAGGTTTCTTTAAGGGTCACCAATTATAGATGATGTTATTATTGTGTCAAAGGAAATTCAAACCATATCTAACTCTATGAAATCTATGTTTATCAAGCTAGAAATTGTACAGTGTAGGAAAAAGTATCCCTTTTTCATACTTAATTTTGGGAATAAATATTATTGATAAACGGACTCAATTATGCCTTAATTTAGTATTGTAATATGTATTTTACATATTCTCAATAAGTTTAGGGCCTTATTAAATAAAATGGACTTAATTGTGTGTTATTTTTGGTGTTGTAATGTGTACCTTTACACTTTCACTTATTTATGGCTTCATTAATTAATTGAGCTTAATTATGCCTTAATTGCCTCCTTTAATTCAAATCCAAGCCTAATTAATTGCAATTTCCAAAGGTTAAAGCCCAACATTCATTAATGCCATATCATAACACTTAACATTGGAGAATGTGTGTCTTAGGTAAGTTACTTAGGACCCATTTTCCCAAGGGAGAATGGGTCATCACTTAGGTCTAGCACCTAAATTTCAAATATGTTTGTGATGGTTTTTCAATGATTTCAAAAGTATAATCATATCTTGGCTTATGTTATTTGAATTTTGAGAATTAATGTTAACATATGTATAAATAAGAGATCATGTCACTATGTGAAACAAAGAAAAATGGGGGAACCAAAATGGTTTGATTACAATGCACCTATTTTCCTAGTTTCATTTAAAATGTGTGCTATAGAGGATATATTTGAAAACTAATAGAACTATCTATCAAAATATAGATTTGTAAAGGGTAAAATATTGTGTACCTATCACCAAAGATTCTTTTTCAGACCTCATTGAGGACTCATTCACCATATGGAAAATGGGTATAGGGCTCTTGTAAAATTCTTTATGGGTTTGTTTCTTCTATGTATACACTCCCAGATTCTAGTTGTTCACTGTTGAAAATTCAAAAATAGATCTTGTAGATCAAATTTTCATGATTTGACAACTTTTCCTACAACATTGACAACTTTACAACTTTCTTCAATTTTTCTCTTCATATGATCTTCAACCTAAATATGCAATCACACATCAAAGAGAGAAAATTTTGTTTTGTTAGGGAATGGGGGTTTTCCTTGGTCAAACCTCATTTTGGTAATTAAACCTTGAAATGAAATCAAATAGCATGAAGGAATGATGAATGAAAAATCTATGTAACAATTCACCAAACCTTATTAGAACCTTGGACTTGTAGATTTGCAACTTTTCATGAATTAACTTCAATGTATGAGTATCTTGATCATGAAACTTGATGTGAAACAATTACTTTGATATTCTTGAATTGATCTTGAACAATACATCAACATATTAGCACAAACAACATGCATGATGCAATACATCTTTGATATGATAATGGAACCTTGATTGCTGCAATAACATTCTATAATTTTTCCCTTGAATTCCTTAGAAATGCTCTTGAATGCTCTTATAATCACTTGAATTTTCTAGGATGCTTGAGGACTTGAGATTTGCTAGTTGAAACTAAGTGAAATAAGACATGTATTTATACATATTTTAACATTAATTCCTGATATTCAAACATCACAAGCTGACATTGAATTATAGATTTGAAATCACTAAAATACCACCAAAAAACATATTTCAAAGAGGGGTCATATGTCTAAGTGAGGACCCATTTTCCATAGGGAAAATTGGTTTACTAAGCCACTTACCTAGGACAAACATTAGACAGTGTTAAATTTTATGCAAAAATAGGGTCCTAGAACTAAGTGAGGATCCATTCACCCTATGGCGACTAGGTCACAAGTCACTTACCTAGGACACACATGTTCCAAAGTTGAGTGTTGTGTAATTGCATGTATGAATGTTAGGTTATATCCCTTGGAAATTGCAATTAAAGGTTTGAATTAAAGGGTCCAATTAAGGAAAATTGGCCTCAATCAATTAATATAGCTCTAGATTTATGTGAAAGTGTAAAGGTACACCTTATAGCATAAAAAACAATGCAAAATTAAGTCCATTTAATCTAAAAGATCCCTAAACTTAATGTTTATATGAAAAAAATATTACAACACTAGATTGAGGCAACATAAGGCTAATTTTATTATTAATTGTTCCCAATTTAATTGTGAAAAAGGGATAATTTTTCCTACACTACACTGTGCTTCACCTAGAAGATTTTCATGAGATCAAGAAATTTTCACAAGAGCATTATATGATCATTTCAAGAGCATTTCAAAGTTATTTGAGCTAATATGTTGATGTTATTTGAATTAATATGGTGATGTAGTGTTCAAGATTCATTCAAGCATTCAAAGGCATTATTTCAAATCAAGTTTCATGATCAAGATCCACATCCATTGGAGCCATTTCATGTAAGTTGTAGATCCATATTCCAAGGTTCAAACAAGGGTTTGGTGAGTTGTGACATTGCATTTGTTCATTCATCACTCCTTCATGCTATTTCATTTCATTACAAGGTTTAATTACCAAAATGGGGTTCAATGACCAAGGAAAACCCCCATTCACCTAACAACAAACATTTTTCTCTCTTGATGTGTGTTTGCAAATTTTAGGTGGAAGATATTTTGGAGAGAAAAATTGCGAAGGTGAATTTTTTTTCAAAGTTGTCATCATTCTTGAAATTTCATGGAAACTAACCTAGATGATTTATTTCTGGCTTTCCAATTGTGAAATTTGAGAATCTGGGAGTGTAGACACATGAGAATAAAATCCAAAAATAGATTTTCTCGAGACCTACTTAGGAACCATTCACCATAGGGCAATTGAGTCCTTAGTTTTCTTTAAAAAATCACTTTTGGTGACTGGTACACAACATTTTCCCATTCTTAGATCTGCATTTTAGTTTTTAATTCCATCAAAATTAAGATTAATCTTCTAAATTCACTTTATAGCTTGTAATTTGGAGTTGGTTTTCTATTTTAAATCTTTCTTCCCATAGTGTTATTGACTCATACTCCCGTCCTTGCATAAAGGGGAAATTTGCAGATTTATACCTTGATTTGAATCACCTTTTGGTTGACATTGATTTCATTATTAGATCTCATTTCATGAATAAAATATTGGAAAATAGGGTTATTTACTATCATTTGGTGACTCCCCTTTTATAATCAATCCCCAAAAACTCCATTTTGCTATGTTTCATTATGTTGAACCCAATGTTTGATCATTGCAATTTTATAATTATGGAGCCCATATTCACCCTAGATTCAGATCTTATATTCATTTTTATTTCATTGCATTGAATTGATTCATATTTAGGGTTTCTAGTTTGTATTTAACTTTTCATATCATTTAAGGGTTTGAGGATTACATCTTTGCATTCTTTAAATCTAAAAAATACAAAAAAATAAGTCATTTTGCATATCATTTACATAGTATTGCATTATATTCACTTGCATTTCAAAATTGAAAGAAAATTGTATGTCAAATTAGGTCTCCTAGTTTGTCATTTTGTCACATTTTGAACTTGAATTCAACATTAAATTCATGAAAAATTCAAACTGCAACTTACAATTTTTTATCAGAATCTAGAAACCACTGAAATCATCTAAGAAATATGTTTTTTTTTTTTAAAAGCCTAAGCTAGAACCCATTAGCCCTAGGGAAAATGAGTCCCAGATCAAATTCATTTCCCAATCTTTTGGGTACTAAAACATCTGTTTCTACATTTCAATTTGTTGTTTCTAGTTTTTTGTTTTATTTTACATATTTTCCGTTAAGTAGAATTGATCATATCTAGCTTAATTTGATAACATTTAATGCATTGTGTGATTCCAAAATTGAATTTACAAGAAATCATTTTCAAGTTTTTGCATTGTGTATTCAGAAAATTGCCTTGTTTAGAATCTAAAAATTACATTTACATATTGCATTCTTGGTCATTTCTTTGGATGTTACCCTCTTTCCATTTTGGGTGTGTACACTAAGTTTGTGAAGCTCATATGAGCTTTACAAATTAGTGTACTATTAGTAATTTACTATTGTGAGATGTAGATTGAGACTCATGTCATCCCACAATACACCATGCTTTGTGGATCTTGGGTTCTCCAACTCTTTTACTAATAGTGTTAATAATCAACCCTCTATGGATCATAGCCTTCATACCTCATTTCCAATGACTTCCCTTCCTATAAGAAATGTGCATGATGTTGCTCATATCTCGCATGAAAAAATAAGAAGAATGGATGAAGACATAGAAAAGTTGCAATACTTTGTGAATACTTAAAACATTGATACTAGTGTGATTTCTACTATAGATAATGTGAGAAAAATGCTTGAAACTAAACATGAACTAGAGGTTGTGTGAAGTCTAATTCATCTTGTTAATAAGAATATCCCTACGATGACTAGTTGTGCTCAAACTTTGTGGTATACTCAAAGCCAAGGTGGAAATTCAATTCCTCCTTCCACAACCCTCACCTCTATTCCTACATACACTAGTACTCATGTTACCACAACTATTCAACCTACTAGCAATATCAACACTTTCATAGGTATTTCCATTGAGAATCCCTCTACCTTTGTGCATTCAAATCTCATATCTCTTCAACCATCCCCCCTTACAAAACTACAATTTACTTGCCCTCCACAAACATACACCACTCCATATTATTCACCTCCATCTCACAATACCAACAACGATCCGATCCTTAATACACTTTTGAAAACATACCATCCCTTCAATAAAAAATCACCACCTTAATCCAAACAACTATGCCCAACCTTCACAATACATAAAAACTAATCCCTTATCCTTAGAGATACTGAGAGCACATATACCATAAGGTATAGAGGTTCCTAGATTTAAGAAATATAGTGGGAAAAGGGATCTTGTTACTTATTTTTCTGCTTGCACCAGCCTGTGTAGTTACTTCATTTTTGAAGATAAACTCTTGGCTAAGCTATTTCCTAGATCCTTGAAAGATACTACTTTAGAGTGGTTTTGGTCCTTATTGAATAATTCAATTAGTTAAAGCAATGAAATTATTGATGCCTTTGACAACCATTTCCAAATTCACATGGGTCCCAAGATGACCTTAGCCAACTTGATGACATGTAAAAAAATGGATGATGAGAAAATCACTAATTTCATAGCAAGATATCAAATGCTTTATTCACAAATAAACATTAAGATTCCTGATGTTGACCTTTAAAGAATGTTTATTTCCAATCAACAAGACAAAATTCAAACAAAGCTTGAGATGATGAGATTTCCTTCCTTCACACAATTATGCACAACCCTTTGTGATTAGCAAAATTCGATTAGTAGCTATGAAGTGAAAACTCCCTCTAGAACCATTCTAAAAAGCCTGAATCTACACCTCAAAAATATTATCAACCTTTCAAGAGAAAAAATAACAGATTGCTTCAACTTAATCCCCCTTAATCGAATAGGTTATAATAGGTTATACTAGTTGTAAGTAATATTGTAAATATAGAATTGGAATTCAATCTTGGTATGAGGCATTGTAATTTGGGCACCACGCCTCTTGGATGTTGGTTCATGGTTTTCAAAAACCATTGGATGCTTTCTTTACTATGTCTCTTCTATTGATTGAGGTCCTTAGAGAAAGAGGTGTTCTTTAACGATTATGTTTTTGAGTCAATTTAATAGCATAAACCCCTTCAAATACAAGTGCATCTTTTATGAACCAACACCCTATGCATCCAATATACAAACAAGTCCAAGCCTAGAAACCATAAATAGTTCTAATGCCATAAGCAAATACTATGGGCACATGTGGTGCTCAAATCCCATGCCTAATTCCAATGCTCAATTCTTGATAGGCCAACATCGCCAACATTGAATGTAACTCATTTTTTCACCACATAACAAAATGGACTTTGCTCATTTAGCAAAATGCTCTAAGGCACCATAAGTTGGTCAAAATTAATCCATAACTTTTTAGTCTACTTTGTAAGTCCCACTTACAGGCTCTTATACATGATATGGTCCATCACATATCTTACAATGCCATAAATGCTCATACACAGTTTACATGATAGATGTTTTTACAAGACATTATAACAATAAATACATGTAGCAAAGTATTCCACATTAAGTGAAATTCTTATTTTCCATACGAGTACATTAAAATACAAATCAAATAGTAAATACAAATATTAGGAATTTGAAGGTTTATTAATCTTAATCCCAACATTAAACACAATTTAAAGGAAAGAAGTGAACCCAACTTCTTTTACTCTAATGATTTAGAGGGAATTTAGGGACTATAATCATTGAGAGTTGAGATTTAACATGAGTACATTTATGATCAAATCGAGTCATTATAGATAGTGAAATATAATATTTTCAACTTGGATCTCACCTCTATACAAAATTCTACATTTAAATTATTCTAGCTCAAAAAAAAGAAAAAAAAAACATTAAAAATTCATATTCCATAAAATTTCTTAAAAAATAATATTCATCAAAATTATATATTATTATTCATACCTAACTTTCTTTTCCCACTAATAAAATTTGAAAATTAATAAATAAATATTAATTACATATAAAATTAATTGACAGTGAACATTAAAGACTATTTGAGTGGAAAAATAGACCCACCTTGAATTCTTTTATATTATGTAGAGAGTTAGAAGGAACTTTCCCACACGTTTGCAAGTGTTTGAGAGAGAAGAGTCGACCTCAGCTTGAGAGTCAAAAGTCAACTTGACTTGGGCTTGGGAATCCAGAGTCAACTTGGCGCATTCATTGCCCAGTCAACTCCGTGTCGGTGATTACTACGTACCGTTTTTATATTTAAAATGCAGTCAATTTATTTATATTATTTTCACCGTTTAGTAAACGGCTTTCTCGATGGCTTCGACCACTTGTACCCACGAATTGCGTCGGTATTAGACTTATGTTTGCTTCGGCCGCTTTCAGACTTGAATTGCCTTGCTATTCAGACTTATGATTCCCTCACGCGTGCTAGGTCTTGTTCTTTAGTGGCTACATGTTTCTCTTAGGCTTGTTTTACTATCCCTTTTTTAATAAGGAATCTGTCACTTCTTTATCTTATTCTGTTGTTGCTGGAATTTAGCATGCAGAGTCTTCAGAATGTATGAAGGAATCTTAGAAGAAAGTGCATATAATGAGCTAAAGAAGTAGCAGAAATCACACATAGGGGTGGGTGAAGATGAGCCGAATAATGAGCAGCAACACATGGACTCTGTGTATGCGAAGGTTCACTACCACCCATCTAAGGGCTTGGAGTAATGCTACGGTTTTTCAGAACAGATTTGCACATACATTTTCAAAGGGAGACAATGATAAAGTTACCCAGAGCTTAGATTTGGGTATTTTGCAATCATATTGATACAATGAATTATCTTATTTTATAATGTTGATTATTTGGTTTTCTAAGGCCACTCATTTGATTTTCTCTGCAATCTCGCAGAAGATGTCAACGTGGCGGAGAAGATATCAAATGAAGGTATCATCAGAGGAGATACCCAAATCTTTTCAACTGTAAGTATTGTTCTCTTGCTGCAGTTCTTGTAGTCAGGAATCAGGCCTTTGCTAATCATTATTTTTTATACAGAGGTAAAGAGGATTTTTCTGGAAGAGTCCCAATTTTTTTATAAAGAAAAATAAATGATTTTAAGTGAATGATTATTATCGTCAATTGTTGAAGTTATATCGCTTTTATATCTAAATAAGGTGAATATTTATCATTTTTGGCATGCAAAATGTGTACTGGTAAAGAGTACTTCTTGAAAACAGTAGGTTTTAGACTTGAATTCTTAATATTTATTAATTTGAAAGAAAATAATTTGTTTGATCATTATCAATGTTTTTTATTATACATATTCTTGTATAATGTCGTCTGGAGAAATCAACATTATCAAATGGTTTTGATGATACAGATGTTATTAATCTAAATCTTTTGTTGTGTGTTTGTTATTCAGGCTGCTGTAAAAAGTGAGAAATCTCAAAAGAGACCAGGCCCAAATACAGGGCGTGATCCACAGACTGATTAATGAGCACATTTTGGTGTACAAGAGGAGCATAAAGCAAATAGGAGTAGTATGGTATTTTTATGCATAGATTAGGTTAGTTAAAGCTTTGTGTTTGAATTGCCCTGATGTTGGCAGTTAGCTGACGGACAATAAAAGTTGTAACCTTGTATTCATGGCTTGTTTCACTTGTATGACATGTTTTTCCTTACCATCTGTGGTAACAGACCAATCTATTAATAAGAAAATATGGCCATATTATGTTTTGAATTCTACGACAAACGAACGCAATTATAATTGCCATGCATTAAAAACTAATTGATTGCAAAAATGGTTTTATACTAGGGGAGAGGGGCCTATAGTGGAGCAGGGTCCAATAGTGGGGACAAAAGTAGTCCTCAGTGGGCCCCATAGTGGAGCACCTTAATATCCAATTGCAAAACACATTTTATCCATAAAATACAAAAACTGACAAATCATGTGATGCCACATCAGTGCACCAATAGAACATTACTTAGTGCACCGCTATTGGTCTCACTTATTTTTTGGCCCTTTTTGGATACCTCAACAAAAAGCATGTTGATGTGGCATCATATTTGATGATGTGACCCTAAAATGAAATACGGAAGCACACAAGTTGCCAAATAAAATCCTATACAAAATTGGGAGTGATTTGAAATTTTCACATAAGATTTTGAGGAATGTGAAGTTAGGGTGCTCCACTATGGGTCCCTCTCCCCTATTAGAAAGTCGTTAATCGTAGCATAAAGTTTAGTAGGAGTACTCTAGCAGATGAAGTTTCTTTATATATTTTCCTATTGACTAAAGTTTTGGAGGTTAAATTGCCTTAGTCTATAATGTAGTAATTTATCATCATAATATATTATACTAATACTTATACTTTCATTGATGTGTGTAATTATGTGTTAATGTAGAGGTTTAATGTCTTAATTTCTCTAAGAAATTCATTTTATGTTGTGGTTGGTCAATATAACTAATATATGTGAATATCAACCATAAAATAGTATCTATAGGTTAGCTTACTAGTTTATAACAATCTCATACATTTAACAATTTTATGAATTTTGATCAATATATTAATATGAGGTAAGTTTGAATGTATGATAATTATCAATATCAATAATCATTTAAAGAAACATCGAGAATGGTTATCATAAATCACAATAAATGAATTTATTCAATTTTCTATTAAGTAATGTATTTTTATATAACACTACAATTATTTAAAAACAATACATTAACTAATTTCAAATTCTACTATATACTATTACAATATCTTGTGTATAATACAAACATATACTATACAATATCTTTTGAAGTGAGTTTTGTGAAGTGGGGCTCTATGGATTTAGATGAGTTGAATGGTGAAGAGAGAGGGTCAGGCTTGGAGAGGGAGCAGGAGACCAACCCAATATTACATGTGAATGTCAATAGGGGGACCATGAGAACTTGAGATAGAGTCACTGATTTGGAGTGTCGAGTGATGTTTTTGAAGGACACAGATTTGGCCAATAGGCTAGTTGCATTGGAGGAGGAGGTTAGGGACCTTCACATTGAGTTAGAGTATCAGTGTCATATGGAGGCGTGGCCCCGTGATAGTTGGTATCAAAGCAGGGCTTGATACCCCAAGCAACAACACCATATCTTTTCAAGTGAGTTTTGTAAAGTGGGGCTCTATGGATTTAGACGAGTTGAATGGTGAAGAGAGAGGGTCAGGCTCAGAGAGGGAGTAGGAGACCAACCTAAGAGTACATGTGAATGTCAATAGGGGGACAATAAGAACTCGAGATAGAGTCACTGATTTGGAGCATTGAGTGATGTTTTTGGAGGATGTAGATTTGGCCAACAGGCTAGTTGCATTGGAGGAGGAGGTTAGGGACCTTCACATTGAGTTGGCTTCAAGAGGTATCAATCAGAAGAAGATGGAGGATGAGATTCAGTTTCTGAAGGGAGTCATTGCACAGGGTGTAGCGAAGCTGGAACATAAGGTTAAGCCCATAGAACCGTATGCAAGTTAGCGGGATGACATAATACTAAAGAACTTTTTTTGGTATATGGGGTAGTATCTAGATACCCTCAATGGATACATGAATGAAGCGAAGTTGAGAACTATGTCCACGTTCTTGTCTGGGGATGCCAAGGTTTGGTGGAGGACTAGAGCTAAGGATCTTAGGGCAGGCAAGACAGTGGTCAAGGTGGACAATTGGGATGAGCTACAGGAAACTCTTAAGGACCAATTCAAACCGGAGAACTCAGCCTAGCAAGCTAGGTTGTAGCTCTTGAGCTTGAAACTGAGTGGGTGGATCAAAGATTACATCAAAGCCTTCTCAACCTTGATGTTGGAGATTAAGGACATGTCTAAGGTGGACAGGTTGTCTCAGTTTGTGAAGGGTCTCCAATCATGGGCTCAACAAGAGCTCGGGCGTGGGAATGTCGAGATCATGGCCGAGGTGATTGCAAGAGTAGACTGGTTGCTATACTACAAGAATGATGTGTAGAAGAGTCAAATTGAGTTCAGTTCTTAGAGGAAAGATAGGAAGTCTCCCCCAAGAGAGGACATGAGCAAATCCCAAGAAAATGATAAATCAATGGGGAAGTCTTCTGGGAGAAGCAAGTCAGCTGGAAGTGGGTCTTAGAAGAATTAGAGCAGTAAGAAGGGATCAGTTAGACAAAAGGATTAGGAGTCAAGGAATCCCAAGAAGGTGCAGGCATGTTTTGTTTGTGGGAACCCAAATGATTGGGCTAGGGATTGTTTGGAGAGAGAGATTCGGTACCATAGCGGGCCCGACCCGGAATGCAGAGCAAGATGGGGCAACTTCAGCCATGGGGGTGATCCAAGTAGGATTGGGTGCACTGTGTGCATAAGGTTAGTCGAATGCCACACCGGCCCAACCCAAGAACAAGAATCAGTTGTGTTATGTGGAGGTGCAGATGAATGGGAAGAGCACCATGGGAAAGATAGATTTAGGAGCCACACACAATTACATATCTACTAGGAGAGTAGTAGAGCTGCCTAGGGCTTAAGGTGCAACTAGGGACAAGCTCCTTTAAGACCATCAACTCACCAACCAGAAAGTTGATTGGCATTACAAGGAATGAATTGGTGAGAGCTGGCGCATGGCAGGGCCACATGGATCTTACGACCATCAAGATGGATGAATTTGAGTTGATCTTGGGGCAAGAATTTCTACAGATTAGTAGAGTTGCAATGATTCCTCACCTAGAGTTGATGTTGTTCTTGGATCCAAAACAAACATGTGTGGTTAAGACTTCAGATAAGAGATAGCTAGGGAAGTCTCAAGTGGTCTCAGTGATGAGCATGAAGAAAGAAATGAAGGGGAAGAAGGATGAGCTGATATTCCTAGCTACACTACTCAGAGGGTGGGATGAGTTGGACAATGTGAAGGAGACTCGAGTCCCTTGAGAAGTTGAAGAGATCATCATTGAGTTTGAGGATGTGATGCTAGTGAAATTTCCTACATAGTTACTGCCGAGGAGGGTAGTTGACCATAAGATCGAGTTGGAATCACGGGCAAGGCCTCCAACCCAGGCACTGTATAACTTGTCTAGCTTAGAGATGGTTGAGCTAAAGAAATAGTTGGAGGAGTTGTTGGAGGCCAGGTACATTAGACCATCGAGATCTTCGTATGGGGTGCCTGTTCTATTCTAGAAGAAGAAGGATGGGACACTGAGACTACGTGTGGATTTCAGGGCCCTCAACAAGCTAACCATCAAGAAAAAGTATCCCCTACCTCTTATTGCAGATTGCTTCAATCACTTATCTTGGGCAAGGGTTTTCAGTAAACTTGATCTAAAGTAGGGGTATTATCAGGTGAGAATTGCACTAAGGGATGAGAAGGTTGCATGTGTGACCAGGTATGGGTCATACGAGTTCATGGTGATGCCCTTCGGGCTTTTTAATGCACCAACAACATTTTGCACACTCATGAATGATGTGTTCAGGACATTGCTAGATAAGTTTGTTGTGGTATATTTGGCTGACATCTTGATCTACAATAGGAACATGGAAGAGCACAAGCAACACTTGGCAGAGGTTTTTGAGTTGCTCCAGGAGCACAAGTTGTTTGTCAAGAAGGAGAAATGTGTGTTTTCTCAGGAAGAGGTGCACTTCTTGGGTCATATCATTAGGAAGGGGAAGATCAAACCAGATCCAGAGAAGCTAAGGGAAATTAGGGATTGGGAGCCTCTACAAAATGTTCATGAGGTGAGATAGCTTTTGGTTCTGGCCAACTATTATAGGAAGCTTGTGGAGGGGTATTCAAAGTGTGCTACAACTCTCACTAATCTTCTTAAGAAGGATAGGAAGTGGAAGTGGACAGACAAATTTCAGGAAACATTTGAGACATTGACGAAGAGACTCACTACGTCGCCTATGTTGGCATTGCCTGATTTCACAAGGCCTTTTGGTGGCCAAAGTAATGCTTTAGACTATGTTGTTGGAGGAGTGTTGATGTAGGATGGACATCAAGTGGCCTATGAGTCAAGGAAGTTGCAGGATAGGGAGAAGAATTACCCTACCCATAAGAAGGAGATGACTGAGATCATTCATTGTCTTAGGACTTGGAGGCGTTATCTCTTGGGAACTTAGTTTGTAGTGAAAATAGACAATGTATCCTCAACATATTTTAAGACACAGGCCAAGTTGACTCCAAAGCAAGCCAGGTGGCAAGAATTCCTGGTAGAGTTTGATTTCGAGATCCTCTACAACCTTAGGAAGATGAATGTTGTAGCAGATGCTCTAAGCAGAAAAGCTCAGTTAGTTGTAGTGGAGGAAGTTGCATCAGAAGTTGGAGAGAGCAAGGTGGTGCTATCTGACGAGGTGTTGGAATCTGTCAAGGAAGGATATGAGATGGATCCTTAGGCTACAGAACTGTTCAAGCAAGCAAAGGAAAGGAAGACTCAAAAGTTTAGTATCAAGGATGGGATGTTAATCTTCACCTAGGATCGAGTCTATGTCCCAAAGTGGAAGAACCTAAGGATGTATATTTTGCATGAGTATCATGACAACATGTGGGCTAGGCACCCAGGGCAGAAGAGAACTCTGGTACTACTAGAAAGTGCTTTTACTAGCCAAAGATGAGGCGAGATGTGGACGAGTATGTCAGGAGCTGTCTCATATGCCAAAAAGATAAGGTTGTGACCAAGCCTCTGGGAGGTTTGCTCCAACCCCTACCTATTCAAGTGAGACCATGGGAAAGTGCAAGCATGAACTTTATCATGGGATTGCTAGAGGTGGATGGGTATAGTAGTATAATGGTGGTGGTCGACAGATTCTCCAAGTATCTTATATTTGTTCCTTGCAGGGCAGAAGATGGTACATACTACTTTTTCAAGAATGTTGTGAAGCATTGGGGTGTTCCACTTAGTATCATCAGTGGTCGAGATGCCAGGTTCACTAGTGCATTTTGGAAGGAGTTGTTCAAACTGATTGGAACAAAGTTGCTCATGTCTACCAGTCATCATCTAGAGACAAATGGACATATTGAAAGGATAAATGGGATTCTTGAGGATTCTCTCAGGCACTTTGTCTGGTCAGACCAGTCCAATTGGTCAGGCTTATTGGATTCAGCTCAGTTTTGTTACAATATGCAAAAGAGTGCATTGAGTCAATATTTTCCATTTGAGTTGGCTATAGGGCAGGAGCCATTGACTCCTCACATAGTGTTGAGTGGATACATGAGTGACTGTCCAAGTGCAATGGAGAGATTGAAAGATTGGCAGGACCGGGTTGATTTGGAAAGGCACAACTTGGTCAAGGCTGCAAAAAGGATGAATAGGTATGCAGACTTAGGGAGGATGCATTTGGAGTTTAAGGTTGGTGACAGGGTTTTCTTGAAGATGGATCCAATTAAGTTTCAACTGCCCAGGGGGTTGAGTCTAGTGTTGGCTCAAAGGTTCGATGGGCCTTACACAGTGACAGCTAGAGAGTCGATATGGTTGCATATAAACTAAGGTTGCTAGACCATATGCAAGTCCATGATGTTTTCCATGTCAGTCAGCTCCATTCGTATCATGAGGATAAGTAGGACAATAATAGGAATGTGCCAAAAAGGGGGCAGCGAATGTCGTGGACAGGCCAGGCTTGGAAGTGCAAGAGGTGATTGTTGTGAGAGACAAAAGATTTGAAAAATGAAGATGGAAGGAATTTTTGGTTCATTGGCAAGGCCAGCCCAGAGATGAAGTGACATAGGAGCGAGCCAAGAGTTTGTGGAAGTATGAGGACAAGGTGTTGGAGTTCTTGGAGAACGACTCCACCATTCCCTTCTAAGTCACTCAGAGAAGTAGTGTTAGGGACAGTGTTGCCGACATTAGGGACATCACCTAATTTAGAGTGGGGGAGGATGTAAGGGGGTGTGTTGTGCTAAGGAGAGCAATGAGGTGTCCAAGGCTAAACTAGGGTTGAGCTGAGAGCTTAGTCTGACCCAAGTCAAATTAAGGGAGCTGAGTAGGGAAATATGAGTTAGAGGTGAGCCAAGAACAAGGTTCAGAGCTCGGGTTCCATGTGAGCCAAGGCAGGGAGAAGTGTTGCACCCGAGTCCTTGGGGAATCAAAAGTGGGGTGTTGTCATGATGTTGAGGATGTTGGATTCCTCAAGGAAAATCATCTTGATGACTTCCCAAGTCCAAGTAAAGGAAATTCCAGATGCAACACTGGGTTCCTGGGTCAAAACCAAGTGAATCCAGAAGGGAGGACTTTGGGGAATCAGGTGAAAGTTGAAGTGCATCCTATCGTGGTCAGGGATTCATACAAATAACTCTTATGGGGGAATGAGAGTACCCAAACCACAATTGAGTTGCATTCTACAAGAGCTATTTTCAATCTCCAGGTGAAGTGTCATGGTGGGGCGACCCAAGGAGGCACATACAGTTATCAGAGTGCAGAGTAGCAAAGTGATCAGGATGGAGGGTGAGTTGAGTGCAATGAGGAGTAGAGTTGAGTTTAGTTGAGTGAAGTAGAGTCTACTAGCACTGGCAGAGTTGAGTTGACTTGGAGATCTCGAGTATAGAAGGGGGTCCTAGGTCAGGGGAGTTGGACTTGGAGTTCCTGAGTTGGAAGGGGGACTTGGGTCATATGTGGGGAATCAACAAGGAGCCACGAGAGGTCTTTTAGTTGTAGTGAACCATAGTGTATTTCCAAAGTCATCAAGGGTCATAGGGTTTTGAAGCAATGTGAAGAGCTATAGCCAGGGGCGAGATCGTAGTTAGATTGTAGCTTGAAGAGTTGGTGCAAACCTAGGGGTGGGAATTATAATTGGGCTCAGTGGGACAAGCTCAGGCTAGTGAACAACAATCAAGTTGCAATTGAATGTAGACTAGGCCAGGGGCCATTTGCAATCAATAAAGCTACCATTTATCCCATTCTGGTGTTGGATTGTCTCTTTGTGTATATATTGGTGCTTTGCATTGTATATATGTTTGCATTGCTAAAGTAGATTCTGTTGTGCATTGGATATTTTGGGAAAGTTAGTGTTTACAAGTTTTGGAGCTTGGGTTGGTTTGGAGGTGTAGAGTGGGCTCTTGGTTGCGTTTGGTTCCCAGGGACAAGTGAAGAAAAGAGTGTTGGTGCTGCACAAAGGTGTGGCCCTATGATAGTTAATACAAACATATACTATTTAAAATAGTGAACAAGACCTTTATAAAACAAACAATTTTAAATGCATAGATATCAAATATATACCCTATAAAGTGATATTATATAATTACTAGCATACCTGTCAGTAGAAAAGTCTATATAAAAGAGGTGGAGAGATGTCATTCTCAAGTTATATCTTATCATATTTACATTGTTTTTTAAAGATTGATATATTAGTAATTATATTGAGATAGTTTTCCAATAACAAAAATAAGAAAAACTCTTACGAAAATAATTTTTAAATAAAAAAAAATAACTCTCAAGTAAAAAGTATAATTATTCAATAAATTTAAAGCAAATAAAATCAAATAATTCTTAAGTGAATAAAGCTGAAATTAAACAAAGTAAATAAAATGAAATAACTCTCAAGTGAATAAATATAAAAATTAAGAGAGTAAGATTTCATTAGTAGGGAATGGATTGGTGATGGAGCTCAATGCAATGGTGTCAAGGATCTTGGGTTGCCTAGGTTAGCCATCGTAGCTACTCTCCCTATCCTTGTATAGGTCTATGAGATCTCAGGCCTACATTTGGGATTTTCTTCAATGCTTGCTTTATCTTGATGTTTCAAGATATTCTATTTTTCATTGGATTATTTTGTTTTTTTGTATTTTCTTGATTGTTGTTGTGGATTTGTTTCCATGGTGATGTGTGGGGGTCTAGACGAGCTCCCTCCCACCTCCTTCAAAGATATTGTTAGGAGTGATTAACATTCATCCTCATGGCATGTGAATGTGGTTAAGTTGTTTTTGCATGCAACTATGGATAATAAATTAGACCAAAATATGGAAGGTTGTCCCAAATTGAATGGGTGTTTGGGGCATAGAAAAGATCTATCCATTGTTGTCATTGATCCTAATGTGATAGTAGAAGATGTGATATATTTGACTCAATTTTATTTGATTGATAAATTAATGGACATTATAATTTCAATTCTTTTTTGGAAATGGGTTTGTAGGATTTAGAAATCAGATGGTGATATCGAGATTATTCTCATAGTGAATGCTACTTTTATGTGGTTCTTTCAAGAATGGCCAATTGTAATGAAAATTTTGAAGGAAGATCATACATTCACAACCAAGAAGGTCTATTCATCAAATGCTAGCATGTGGGTTTTGACCCAATGGAGGAACTTCCATCTAAAATTCATGTTTTGGTTCTCTTACCTTGTCTCCCTAGGGAATTTTGGAGGCCTGATATTATTCAATTAATTGCATTTATTTTGGGAAAATATTTGGGTCTATCTCACTAAATTGTGGAAAGGAAGGTAACATTTTTTCTCATATTTTTGTTGAAATTAGTTTCAATAACAAATTACATGAATTTGTAGAAACCAAATTGGGAAATATGTAATGGGTCTAGCAATTAGGCTATGAAGCTCTACCTTTCTAATGTTATATGCATGTCATGTGTATGAGAAATTGTAAATAAATTGTCCAAACAAGATTCCTAAGGTGTCTCATCTCTTTTTGGAGAATCAAATTGTTAGAGATAAGGTAAAAGGGGAAGCCCCAATACATTAAACTAAACTGGACCCCAATGGATTTATTCTGGTGAAATCTTGGAATAAGGGGAAGAATTAGAATTTTCAGAGAAAGGATATACCTAGAGGAAACTTTAATGATTGATTTGATGTTCTTGAGAACTTTGATGTTCCTAGCTCACTCATTGAAGAAAAGGTACATGTATAGAAGAAGTTGGTCCTTGTCAAATCTATAGATCTTCCTACTATTGCGAAAGATAATTAAGCAAATGTACCTATAAGGTTTTAAATATTGAAAATTATTTTTACGGTGGCTAGCAGGAGGGACAAGATCCAGAGGTAATTGGTAGATATTCTACTATGTTGGATGTCAACCCTTCCATTGAAGAGGCTTAATTGGAAAAAGGTTTACGATATTATCTTGATTGGGGCTTCATAGGTCACAAATGCTAAGGATGAGGATTAAAATAAAGAACCTACTTCTCTCAACATCTAGAAAAATAATAAAAAATAAGGATTCTTAGAGAAGCTCTCAAAAGTAGGGAAAAAATGGGATCACAAGAAGGTAATAATGATTGGGCAATATGTTGTGGAATCTAAAGTCATTTAGACACTAGATACCCTTTTCCATAACCCCCAAAAATTATCCTAATCTCATAAAATGCTAGGGGCCTGAGCATCACGCCTCATCAAAAAAAGGTCCATAATATTATTAGGGATGGAAAGCTTGATATGATATTTATTTAGGAAACTAAGATATTGATGGAAGAAATAATTATTCTTTCTTCCAAGATTTAATGAGGCAGTTAATGTCACTGTAATATAGCTCAAGGTGTGGCTTGAGGGTTACCTTTTCTCTGGAATCCTTGAAGGAATCAACTTGTTCTAGAGAACTAAATGAATGTCTTCCTAGGGAAGAGATTTTATGGAAGAAAAAGTCAAGAATTAATTGGCTGAAAAATGGGATAAAGGTATGTGCAGGATCATCATGGAAAAAACAAGCCCTCAAGTGGCAAAAAATTCAAAAAAATTAGAGTTAGACAACTTGACATAAAAATTTGAATAAGTTCTCTATATTATTTAAAAAATATGTAAGGATAGAATTTGTAGAAAATTGAATGTAGTTTCTAAACTAGTATGTTTATTTAAAAAAATAAAAAAATCTATTTGGTGAAAATTTAAAATTTCAATGCAATAGTACTTAAATTTTAGGGAAAAAAATAAGAAGTAGGGGTTTGTCTGACCACCCTAACCACAATAAAATGATAATATTTTTTTTAATATTTTAGATATAAGTAGAGGACTCATGTCTGGATGTGATGCATATTTTTTTATAATTTTTCTCCAAGTAAATAATTAATTATGAATTTTTTATTACAACTTTTAAAAAATATAAAAAACTCGTATGTCTGACCACCTTAACTTTGTCAAAACTTCATGAAATTCAATTTTTATTTTTTTAATCCTATAGTATGCAAAGCATAGAATGTGACACATGTTTTGGATTCAAAAAATGTGATACTGTTTGAAAGCTATAAATGTTTTTCAATCAGCCTATCAATCAAGACTTTAGTCATAATTCAAATAGAAAATGAATAATAATTATTTATTAAATTCAAAGTAAAGCATAATTTATATTGGTGGAAAGCTGAGGATCTCCTTTAAAAATCCTTTTCGTTTAATCAATTTTAGGTTAAAAAAAATTCGTAAGCCACATACCCTACATAGACCCATCATATTGCCACTTTTTGGCCCATCATGATCCTGCACACACACATGATAATTCTTACTTTTTCCACAATTCTGCCAAATAAAGGAGAAATGAAAATTTTCTACATTATATTTGTTCAACTTAGGGTGATCTTCTTTCTTCTTTCAAATATATTTATTTTGAGTAGTTACGAACTTCTCCACTTTGTTCTCAGAGAATAGTTCATGTTCCTTAGAAGATGAAAGTATTAAATATTGAATTGCATTCCTTCTATAGTCTTTGAGGAGATAAATGACCATATAATGTGTGCATTTTCTATGAAGGAATTTAAGAAGGTGGTGTTCCAAATGATGAAAGGTAAAGCTTCTGGTCTAGATAGCTTTCTAGTTGATTTTTATTAGAATTTTGGGAAATTTAAAAAGATGATTTGTTGAAAGTGGGTTAAGAACCCTATTCTAACAAAAAATGCAAAAATCTATCAATTCTACTCTTTTTTATTTGATTACTAAGGAGGATGCTATCTCTTTTGACTCATTTTGACCGACTGTTTTGTGTAGCTTAGTGTTACCTATAAGATCATCACTAAGCTCATTGCTAAGTGTTTGAAGCAATTTCAGACTCTCTCATTTCTTAGGAGAAAGAAGGTTTTGTTGACGGTTACCAATTCTAGATGTTATTATTATTATGTTAGAGTCAATTCACTCCATGTCTAGTTTTGTATAGGAGTGAATTTGCACCCCTTACACAAATTCCCCTTTTACACATCCTAACCTTAGAAAACCAAATCTGAAGGTGAAATTCCACATTAGCTAGCTAATTTCCTTCCACTTAGCATTTTTCTATTGTGTCAGTAGAAGAATAATTATTGGGGATGCATGTGTGGCACATAGATGTCTACATGGCATGCTTACTTTCTTGATAGATTCCTACATCTGAAGCTAGTAGAGGCATTACACTTCCTATTGGGAATGGTTTGTAATTTCCCTCTTTGAACAACTGACCCTGAAAATGACAGATTCTCTCTCTTCTTCAAATTCTTCCATTCTTCATTCAACTCATCTTTTTTTCATCTCTTTTGGTAATCTTCAACCATTCACTTCATCCCTTTTCACAATTTCTTAGCATTTCCAGCATTCTCAACACTCCATTGTAGCAACAACACTCCATCAATTCCATTGAGCAAGTGTGAAGCAAGACATTGCAGTAGGGGCTTGAGGTTTTGCAACAACTCCCTTCATCGTAGTCGAAGCTACGGTGATTGTTCAAACTCTCTTTCTCCATCATTGGCTAGTGAACTCTTGGTGGAGGTGGTAATGTTTCACTCCTCTCCTTTACGATTTGGTTGAGTAGCTATATACTACTTTGTAGTGTTATTCGTGTACTTGCTTTCTCTTACTTCTTTATCATACATTTCTCTATTGATGCTATTTGGTTGTTCATGGAGGTGGAACAATAAAACATGGGCTTGATAGAGCCAAGCCCCTATACATCCCCAACAAATTTCCCCTCTTTCTTGTGTGTGGTGGACATGCATTTGGTGCTAGTTGGCGAATAGGTGCTTTCGTTGGATTGTCTTTGTCGGTCTAGTTCTTGTCTATTTACTTTATCATTTCAATATCTATTTTGCATACTTTCTCTTCTTTTTTTTTACCATCTAGATTGAACTAGCTAGGTTGTTAGGTCTTTTTTGGTAGTTTTACTATGTTCACTATTTTCTAGCCATATGGATGCTAGTGTACTTGAGAGATGCTAGTGCATTGTGTTGATGTCCCAGAATTGCACTGTTGTCCTTAGACAGAGAGATTTCTAGGGCACACAACTGACTCCAAAAAGCCAGCTTACCTAGCCCAAACTAAAGGTAGGGTCTGCAAAGTGATTGAAGGACTTTATAGTCCTCATCATTCTCATCTTTTATCTCAAACACCCCTTGAGAGTGAGGTGATTTAGGTCAGCCCTCCACTTTTGTCTCTCCATGACCTGGGGCCTTGACATGGTTGGTCCTCCTCTCTTACATTTTTTGTGAAACTGATGTGAAACAATGTCTGCTCATTCGTTGGTGTTGAGGATTTTCCCTTGTACCTTGTGATTGTTGTTCCCCTGAGTGTTGTGAAGGTTTATGAGCATCACAAACTAGTCCACAACCTTTGAGTATATTGTTAGGAGAAGTGTACGAAACCTTTCGATATTCGAGAGGACAAAGGTCACCACTGGTTTCTCTACAGGCCTTTTTATTGGATCTACTATTGGTCTTGTAGTGTAGGAGCATTTGTTGAGGGGTGAGGTAGGGATCTCTGATGAGATTGAACATGTCCCCACTCCTCCTGCATCTCCTACACTATCATCGATGGATGAGTATGATGCCATTCACATTCCTTTAGAGTATATTTCCATCGTTAGCGGACTGGGTGACTTGGAAAACCACTTGGAAAAGGACCTAAGGATGGCTAGGTCTACTAGAGTTATCATCGAAATAAAATATATGGTTGGAAAAGATCGAACATGCATAGAACTCCTAGCTAGTTTCTCTAGTCTGACTAAAGCATGTCCTCCTCCAAACAATCCTAACATTTTACAAGGGGCCACTTTTGAATATCATGAGAGACAACTAGGAATGTTGATGCCTCCCACATCTGTGTACATGACTGACGTCGTCTACTCGATCAACATCCCCTCTACCTCCAAGAGATCTGAAACTATCAAAGCAAATAGAGTACCCTTGGGACTTAGCTTCACCCCTCTTGTCACCTCTAGTGCTGGAGGTGTTGGTAGCATGAGTGGTGGGGGCTTTGGTAGTGGTGGCGGTTCTGGTGGGAGAAGCGGTGCTAGCAAAGGTGGTTTTGGTGGAAGCCATGGTGGTGGCTTTGAAAGTGGAGGTGGATCTAGTGGAGGCCCTACTGGTGGTGGTGGCTCCTATAGTGGTTTCAGCGGTGGTCACACCAGTGGTTCTAGAAGTGGCTCCGATGGTGGTTCTGGAGGAGGTCCCTCTGACACTGTGTCTTCTAATGACCCTATTCTGAACACTCTTCTTTAGAATATGGGTAAGATGCAGAGCCAGCTGGTGAGTCTCCCTTCCCCCAAGGAATGAAGATTCCTAAATTTGAAAAATATGGCAGAAAAGGGGATCCACAAACTCATATGTCCACCTTTAATTCCCTATGTACAAATTTCTTCCATCATGATACATTCAATGGAAAAACTATTCCCCAGATCTCTTAAGGATATTGCACTCGAATAGTACTGTATCTTACTTGATAATTCAATTTTCTCATTTGATCAACTTGTAAACCAATTCCTACGATAGTTGCAAGCTAACATTGAACTGATGATGACGTTTTCAGATCTCATCCAATGCAAACAAGGTGATAATGAAAAGATTACTGATTTTATAGCACGATACCAAGCACTCTTTTCACAAATATTGTATTCGCTGTCTGATTCTGACATGTAGAAGGTGTTCATAGGGAACTTGCAAATACCTTGGCAAGAGAAGGTTTCCCTTATGAAATATCCTTCTTTCATGCATTTGTGTGCTGCATTATGAGAGTATCAAAAAATGGTAGTTTAGTTTAGAGGATCCTCCTCACGCTCTTGTTCAAAAGGAAAGTACATTTTATTGATCTCTGGGAAAGGTAAGGCTGTTGCAAATGTAGCAGCTCAATATGATGGTGTCAAGGATTTTAGGTTGCTTGGGTTAGCCATCTCAACTAGTCTCCATCTCCTTGTGTAGGTCTGCGAGATCTGAGGCCTACGTTGGTTTTTTTTCTTTGATGTTTTCCTTGTCTCGGTGTGTGAAGATATTCTATTTTTTGTTGGTCTATTTTGGCATTTTGTATTCTCCTGCTTGTTGTTGGGGTTTATTTCCATGAAAATTCTTGGGGGTCTAGATGGATCCCTCCCACCTCCTTCAAAGATATTGTTAGCTCATAGATTAATCTTCATCCTCATGGTATGAGAATGTGCTTAATTTTTTTTTGCATGCAACTATGAAGGAAAAATTGGACCAAAATATCCTCTACTATTAGGAGTCTATGATAACACATCCTCTACTACTCCCATAAAACAGGTTACTTGTGTTGTGATAATTACCAAGCAAAAGGATAGTGATATCATTGAAGAACCATATGATCCTAAAACTTTCCTAAATCTAATGCACTCCAATTAGGAGATACAATTGATGTTTCCATCAACATAGATGATAAATAAAAAGTTATTAAAATTGTGAAGTGACTTGACAATGAAGAACAAGAGGACACTACAACTTTACTTCATGATTTTTCCTAAAAAAAATTCTTGGAAATATTTTTATATGCCATGAATTGACCCAAAAATTGTGACACACAACATCATTCTTATTGAAAAATGCTAAACCTGTTCACCAAAAGATACAAAAAATTTATCCTAACATAGCCTCGCATGCTAAAGCAAAGATTAAAAAACTCCTTGATGTGGGCTTCATTCGACCTATTGATTATTCTCCTTGGATCTCAAACATTGTCACAGTTGCTAAACCCAAAAATCATATTACGATATGCACAATTTTTTGTGACTTGAATAAAGTCTCTTTAAAAGATATATTTTTGTTTCCTAATATAGACATGATCGTGGATTCAATTGTTGGACATTCTTTGTTGTCATTCATGGACAAATTTTTTGGTTATAATCAAATCTTTATCAACCCACAAGATCAATTTACAAAACTGCATTTACAACTGTCTAGGGAACTTTTTGTTGGGTTGTGATGCCTTTTGGATTAAAGAATATCGGTGCAACTTATCAATGAGCAATGACATTAATATTTCACAATTACATACATAAAATCTTTGAAGATTATGTTGATGATATCCTTTCTAAACCATAAACATGACAAGACTATGTAAATGCTCTTCAAAATATCTTTGAGCAAATACATAAATATAACATGCACGACTAAATCGAAAAAAGTGTGTCTTTGGTGTAGATAGTGGGAAATTTTTTGGGTTTGTCATATCTCATAGAGGCATTGAGGTGGACACAAAGAAAATTGATTCCATTATTAACATGGCACCTCCTAAGAACATTTCTCAATTACGCACGTTCCAAGTTTGAATTCAAGCTATCCATCATTTCATTACATCTTTAGTCGATTGCACATTACCCTTCACACATCTTCTCAAGAAGGATGCACATTTTTATTGGAATGAGGATTGTAAATAAGATTTTGAGAGCTTAAATGAATACCTTGTAACTCCACTCGTTTTACAAACTGTTGTACCAAACAAACCATTTATCCTTTACATAGCCACATCAACCCATGCTCTTGCAGCATTGTTGGATCAACAAGATGATCATGGAAAAGAACATCATGTCCATTACATCAGTCACATTTTAATGGATTATGAAAATTGATACTCAGTAATTGAAATAAAATGTTTAGCTCTTGTATTCGCTACTAGTAAGTTGCGATATTATTTACTAAATGTTGAAATACAAGTCATCACAAAATTTGATCCCCTTAAGCATCTTTTTTAATAAAACCGATCTCTTTGGATGCTTAGCTAAGTGGGTGATATTGTTAACTAAGTTTTACCTTAAGTTTGTTTCACAAGAGGTAATCAAAGGACACGCCTTAACCAATCAGGTAGTTGATGCCCCTTCTCCTCTTGCTTTACCTAATCATGACTCCTTTCCTGATGATAGTGTCTTGACCACATATGTTAACACATGGGAATTGTATTCGATGGATCGAAGTGTATAACAAGTTCTGGCGCTAGAGTGGTATTAATTCCACCTAATGGAAAGCCTATTCCCTTGTCCTATCAATTAAATTTCCTATGTACAAATAACACAACTGAGTATGAGGCATTAATCGTAGGATTGTGTGCTACTTTAACCAAGGGTACTAAAGATATCAAGATCTTTGGTGATTCACAATTAGTAATCAAACAAATCAATGAGACATATTAAACTAAACATGACAAATTATCTCAATACAAGGATCGTACAATGAAACTATTAGAGAAGTTTGAATCATTCACCATTGATAACATCCCACGGAAATACAATTGACATGCAGATGCAATAGCGAGTGTAGCCTCTCTTATATCCCCACATGATTCTTCAAAAGACTTCACCTTTTTTATTCATCCAATCACGAACCCTTTGATTGATACCTGATTAGAAGACATTTTAATGACAACTCAAGATGACTCATGAGAATGGTATGACACAATATACAATTATTTAAAAGATGGTACCATTCCTGAGCCCACATTGACACACACTTGAAATCATTTACGCAAACTAGAAGCCAAATACATCATTATCAGTGACGTGTTGTATAGAAGATCCTTCAATGGTCTATTACTAAGATGTCCTAGGGACTCTAAAATTTCTATAGCCCTTGACCAGGCTCATGTTGGTGCCTGCGAGGGTCATTTTGGTGGACGATCATTAGTGCAAAAACTCATTTGTATGGGATATTATTGAAGAAATATGGAGAAAGACTGCTTTGCTTATGTTAAACAATGTTACAAATGTGAAGAACATAGCAATCTAATTCATGTTCCTGCTTCTGAGCTTCGTACCCAAATTCACATTTGTCCATTATTAGTATGGGGATTGGATCTTGTTGGAAAAATTTCACCACCCTCTTTTGCTAGACACACATTTATAATAACTACAATGGACTATTTCACAAAATGTGTGGAAGATATTCCTCTTCGATCTACAAGGGCTAAAGTAATTTGTCATTTCATATTGGAACACATAATTGCTCGCTTTGGACTTCCTTCAATAATTGTTTTAGACAATGGAACCCTATTTAAGAATAATGACGTAAAGAATTTATTTGAAACATTCGACATTCAACATCAGTTTTCCACACCATACTATCCGCAATCTAATGGACAAGCATAAAGAACTAATAAAATTCTTGAATGAATCCTAAAGAAAATTGTTAACAAACATCATAATGATTTGCATATACAATTACATTATGAACTTTGGGCTTATCGAATAAGTGTTAGATTATCCACGGGAACTACACCATATAACCTTGTTTATGGTACTAATGTGATCATGCGCTTGGAGTTAGAAATTCCTACACTATGAATTGCTCTTCAAGACCTTATTGATGAAGCCACTGATAAAGACCAATGATTGCATCAACTTGAAATGCTTGATGAAAAGTGCATTAATGCTCTTGAGCATCTCCAAGCTTACATTAAAAAATTGCAACAGAAACATAATACTTATATCATTCCTCACACATTTTGTAAGGGTGATTTCATACTCTATGAGAATCAACAAAACACTCATGCTAACCATGAAGACAAACATAAATTCAGCCCTAATTGGTTAGGTCCTTACATAATCGATACCAGTTATGGGTCTTGTGCTTACGCTTTAATAGAGCTTGATGGCACACCCCTTAGGGAACCTATTAATGTCGTGCATCTGTGTCGGTATTACCTCTAGTCTCTTTGAATAGTATGATTGATAAATCAGTGTTGTCTAAAGTTATTTGGTTATATTCTAAGTACTTTCACATTACTTCATTCTTGACAACTGATCATATGCTTTTCTTGAACACTAAGGTAATTATTTAAGTTCTTTTTATTTAATTACTTTAGGTTTCATACTATTCACCCTCATATTATGTTAAGTTCAATCATTATATACATTATAGGTGTATCTAATTTAACATACCTTCTTCAAAATAACAATGTTGTATCTAAAGTGAAACTGGAATATGTTTTACATTAGATCACATCAATTATGTTAAATCATGTAGATATTAATTAAATACTTTTACAACAAGTTATTTAATTAATCACATTTCCATTTAACATTAAAACACATTAATACATATTTCCAAAACATCACATGCTCATGTGTATATATATCAAAAGTTTTATGTAGATCTCATCTTCATATACACAATCACCAAGGTTAGTGAGAACTAGACCCCTCGGGTCCTAGTGTCTGTGATTCGATCCTCAGACATCATGATATGGTTGTGTGTGATAATGCTTGTGATCCACCAAGACTAAGTGTATACTTCAAACCATGTAGTCATCTAATAGCAACAAGACACTGCTCTTCTATCTGATCTCTCTCTACAAGTAGTTGTGCTAGCTTTGCATGCAGTCTCTCCACCTCCGTTGGAGCTTGTGATGACTGTCCTACACTCTCAGCTTGACGGATTTGTCTTCTCATGCTCTAATAAGTTACCCGCAACCTCGTGAAAGGTCTGAGTGACTCTAGTTCCACCTCCACAATCGGTGGGGGAACGTAATTAGGGTCCATATCCTCCTCGTCAATGGATTCACGTACTATCTCTGTGACATCCTGACAATAGAACTCTCACCAATCTCTCATCACTCCTGAGGGGTAGAAATAGTAAACAATCAGTAAACATCATCATGATATATATATATATATATATAAAGCATAAGCACTAAAGTACATGCATAAAATAAAATATCATCACTTGTATCTCTAGTTGGATGAGATATATAAACCTCATCCTCTTTGGGGGGCATGGATCTGCTATAGCTACTGCATGTGATCTGGTCACACGAGTATGAGTTGACTCTCCCCGTTCATGTTGATCCTCTACCACTACCTCATCACCCTCGCTTAGGGGTGGCTCATCCTCACACTCCTCCTCATACTCCTCATCCTTATCATCCTCTCCTCCATCCTAGCCCTCATAGTTAGGATCGACATCTGAATCATACTCATCATCAATAACATCAATAAATATATCTGCAACCCTATATCATCCATCTTCAGCTCTATCCTCTAGCTCATCTCCCTCATCTGGTACTATTCCTTCATCACCTATAGGAAAACCCATGGGAAATACAAGAGTTGGTTGTCATTGACCACCACTCCTCAGTCTCATTTGTGCTACCGACATTATCTACATGAAAGAATGCTGGTGGATCATGATTTGAAGAATCAGAGTCACTCTAGACAACATGGTCTATAATGAGTCGAACGGTATCACCTAGCCTCCAGGCAGTTTGCACCGATCGTGTAATGAAGGGGCAAAACCTTGATAGTACCTAGACTTTCCCAAACTATCATATGAGTCGAACATAATAGAAGGGACAGAACATAGACATTTCGACCAACTAAAAATCTATCCATCTACATCCTCCTCAACTATCATGTGGGATCAAGCCACTGTAGTTGGAGTTGATAAGGTCTCCAAAGGATCTCATCCTCCTCCAGTTGGTCAAATATCACCTTCCAAAAGTGTAGGTCTCCATACTACCACAAGTGTCATAGAGGATAGTTGAAGGCTGGTGGATATCCTATGGCTATAGCACATGGGAAACTAGTAGGCATGGTGCATGTAATATGCTCAAGGAACCACACCTATAAAAGCATCTAGTGTACCATACTATCTATTTCCAAATACATAAATCGACCTAGATCATAATAAAAATGCACCAAGATACAATGTCCCCAAGTGTAGACTGTCTTGTGCTCTTCCATCCCATGAATCAAGTGAACCAATCCTCCATCCATGTGTGTCGCTCATCCATTCGAATTGAGTACCAGAGCCACCATATGCATAATAATCCATCTCACTATGGGGGCTCGCGAATATAGCAGCATAGGAAGCTCAATTTGTGCTCTCACATTCTCATCATGAATAGGTCCATCCAAGCAGTATTGCATATCCACCTTCTTCTCATGAAATGACTGATCTCCTAAAAAATATACCCATTCTCCCTTAATAGGAACTCAAAGAATCCATTGTACATCCTCTAAGGTGATGGTCATCTACCTGGTTGGGAGGTGAAACATACATGTATCGATGTCCTAGTGCTTGCATAGGGCCATTAACATGGCATCATGGCATCTCATAGGTAGCATCAGATATGCCCAATAGATGCCTACTTCCTATAGATGCTTTGTCTTCACTGCTGACAGTGTTGGAGCTAGATCTCTAAGAAAGCTAATTTGTCTCCCCCTAGTCACTATTACGACTGGGCAAGTACCTATCAAAATCACAATAATACACTCTAAAAATTCATCTAACATCTTTAATTTTTACATTATCCATCATGCCAGTGTGCTTTTCTAAAGGACCTAGACACTTTCAAACCCTTTTGGGACACTTTGCAAAGAAATGGGATACTTTGAAAACAAAAGGGACACTTTGCAAAGAAAGGGGACACTTTGCGAACATTTTTTCCAAGATCCTCAATTAACGTATATATGCATTAAAAATCATTAAATCAATACAAAATCACTAAGCGAAAGTTATAGAATTGACTCAACTCATAGTATAGCTTGTCGCACACTACCTGCTCTCGAAGCTCATCCAGTCATGGTGTGTAATCCCATCTACTCAGCATCTTCTCATCTCACTCATCCCTCTCATGCTACAAGAAGGTAAAATGTAATAGTAAGTTACAAATTACTCTCCTTTACCTCTTTTCACCTATTTTCATCACTTATACTCTTATGCATTAATTTAGGGTTATTTTCTCTTAAGAGTTAATAAAGTGCTTTTTCTTCACAACAACATAACGAGAGCTAACGAACTCTATTTTTGACACCATTTGATGTGTTGGAATCATGATTCCACGCCTGACATCATCAATTGTCTATCGATATGTGGCATGGTACTTGGAAATTCACTACAATATGACTATTCCTTGTTCAACATGGCTGGATTGCTACCTTGATTCCACCTCCATAAAGCAAGCAAAATCAAGGGGGGCATACATATACCCTCAAAATTGATTTCTAGAAGTTATATAAAAGGATTTTTGGACAATTAAAAAAATTTTGTTGCAAGATGCAGTTTCTAATGTTGTGGTTTTGCAGATAACTACACTAGGGGCTTCATTCTCCCACCTTTTTACTGAGTATCTTTTTGTGCAATAAAGTGCATTATTTAGAGTCCCTTAGCTTACATATGCACATAGATTCATAAGGGCACTAAAGTGGGGGCTAGATGTGGCGTAGACAATTGTACACTCTTCAGAAAAGAGATAATTTCAAGCTTAATTTGGACCTACTTTTGAGTACCCCTACATCATTCATTCTTCAAAATAGCATTTATAGGCCTCTAAGACCCATTATTTTTTATCTAGAGGTTTGTTTCACTTGAAAATCATCTAAGTCTTGACAAACAACACTTAATCCACTCATATCCTAAAAACCCACCTCCAAAAACCACTAGAGTGATCCATATGCCGCCTCGGGCGAACAAGTCCCCTCTGGTGGGATCCATTCACCAAGTTAGGTGAATGAGTCCGTTTTGTGGGAAAATTCATTTTTGAGTGGGAATTTAATCAATTCAACTTAATTTTTTTGGTGGATATCGGCCTCTTAGGTCTAAATAATAGGAAAATTAGGTATTAATGCCTATAAATACACATCCTAAGTCATTTTTCACATCTCTTAGTCATTTTCACAAAGCAATTTCAAAAGTCAAGTATCAAGAATCTTCCACAATATGTTTCATTAGTATTTCTACAACAAAGTTGAAGCTTTAGGGTAGAAAAACTAGGGTTTTTGGAGGTCTTCAAGCTCACTTCTTGTTTAATATTCAACATTGCAAAGATTTGATTATGGATGTATATGGTGAATCATGGAGAAATCTAGGTTGAGGAGATGCAACTAACCATCAAATCACACCTAAAGACTTGTTTTCAAAGTGATTCCATATTCCATTTTCTCTTTATCTTCAAATTTAAGGTTTTCATTACATTTGCATTTCATTTACATCCATTTGATATGTTGTAGGGTTTCTTGGATTGAAGTATTACTTCATTCAAATCACACTTATTCATCTTATTCTAGCACATTAGAATAGGGTTTTTTCTTACTTTGAATTTTCCTAGTCTTTGACACACTTAAAGCTAGGGTTTAATGCAAATTTTTATCCATTCAAGGTTTGATTACCCAATTATGGGTTTGAACAAGGAAAATACCCAATTAGACAACAAACTTTAAGTTGTTTTGTAGGGATTTCCTAAGATTTAGATCTAGATTTCCATCAAAAAGTGTTGTGTAGGTGACAAGGTACAAATTTAAGATTTGAATTTACAGAAAAATGAAAAAGGACTAATTCACCATGGATGACAAATAATTCCCCCTAGAGGTGACTATTAGAGTTATATGCATATTTCAGTACCCATTTAGTAGAAATTAGTTTCTGGGCAGAAAATCTTAACCTGGGACTAATTTGCCCAAATTGGTGAATGAGTCCCAGTCAGCCAAAAATTCAACTTTTACGGATTTTCTGAGTGATTTTAAATATTCATTAGTTTTAAAGGTGAGCACATTCTAAATTTCAACTTTTTGTTTAGTTCTATTTGCATTTTTGTCCATCTTTTTAAGATATTTGCACACATCACTGTGTTTTCAAACATTGCATATTTCATTAGTTTTGCACTCATAATCAATCAATTTTATCAATTAGCTGCATTCAGTCATAATTCCATCATACATTCCTTAGTTTGAGTGAACCACCTCAATTTTGGGGTCTATCTCTCTCCTTTTAGGTGAAAATCCCTAAGAGTGCAAGAGAAGTACATAGATTACAACCTAAAATTGATGGTTCACACTCCCACTTCTTTATATACTAGAAAAAGTACGTCATTGAATTTATTCATCAATTTAGTATTGTTTATTGTAAGCCTATTCCCACATTACTTTATTCTACTATCACATTGATTACTACTTGAGCTACACCTAGTGTTGATATTTTTTTATATAGATAGTTAGATGATAGTCTTTTATATTTGACACACACTCATCCTAATATCAACTTCAATATTGGGCTTATATCATGCTTTTACCATATAACTCATGAGAGTTATTGTAAGGAAGTTATGCATGTTTTGAGGTAAAGTCATGGAACCATCTATTTTAGTATTTAATAAAAACCAAAATATTATCAAATAGTAGGATTGAATAGATTGAAGTGATTTGATGGTGTTGACTAATAGAATTCTGAGTTAGTGTTTTTTATAAAATATAGGTCTAGTGTAGCTGCATGGTTTTGAAAGAAATAATATTTTATCACATTATCATCTATTATTGTTAAATATTGGCATGGGGTACTTTCTAGTGAGGAGGTTCTATGGATTTGAAAAGTTAGGATAGATTCTAGTCTACCACTTGTTCATCCTACTATTCTTTTGTGTGAAAATCAAAGTTCCATTCATAATTCTCATAATATTAAAAGAGTGAACCACATTAAATTACAGATGAATTTTATTTGAAAAATCATCTATGATGGTGTTCTTACCTTAGGTATTTGTTTACCTAGACATAGCTTGCAAACATATTTACGAGACCTTTAGCATCACTTCATTATCTTGAATTGTGTAATACTCTTGGGGTTAAAAGGAAGTTCTACTTGGGGGTGATCTTTGGTCCTCCTTCCTTTATATTTTTTTCACTTTTTTGAGAGGAGGATTTTCCCATATGGATTTCCCATTATTTTTCATATGTGATAGAAATTAAAGTGTACATGGGAACCTCATCATACCTAGTTTTCAAGACCCACTTTTTACTAGTTAATTTTCTCCCTTAATATTACTTATAGTGTGATTTTTTTTATCCAACTAGTTCACATCTACCTAGTTATCATATTCACACAAGTTCTTAAACTCACTTAGATAATTTTCCCTTTTATCTTATCTCATTATTACACTACATGTGTCATCACAATTGTCCAACATGTTTTCTCAAAAAAATATATGAATGAATGATGAAATTTTAATTTTAAAAAGAACTCACCAAGCTAAATATTTAATCAAACAAAATATGTCTTAACATTTTAATTAATTTTTTTAATATTAAAAATCATGCGATCTTCTATCTACTAAGTTTCATTGAAAATAAAATAATTATAAAAAGTTAACACCACCACAAATTTAAATAAATAATTATTACATTTAGATTCTAATATATACATTAAAAATTAAGACAAGTAATATAAATACTTCAAAAATTATATTTAATAAGAAAATTAAATATAGAATTATTAATGCATTTCTTCCAAATTAACTTTTCCCAATATAATTATATTTAACTATTAATTTATTTAAAATTATTAAAAGAAAAAATAAATTTGAATTCTAAAACCATCAAATACTATTTTGAATAATGAAGATGCTATAGATATTAATATATATTTCAGATGAATGCAAGTACAAATATCATTTTGTTATGAACTTTTGAAGAGAACTTACAAACCATAAACCATTTTTTCAGAATTTTTATATCAAATTGAAATCTTTTTAACTGAGAACCAAACACTACAATACTTTACACATATATCTAAATGGCTATGGTAACTACACTCCTGTGATTATGGGGACCGGATCCTGTAGTACCTCCCGGAACACGAGGTTCTTGCATGCTCTCCTCAATTTCCTTTTTCCCCATTGTGTTGGGGAGGAGTTCCTTTACTACCTTTGGCTGTAGGTCCCGCTTTAGATTCCTGTACGCTCGTAGACAACCAGTAACAAAGATCTAAGATTGAGTTTTGCCAATAAAATCATTTGAAAGCATTCATATTGCCTACAATAATGTAGAACAAGGATAATGAATTATTTCCCTTTGTTGGTTTGTTAAGAGAGTCTAGGAAATAAAATAAAAACATCTAGAGTAGGGAGAAATACGTACAGTAGAAAACTTTTGAGTATCTCCTTTGAAGGAGGTACTGGGAGCGTTCACCACCAGATTGGCATCTTCTGACAGAGTGCAGCCAAAATCAAATAACACAAGATCAAAAACCATATAAATCATTCTCATATTACTGATGGTAATCTAAAAGGTAAATGGATGCCCACTACAAAAGTATGCTACGTTGATATGATAAAAAATTACCCAATTTCAGATTTTCCTTGGTCTCTGAGCTCTGAGTAAACTTATTGCCCTCTCCCTTTGAAACATACCTCTTATGAATAACGGTTGCATTTCTCCAAGCAGCTGGATTAGTGTTGACAAACCTTCGTATCCAAGTATTCCATATGATACTCATTTTGAAGCACTATCACAAGTCGTTGTTATTACTGCTTCTTGCTGCTCTTGCCATTGCATAACTTAGTCCTTTATATTATTACTTCCCAGGAATCTTTGTACAGTATAAGTGCTAATTCATGTGCGCACTAAGCCTACTCAAAAGTAATGTTCGTAAGCACGCCTTGGAGTTTTCTTGGTAATAGTACTGTACATCAATTCTACAGAGAGAATGCCAGTTACATGTTTACATGTGTATATATTAAATGTAAAATAAACAAATAATTAATTTAATTTTAATTTAAAAACTCAAAAATAATTGATCCCAATCAGTACGACCACAAATGAAAGACCTCCTTACAGTTGTAAGGATCACGAAGAATTTGAACGTCTCCATTTAATCATCACACATGTTTTCATTACATAAATATTCTCCTACTTTACCCTCAGTGGAATTACTTTAGTTTTCTTTTGTACTAATCTTTACCAGTGGGAATGTTCACCTGATCTGAAGTACAATAATCTCAATTTGGTTTCAAAGGATTATACCGACATATACAGCTTTACATAAATTCTTTTAGTCAAAGGTATATTGTACTACTCAATGTTACAAAACAGAATCTTTTGAGATATACCTATGTAGTGAATCACAAACATTCCCAAATTGAGAATTAGACAGCCTGTAAGAAGATAAACCAATAAAGTATAAGGATTTTAAAATATGTTATTTATAATATTTGAAATTTGAGTTTTCAAAATGTGTGAAAGAAATGTATATATCTAATATTTTAATGTTCATTTTATAAAATATATTTTAATAAATAAATATAGTTTCGAATATTATAATGATTTAGTCTTAATTTTTTGAATTTATATATTTTATTAGTGTAAGACTATTTATACACTTAAATACTTTTGTGTTTTCGATTTGGTGGAAAATAAGATCTTTCTCAAATGTGTGTGCAAATGAGACGGACCACTTATTTTCCAAGCTCAAAATCATTTCAAATATGCAAAATAAGATGCTAATAATAACAAAAAATACAACCTAACTATTATAGCAAGTATGGGGGATGTTTTAAGAGCATAAAAAGTTGTGTACCTGACCATAAAGTTGTTTTTGAGCTATGGAGGACTCATTCGCCCTCAAGGGTGAATGGGTTCTTTTAGGGTTTCAGAAAATTGAATTTAGGATCCTATACCTTGATGTTTGCACTCTTGAATTCCTTGTTATCAAGTTTTGGAAGCTTGTAGTTAATTCTGTAGAGCTCTTTCCGTCATCTTGCACTTTGAATCACAACTTTTGCAACTTTGCAACTTTGACAATTTTGCTCCAAATCTTGCTCCACTTAATCTTCAACCTATCAATCTACAATAACACACTCAAGGGAAAACAATCATAGAGTAGCCATGACAAATGTAGATATTGGATGTAGGATGATGCTTGTAAATGAATCCTCAATGCAACATTCACTTCTTAGCTCAACACACACGAATGCATTAAACCCTTGACATGATGATATGATCTTGAATTGCTGCAATAAACCTTTGAAATCTGCCTAGAAATGCCTTGAACATGCTCTAATGCTTAATAAATTGAATGCTTGAATTCTTGATAAAATTTATAGATTATGTTAGGAGAAACAATGTGAATTCACCCCTTATTTATACTAAAATAGGAGATTAACCCTGAAATTCAAAAAACTAAGTCCAACACCAAATTCGGAAAGAAACATAATTGAATTCCTACTAGAATGAAATTCAAAAATTAGGGTCTCATTAAGAGTGGACCCATTCCCCACAAAAGGTGAATGGGTCCTGGGTAAGATTCCAGGACCAAGCTTCGGGGAGCTAAAAGAAAGCCAAAAGCCCATTCCAGATCAATTGAAAAAGGGAGGTCTTGTTAAGGGAGGACCCATTCGCCACTAAAGGAAAATGGTTCCTGGCTCAACTTACTAGGACCAATTTTTTCCCAATGAAATAATTTGATATTTAATTTATAATTGTTGGGAGAGATCCTCGAGAGGTGTTAAAATTAAGGCCTAAAAAGGGGGGTTAATAACTCCACTTAACCACAATGAATTAAGACTACCCAGATAAATGTGAAAGTGCTTTAAAACACTTTACAACACTTAAAAAAGGTATAAATTATGCTTATTTTATTTAGGAAGGGGCCCATAAGGTTTAATTAAGCAAATGCATCCTAGAAAAGTGTGAAAGTGTGTTACATCACTTTACAAAACCTTTGCAAAGGACCAATTAAGGCATGTTTTAGTTAAATAAAGGTCCTAAAATGATGTGAATGTGTACAAGACATTACAACACCACTCCAACACACCATTAGTTCATTTTTAATGTCAATTATTAGATCAAGCAAGAAAAAGGCTACTTTTTCCATTACTATAGTTTTTATACAATGATTCAATTTTAATCTTTCTTATATAGTAAAATATTTCTAATAGATATATTATATGTTCAAATATGTTGCACATAAACAAAAACTTCTAGTCAAATAGCTTCACACACATTTGCACAAGTATCCATTCAAATAGCTCATCACAAGATGGTGTAAGACAACCCTGCATTCCCTATTAAATAACATTGCACAACTTTAAGATTACACTTTTGGATACAAGCATTACTAATTCCTATGTAACCTTTGCATATTGTGAGCAACCTACACATTGTCACATTATGTTTTGTTTGACTCCATGCATATCTAATAGCTAACTTCATCTACTCCACATGATCATGCCAACCAATTCTATCTAAACTAGTCTTATATCTTGATTTATTGGTACTCTAAATTACACTAGGCTATTTTGTAGCCTAGTTTATTGGTACTCTAAAGTGTGTTTGAAATTATGTGCACAACTCTTTTCATTTTTTACGTCATGGTATGTTTCTTCCAATCATAGGCTAAGATATAAATTAATTTACCATGCATGAAACATCAATGAATATAGGAAAATATTTTTCATGCCTTTGTTTTATGGTAGCCATTGTATTTTATAACATTGCTTCTATAAACCTATTTATACTATCGTAGTCCTATCTTTTCTAACATGAATAGTTGTCATACAATCCTATGTATATGGAAAATCATTGGTATTAGAATATAAAGGATTTATTTCATGCTACCTATAATTATATACATTCATCTAAATTCAAGACATTGCAATGCTATTTTTTCAAATCATTTCATAGAAAAAATATGAATGAAGAAAAGTAGTCAACAAGTTTTCATATTCTTTTTTTAATCCCTTTAGATTAAAAGTGTCATTTTCAATATCTTTAGTAAAATGGAATCACCTTCTTCTAGGTGTTCAAATGAAAGAAAATGAATGTATGGAATGCAATTTCTATATTATTTTATATGAGATTATATGTGTGGAAAAATTAAAATAATTAATGAGAAAATAAAATAAAAATAATATAGCACAACCTAGGAGTTTACATGAGAGGAAAACTTTTTTAATAATAAAATATGACTCCAGAGAAACAAAATGTATCATGTAGAAATCAAAATAATTGCAATAGACTTTCGTATTCTAATCCTTTATACAAGCATCACAAACATACATACTTAAAGAAATTACACCTACAAAGCTCACTATTGAACCTTGTTGGTGTGAATATGGTGTTTTACCTAACTAGTTCACTTAGTAGGTTCTATTCACATGGTAGGTTTACTTAGGTCATAGGGACTTTCATAGAAGTCTTAATTGGAATTATATCTTCTTATCTCATATCATTTACATCTTGTGTCACAGGTAGCTTAATATTTTTTGTCTCATGACATAGGATTAAGATATTTTCCATGCTCTTGTCTAATTGTATGTCTCACTTTGGCTATATAACCAAGAATTTATCATTTAAGAATCAATCCAATTGTAATATATGATTTTCATCATTTTAAAGAATAAAATTATTCTCTCACAATTTATCTCTCTTTTAACTTTGTATAATTTTCTATATCTTGGATGGCTACAATCATCAACCAAATATTGCATGGTGTAGAGTATTCTATACCAACTCTTATATGGTATCAAAGTTCTTCCTGATAGTATTTATTTAGATATCTACATGTTAGATATTGGTGGATCTTTAAAAATATGAGTATGCTCTTCCCTAGCTTGAAATGATGATCTAGAGAACTAGAAAGCTTTTTTAAAATATCATATTTGACAGTTTTAACTTCATTTCTTTGTATTGCAAGTATAAATTGAAGCATGTTGGTGTAGATCTAGGCTCACCATTTAGTTGAAGGTGTTTGAAAAAGTCAATTTTATCTCTTTTTTTGTCAAAATGGGACATTTAAGTCTAGATATACAAGGGTTTGAAGAGGGAGGTTTGTTACCAAATCTATAAAGGACTCATCATTTTATATAATTTTGGGTCAAATATGACCTTTCCATCACACTCAAAAGACCCAAAAACTCTTATTTTCATATATACTTTATTTTTGAGAAAAAAATCACAATTTTTTTAATTTTTGTGTGACTGTCTTAAATTTCACAATCAAATGACCTTCATCAGATATTGTCTTTAATTTTATTTTGAAATGACTATCAAAAAGTCACTCTAATTTACCCCCATCTCCATTAGCAGGTATTAATTTGTAGTTTGACTTCAAACACACATAACTCACTCATCGACCTTTATTTTTGAAGAATTTATTTTTGATTTGGGGTATAATTTCATGCCTCTCAAGGTGATGCAATAAGTTTTTTTTATTTTGGTGCCTTTTTAATCCAAAACTTTTAGATTCTCATACATGTTGATTCATTCTCAAAAAATTTAGGCTTCATTCTTGCTCATACGGTAACATTTTTGCATGCATTGTTTTTGAATTTGCAAAATTTTCAATATACATTAAATTAGTGTGGTCAAATTTATCTTATTATGTGCAAGATTTTACTTTTATTTTCTATCCAAATTTTACACCTATAAGCACTAAGGTCAAGTCTGCTTCACGTTTTTTGGAAAGTGGCACCTATAATCAAACTAACTATAAAGTTCTAGATCATATATTTTTTGTGGGTCTCACGATTAAATAATTTATAGAGGGTAATATATGATTTTGTTGGCTTAAGTCTTTTGATTGGTTTGTTGTGTGACTAAATTTGCTAAGTGTATTATCGGTATCAAAAGGAATTGTACTATAATCATGTGAATAAATGAAACTTTAAGTCATGGAAAAAAAAAATCCTAACACAATGTAGGTGGCTTAATATTTTTCCCTATCTCTATGGACTAGTTCCTAAACTATTGTCCAAATGGAAGAGAATTATGTGGTACTTAAAGAATTAACATATCCTAGGAGTAATTTTCTTTATTTGTGATATTGAAATAAAATGGACACATATTATACTAATATCCCTCACGACCTTATGAAAAAACTATAGAGATGTATGGAGACTCGAATGAATCTACATTTCCAAAGGATCTTGATGTGGATTCTCTTATTCCATTTGATCAGTTTCAACTAATTAATGATATAAAAATTATAGTGCTTGTTGATTATTTGTAGTAATGGAAAAAGTACCCCCTTTTCCTTAATTTTATAATGAATTAATAAAATAGACTTAATGGTGCATTATTTAGGGTGTTGCAATGTGTATCTTTATGCTTTCACACTAATCTAGGGATTTATTAATTAATTGAGGTTAATTTGAGCTTAATTGGCCCCTTTAATTTAAATACAAGCCTAATTTATTGCATTTTTTGATGGATAAAACCTAACACTCTTAAATGAAATTACACAACACTTAATTTTGCAAGGAATGTGTCCTAGGATAGTGACCTAGGACCCATTCAACACATGGAAAATGTGTCCTCACTAGGTCCTTAGACTCCCTTTGGCATGACATTTCACAATCCCCTAAACATGTCCTACTTAGGTATGCTAGGACCTATTCGCCCTATGGTGAATGGGACCTCACTAAATTAGGACACCCCACTTGGGATTTTTCTTGGAAATATTTTAAAATTTTCAAATCCTACATCTAATGTCAACTTGTGTTATTTGAAATTTTGGATTTAAACTTAAGTTATGTAAAAATATAAGGCTATTTCACATAGTTTCACCTAGAAAATTCAAGTTATCATAAGAGTAATTTGACAAAAATAATTATAGAGCATTCAAGAAAATTCAAGAAGGAATTCAAGGGCAGATTATTAGAGTTTATTGCAGCAATCAAAGGTCATCTCATCATGTAAAATGAATAGTGCATCATTAATGTTGTTGAGCTAATGTGTTGATGTAGCATTGGAGATCTTATTCAAGCATTGTTTAATATCAAAGTTCAAGATCAATATCTACATACATTGAGGCCACTTCATGCTAGATTGTTGATTTTTCATCCAAAATTTCATCCAAGTTATCGTTATTTCTGTAGATATGCAAAATTGGCATCATGCATCTAATTAGGTAATATTCATCCATTCATCAAATAAATCAAGTTCATTAAATTCAATCTCTAAAGTCCCCCATTTAAATTTTATTTAATTCATCTTTAATACTAACATCATCCCCTTTAGTTAAATAAATCAAAATATTTATTTAACTAAGTCTGAATCACATTCCTCTCATTTTGATTTAAATAAATCCATATATCTAAGTCAAAATTGTCACATCTCCTAAATCCCTCATTAGATTAATTAACTTTGATTAATTTAATCCCAATGCAAGTCCCATCCTGTAACTTTTCAAACTTGTACAAAGAAATTATTTTAGTTAAATTATTAAACCTTCATTTTCCATCAACACGACATAATAGGGAATATTCTCTCAAATTTGAATTCAAATCAAGTTGACTTGTCCCTTCCAACATAGTATTAATTCTCCTCTTACACGACCCCACTAGGCATTTAAGACCCCTTCTTCTCCCTCCAACAAGCCAAATTTGAAATTTTAAAAGGCCGCCTAATGTCATTTATTGGCACACTCACCAAAACTTGCACATCCTTGGCTCATTCACATGGTGACAAGTGGCTCCTTCCTATTGGTTGAATCTTTGTCCCACATTCACCCATTTTTCATTTTTCTCCATCACTCTCTCTTATAAATAAACAACTCATCCTTTGCATTTGGCATCCACAATCTTAGTATCTTTGTTATACAAATATTCATCTTGCATCTTGATCATCATCTTGCATATTGTTTATCATATCACATAGCATCTTGAATGCAATTTTCATCATTTAACTTATCAAAAGGGGTTGGGAAAGGGCTACTTTCCACATCAAAGTAGCACCAATCCCCCTATGAGATGATATTTGAGTAGCTTAGGAATAGATTTCATGCTTATCTTGCTTGTAATTTCATGCTACTTTGATGATGTTATTGTTTCCTTTACATTCGCTCAACAATTTCATGGGGAGAGTTATTATTTCATTTGTTCAATATTGACTGATTTATTCATATTTGTGAAACTTTAAAAGAATGTAGATTTCACCTCTCACATTCTGGTGTCCATCCTTATTCTGATTTATTTAATTTTGAGTTAGAGTTCTTTACTGTGTAGACATTACTTTAATAAAACCTCTGGTTAAATTTTGTGCTCTATTTTTTGTTGCAAAATACACAAGTAGTTTGTTTATTCTTCCATGTTTTAATTGTAGCTATATCATAGATATTTATTTATAAAAAACTATTTTAACTTTACACAGAACAATTGCATTTTCTTGTTAAAGTTTTTGAAAGCTTTTTTCCATAAATCCATTTTGAGCATATCTGGTATTCGCTGCAGTCTATGAGACCACATTCTTTGACGCATTCTATCGAACAATTCACATAATCTGTCTATGTTTACACATTTTACTATGTAATGTGAGATCGAGGGAAAATGTAACTCCACTTTATGTAGATCTTGCAATGCTAAGGGTGCTCATTTGGACTTTTCGGATTCTCGACTACTAAGGGTTTTCATGGACGCCGATTTTGATTCTATTTTAGAGATTTCAAATGTCGAGAATGCAGGAACTAGAACATTATTGTTCTCTTAATGAGATCTCTATCCTAGAGGCACTAACATTTCCAAAATGTGTAGGAATGAAGGAAGGGAGGCGGTGAAATTTTCTCCAGAGAATTCTCCACATTCTTCTTTCCCCATCATTTCATTTCAACTTCTTCATCTTTGTGGTAAATAAATCAGTATTTAGTTGAGGAAAACATAAACAATCTTTTCTACCTTGGGATTCCTTGCAAAGTGCCCAAATGTTTTCATGAAGAAGATGGATAAAATCAAAACACTTTGCATTTAGTTGTGTAGGAAATGCAGAGCACCAAATACTTCCGGATGTTTCTTGTGTAAGCTTGCAAACTTTTATGTCAAATGCGTAGGAAAAGAGCATGCTGGAGAAGAGAGCATTCTTTTGTTGTCAGCCAGAATACAAGCATCCCATGCCTGGGAAAGAGATGAAAGTGGGTGCCAACTCTCACACAAAAACTCCATTGAAGGCCATTAATTACACCACAATCTGCTCGTGTCTTGCCTATAGTTGAAGGAATGCTAGTGTTGGCATGGATGATCCACACCTGCCTATGCAAGTGTTGAGCCATCTAGGGATTACCTTACACCTCCTTCAAATGTGGCCTGACAACTATCAAAAATCCTCTATGCTTTTCTAACTATTCACTTGCATTACTATCAGGAATCTGCAATCTCTTCACATTTCTCTTCAGAAGCTAATGATTTGTAGGATTAGTGTTATTTTATATTGTCTAGACAAGAATGTGACGGAGCATAAGCTATTTAGAGTCTAAATAAGAGTTCCTTTAAGAATAGCACCACTATACATAAACCAATATGTTTTCTATTCTACTTTAAGTACGAAAGGTATGAAAGGCTGAATCATACTTATGAGGATATATACTACATATATAATTCAACTTATGAATCATACTTATGTTGGAAAGTTTGATCTTTCACCAAACTTAAAGATTTCAGGGATCATACTTATGAGGATATATACTCCATATGTAATTCAACTTATGAATCATACTTATGTTGGAAACTTTGATCTTTCACCAAACTTAAAGCTTTCAGGGATCAACTACATTTACTCTTACTACTGACATCTTTATTGCAGAAATGACTTTAGATGGGATGGGTTGCATTCTTTATTGGAAGAAATCATCAAGTTTTTTGTAGTATGTATTGGGTAAGTCAGGTACTTTGCGCCATTGTAGAGATAGACATGCTATTGAGTAAGTATTTATTATGTGAAAAAATACAAAACTTTATCTTATGCTCTAAGTAGTTGGTAGCCATGAAATCTTTATTACTTGGCTTGTCAATATTTATGGTTCTCTTTCATATACTTTGAATCTATCTAAAGTCATTTCCCAGCAAAAACACATTTAATATTGTAAAGCTTATAGTGTGTTGCTAAAACCTCTGGCACTGGCAATTGGATCTATGATACTCTAAATGAAGTATTTTTTTTGGAGCTTCTATTTGTTGTGCTTCTTTTTCTATTGATTCTTGTGATCATAAATATAGATTTACTTAGCAGGTTGTTTGATACACTGTAGATATTTTTGTAGAAAGATCTGATATAGATTCATCTTTGGTAGTGACAGTGAATGCCATTAATTATTTTAAGTGCTCAATAGGCTCATTAAGTATGTATTTTCTTCTACTACAATCATCCAAATGGAATTGGTTTATAAGCAATATTGTTTCCCAATGTGCTAAAACTTCACCAGTCAAAAGATCAATCCATCCAAAGTGGTTACCCAGTGTTTCTATCTTTTTACCTACATAGTAGTTATATGAATCTTTATTTTTGCAAGTTCTATTTTGATCTTAACTCAATAGTAATTATTGAATTAAAAATATTCTCATAAAACCTTCATGAAGTAAATTGTAACTAGATTTTGACTACCCATGATATTGCTTATATATTATATATAGAGATATGGATGCTTGAACTAATCAAAATGCTAAAGAGATGCAACTGATATAAACTTGTGGATCAATATGAGTGGATGCATAAAATGTATTGTCGTGCTTGTTTATCTTGCTATCTTTGATCATATAGGGTTCCTTTAAAATCTTAATTTTTTGGCCATTGTTTTTATTTCATAGGTACTTTGGATCGAAGTTGATAAATCATAAGTAAGATTAAGTTGGAAGGTGGAAATTAAACTTGAAGACTTGGAAAAACATTTTAAAATGCTTATTGTAATAGCTTGAAGCATCCATTTCCCACATTCATTTTTTAATTTAGGCCAACTCACTTCAATTTTGGGGGTTTAAAATTAACCATTGATTTAACCTCTTCAATTTGGGCTAAAACTAAACCTTAGACATCTACTAGATTTTGATTCAGTCTAAAATTGAACAAGCAACTTCACACTTGATATTGGTGTTTTAAAATGAACTCAGCATTGCTTTGAGGCTAAAATGAACAAGTGCTTGATTTGTGTGATCTTGTCTTTGGTGCATTTTGAGTGTATATCCTCTCCCCTTGTGCTTCGTGTGATCTTGGGTGCAAGAGAAACAATCAAAATGCATTTTATTGCTTTGAGTCACCTTTAAGAGAGGGCTTACTATGAGACACCTCACAGCAAGAAACTCATAGGAAAGTTCTTGCAAGCACGTTTACCGATAGGCTATATCAAAGGGTGTGAAATAATGAGAAATTAGCATCAATCTATACCAACAACAAATTGCACCTAATCCCATGCCTTAAGTGGAATGGGAATGGTTGAAGAGCCTTAAGTGGCCAAGCAGGTGAGTGTTGGTTCTGGTGTTCATAGTTTGTTTTCATTAATAACCTTGTTTGTAGTAACCAACTAGTCCATCCAATGAGTTTATCAAATTGGTGCATTGGAACTTAGATTCTAAGAAGTTACTTGTCATGTTTGATCTTGGTTAAAATATAGAGGTTAAGACTTCATTCTTAACATACCTTTATACTTTTTCCTTGGTTGCATGTAAAATCATCTCTTCTACCACGAAGGGCATGAGGTAAGCCCACAAGGAAAAACATACCAATTGAGCTAGGATACATTATATTGTGTGTAAGTTAGTTTGAAAATACAGTGCTTGGATCCAAAACATTGAAGCAAACATTGAACATGAGCATCAAATCTAAAACCATTTAGAAGAAGAAAATATCCTTGAACAAATTCACATGCTATTGCTTGCCCTTGGGATTCTCATCCTTAGAGGATTCTAAGAATTTGGTTTTCATCTCAATTTACTCCTACAAAGGTCAACATTAGGAAACTTTTTCCTTGATTTCCTAGATTTCCACATAATGGACTTTGTGGGATGAAGGAGAATTAGGACATTGGACATCTAGTTTCAAAAGCTAATCAAGAGTGTGTTTGTGGTAAAAATAAGTCACTAAGCAAATTTAAGAACAATTGGATCCCACACATGTGCTTGACATCTTTGGTCATATGGTTTTCATGCAAACATTGGTCTTTAGGTTTTGAACTACTCTTAGAGAAAAGCATGTTCTTCACTATTTTAGTCTTGTAAACAAGGTTCTCCTTAGGTTCATTTAGGATCAAATCAAACACTTCATCCATTCCAAACATTTACCATCCCATCTCACAAACAACTTTAGAGCTTTGGAAACATCATTATCTAGACTTGGGTACATCCTTAAACCAAATCAAAATCATCTATTTAGTTAGGTGTGTTTGGATGAATCCTTCCTCATGCACTTAGTTAAATTATCACCTCTTTGAACAAGTTTATCCTAAGATAACATCTAACATGATCTTAGGGTTTACAAGTTCATTATCCAATCAAACCAATCAAAATCAAACCCTAAGTTTAGCATTGATCCAAAGTTCCTAAAAGGTTCAACACCAATATCATTCACCCCTTTCATCCATCATCTCATCATTAGTCCTGAACACCTTAGGGGTCACTTTTGCAACAAGATCAAAAGACAAGAAGAACATGGAATATAAACCTGCTCCATACATCATGAGTGATCCAAGTCAACCAAACTTTCAAACCCTTACAATACCAATGGATTATCAAAACTCACATTTATACAATCCATACATGGGATCATTCGCTCCTACAAACCTAAATGGTACAACAAATGTGAGTATGCCCAATCTGAATTTTGGAACACCTTTCCCCATGGTAGATTTCAATCAAATTTCAAACCTACAAATCTATCAACCAAACACCCATGCATGAGTCTTCCACAAATGAGCAACATCATTCCACCAAATGCATACATGTCAAGTACAAGTTTACCAAACATGAACATTTTAAATCCACACTTGGTAAACTTTGGGATAGATATGTTTGTAAATCACACCAATGTTTTTCAAAGTCCAAGAAATATGTTAATAGCTCCATGTATTGATCCAAATCAAGGTAATACCATGCAAAATCAAAGTTACCTAAATCAAGGAAATGTGATTCCCAACCACAACAATGTTCAATTTCAACCTATAATGCAAAATCTAAACATCATCCCAAATCATAACACTATCCAAAATCAATTTTTCCATGATCCCATACAAACACCACAAGTACACATTCGAAATCTGATTGAACAAAAGAATCAACTATATCAAGGGAGTGAAAATAAAAATCAAGATGAAAATTTGCCAGATCAACTTGTTGGTTCTCAGTTGTGATCATATGGTTTGTCCTTGATGTCAAAATCCCTTTCAGTTGATTCTACTTGTTGACAATTTTAGATTGGTTTCTCATGCTTTATCTTGATACAATTTTGTCTATATGGTTTACTTTTCTTGGCATTCAGTGGACAACTTACATTCTGAATTTTAATATCTTTGGTACTAATCAGTTTGAGCTTGTATTGTTTAGTTTGAGCTTCGTGCAGTCTCTGGTTATCTTATTTGTACATTGTCTCGGTGATAGAAAAAGAACATTTCGGTGTGAAAATGCTAGGGTCCTCCTGATCCATTTGTTTTGATAAACTTCTGTGTTGCCTATCGGCAAGACATTTCTAATGTCATAATGATTTGATTTTACATACAGGTAGCTTTCGGCATGACATTGATTGTGGTCTTGGCGATAGAAGAAAAGTCTATCGGCATGAGGTTTGTTCACCGCTAAGAGGTCTTACTGAATGAGTTGAGTCTCACTGACTAATACATGATGTGGTGCATCGGTGTAAGTAATCCCTATCGACATGTTGTTTCATTGAGCGCTTTGTGTCTTGGCGACTGGTAAAAGAAAGTTCATATCGGCAAGAGTTGCAACATCAATATGATGCCTTAGCGAAATTGGTATGTCACACCGACCTCCATTGAAAGATCATATTGGCAAGACTTATTTGATGTTATAGCGATTGGGATCCATCTCTAGGCATCTATCGGCGTGACACTCTCTTGTGTTTCGGTGACAGAAAAGGATTATATCAGCATAAGTTATACCATTGGTATGTGGTCACAATGAAATTGCTTTGTCTCACCGATCAAAGGTTGAATGGGAACATATCGGCAAGAGTTTAAGGCTTCAGTGAAGGGTCATAGCAAAAAGGGTGATGTCTCCCCAACTAATGCATGTGGAAGTCTTTCGGTAGGAGTGTTGTATTCGGTATGTTGCCTCACCGAAGACATATTGTCTCACCTACCGTGCACCGAAAGGTCTTATCAGCAAAGGTTGTAGCTTCAGAGTAATGTCATAGCGAACCCATCAATTCTTGGCAACTAAGTCTTATGTGGGGGCTTTCAGCAAGAGGTTGGTATTGTCTCAGCGACTTTGAGTGGATAAACATTTCAGTATGACTCATGTGCTCGAATAGAGGTCTCAACAAGTGACCTTTGGTCTTGTCGATGGAAAACAAAAAGGTCTTTTTCGACATAGGATTTGACTTGTCTCAACGAACAGGTGTGAATTTGGGGTGTTTCGGTATGAGTGAAACAATCTACAAGATGTCTCCCTGATGGTTTGAAGTTACAGCTACATATATAGAATGGATGGTCTCATCGGCAAGAAAAACCATGTGTCACGACGACTATTGTGTATCAAGTGGGCTTTCGGTAAAACAAAAGGTTTTCTCTATGAGGTCTCCCAGATGATGGTATGCTTTAGCGACACTCATAAGATAGAAGGATGCATCAGCAAGAGAACCATTATGTTACAACGACTTACAAGAGATAAAGTCTTTCGGTGAAACATAATGAAATCTACATAACGTCTCCCTGATAGCAGAATGTCACAACGACAAACAGAGGGATGACTGACAATGGTAAAGTGACTTTCGACATAGGTATTGAAGTGTCTCAGCGACACCGGATGAAAGGATGACTTTTGGAAAGACATGGTGTGCTCTACAGGAGGTCTCTCCGATATCAAAAGGCCATAGCGACAGTGAATGAAATGAAAAGGGCATCTCGGTGAGAAAGGCTCTTGTGTTTCAACAACTGAAACAAATAATAGAAATGTGATTTCAGGGAAACATAAAAGATCTTCGATATGTTTTCTCCCCAACGGTAGAAGGTCATGGCTGCACACAAGGACCAAAGGAACGATCAATGTTATAATTTCCTTCGGCATACATGTCTGGATGTCTCAGCGAATGGTTAACGAAGACTCAAAACACTGTGGTCGACATCATGGATTGGCATCAAATCTCAGAATAGTTACATGGCAGAATATTCATTGTGTTTCCTTTTTGAGTAGTTATGTTTTTGAAATAATGGATGATTTGCAGTTCTTTTTATAAGCATTCCTATTGACTTTTACCATCATCTATAGTCTATCATTATTCAGCTTCACATTCAAAAATCAGCAAGAGAATTTTAGAATCTAGTGAAAAATGCTTTTTGAAGATTTCTTTGTAACTAACATACTTGAACTATATATATAAACCTGTGTTGAAAACCGTGAAGGTGCTGGTAGCTAGTAATTCTGAGAGATAGTTATTTTGGCCCTATCAAGAGATGTATTCGAAAACTCTATAATACAGAGTTGGATTCTTAGAGTATGAGGTAGATAAGAGTGTTGAGTTTCTTGAGCTTACTTGAAAACAGAGTGATCCTCTGATATTATTATTGTAGTTCTATAATTTGAGTAAGGGATTGGTGCTCCTTGAGATTGGTGTCTCTAAATAAGGGGTTGGTACTCCTTGAGATTGGTGTCTCTAAATGAGGGGTTGTTGCTCCTTGAGTTGGTGCTTAGAAATTAGCCTATAAGGCATTGTTAACAGTGGTTTTGAAGATTAAGCCAGTAAGGTAGTTTAGGAGTGGTTTTTATACCCCAGGAGGGTTTTCCACTCAACAAAATCTTTTGTTTCTTTGTTCTTCTATGTGCTCTCTAATTACAGTGTTGTTGTTTTTGTTCACTGATTATTAGTTTTCTCAATTCTGTTTATGAATGATTACATTCAACTGATGAATGCTTTAATCAGAGTAATATTGAGATCAAATCTGAGCTATGTTTTTGAATTTTTGAAAATTGGTCAAATCTATTAAGACACTGATTCACCCCCCCTCTCAGTGTCATTTTAACTCCAACAATTGGTATCAGAGTGTAGGGTCCTCTGATAGGTTTAATTATCTTGGATTGATCTTGGTATTGGAGTTTGTTTTTAATGGCACATTCTCTAGATGGTGCCTTTGTAACCAGAGCTCCATTATTTGATGGAAAAAATTATGTGTTCTAGAGAATAAGAATGGAAGCTTTTCTTATTTCTTTTGATGTTGATGTTTGGAGCATTGTTTTAGAAGATTACAATGTACCGGCCACTATTCCCACTGAGGCTGCTAAAAAAAAGTATGACACAAATGCCAGAGCTAAGCATTCCCTCTTGTGTGGGTTAACTAAAGATGCGTTTATTAAAGTCATGCATTGCAAATATACTCATGGCATTTGGAATAAACTTGAAACTATATATCAAGGGAATGAGAAAGTCAAACTGTCAAAAATCATTACACTCAAACATCAGTTTGAGGAGTTGAAAATGAAGGATGATGAAAAAGTGGCTGAATATTTCCTAAGAGTTGATGAAGTTGTCAATTCAATGAAAGGTCTAGGTCAAGAGGTTAATGAATTTGATGTGGTCACAAAGGTTGTTAGAACCTTACCATCCAAATTTTAATCTAAGGTTTCAGCCCTAGAAGAAAAGAAACACTTTGAAAAACTTACCTTAGACAGTCTGCAAGGAATACTTACTGCCTATGAAATGAGAACTAGCAAAAACAATTCATTAGGAAAAGAAACTACCTTTAACACTGAAAAGAAAGAAAAGGTTGAAGTTAGTCAATCAGAGTTGTTTGATTCTAATGAATCCCATTTTATTAGAAGATTTGAAAAGGGATTGGGAAAATATAAGGGAAAAATTCCTTTAAATGTTTTAACTGTGGCAAAATAGGTCACTTTGCTGCAAAGTGTCCCTATGATGATCAAATCTGTGACAACGAGACAACTGAAAAATAGCCTAAGAAGAAAGCCTTTAAACCTAAATGTAATTTCAACTTCATAAAGAAGAAGAGTTTGTTTAGCAAAGATGAAACTAATTTTGAGTCTGAAGATTCATCAGCAGAAGAAGATGAAACCTTGTTCATGACTGATATTTCTTAGCAAGAAGATACAAATTCCATTGACATTGAAGAAGGTGAAGTAGATCTTGAAAGTGAGCTAAAATGTGCTTTACAAGAGATTAGAAAACTCAAAAAACAAGTTCTTTCTCAAGAACATAAACCAGATCAAAAAATGGTCTCTTTGAAAACTTAGCTTGAAGAAGCTAAAAGAGTTGAAGACTGTCTTCAAGAGACTATAAGCTGTAAAGATCAAGAGATTCAAAAACTGGAACAAGAAGTAGTCTATCTTAGGAAGGAAATTGAAAAATATGAAAGCACTCTACAACTGAATGAGATGCTCAGAAAGCAAAAGATGTATAAAGATAAAACTGGTATTGGTTTTGAAAAGGGTGAATGCTCAATTGACCATGCAAAACAAAACCCCTCTTCTGAATTCAAAGGTTCTAGTTCAAATCACTTAGAATTTAGTAAGGATCATGGTCAGTCTTTAAGAGGTAATAGATCTTCATACAAAGTCAATCCTTTCTTCTATGGTTATTGTTTTTTCTACAACAAATTTGGCCATAAGGTGAACATGCAGGCTTATGAATCCTAGAATGCCCAAGTTTGGTTTTAGGCAACACTATGATTTTGTTAGACAAATATTATGTTTTAAATGCAATGCTTTGGTACATTTAGTCAAACAGTGTAGAAATGATCTGCAATCTAAACATCAAAAAATTAAAAAGGTTTGGAAACCTAAGACTGTTAACAACATTGAACAAACTATGTTGGTTCAAACTACTTTTCATTCCAAGAAAAAGGACTTATGGGTCCTGGACAATGGATGTTCTAATCATATGACTAGCGACACAGATAAGTTTATAAAACTTGAAGATTATGTAGGTGGATATGTTAAGTTTGGTGATAACTCTGGTATTCAAAGTAAAGGTAGAGGTTCACTTCTCTGAATGAAGACACTCCTATCTATAATGTGTACTATGTGGAAGATCTCAAGCACAATCTTCTAAGTGTTAGTCAAATTTGTGATTATCATGTTCTTTTCAATTCGCAGGGATGTGAGATTAAGAATGAGCTTGGAAAGGCCATTGCAACTAGAAGGAGGAAAAAAGGAAATGTGTACAATCTTCTCGACACATCAAGCAATGACAATAATCAAGAACAAGGTCTATTAATGGTGAAAAAGTCTTCATTGGAGTGGAGAAGAAAGAGCAATAAAGATGGTTTTGAGAAAACTCCTTGTGCACTCCTTGCACAAGAGCTGCCTTCCAGGTCTGAAGAAGAAGCAAAGACTCAGGGGGAGTCTATTATGGTAATATGTTTTACCCCTATGGAGTCTAGAATGAGGTATGACATCTTGTATTTGCTTTTGGTGATATAAGATGTATAGAAATGGCTTGTAAATGCCACTAGTTCATTCTATTTTTTGAAATACAAGTTAGAAGTACATTGACAGATCTTTGGTGAGGTTGTTGCTCAATTCTTAAGGTGCTGATGGATCTAGTGTCTTGCTAGTAAACTAGACAGTATTTTGAAGGAAGAGAAATCGCTTAAATTCCTTAACCTTTTGTTATTTCTGACAAAGGTAATCATCGGATTTGAAAGGTAATGGATAAATATCTGCATTAAGGAATGTTTTTGCTTGGTCTAGTGGTTGACAGTTTTCATAAGCTTTTGGAAATACAGTGCACTTTGTTCTTAAATAAAAAATTTTGGTTACTTGGGCTTTGGAAATATTGGTATGTCCTTATTACATCTTTGAGCGGTGTGGAGACATATAGATGACTTCCTCATTATATTAAAAACCGAAATATTTTTGATGTGATGTCGATGTATTTATCTTTGGAGAACAGTGATTGAAATACATGGTTGATGTTATGAGTTATATCTGTGATGATATTATTCGGTGTTGTGTGAGGGCTGAGATTAATTATCTTTGTTATCTTTCATTGTTCTTAGTGTGGTAATAGAAGTTCTCATATGGACTGAGGATGGGTGTACAAGGACAAATTGACGGTGAATTATGTAGTATACATGCTTTCAAGTTATATTTTGTGTATGAAAAGAGTAAAATGATGTGTGTGGTTTGAAGAAGAATAACTAGTATCATTGGTCTTTGCTGTTTTTTGTCATTGATTGTGACTAAGGTTACTTGTGCTGAGAAGAGGTTGGTTGTTTCTACTCAAATTCTGGCATTGCAAAATATTCTCTTCTATCCTTTGTCATTGAGGAAAAAAGGGGGAGAGTCATTTGTGTTTTTCCATCAAGGACAAAGGGGGAGTTTGTTGGTTCTCAGTTGTGATCATATGGTTTGTCCTTGATGTCAAAATCCCTTTTAGTTGATTCTACTTGTTGACAATTTCAAATTGGTTTCTCATGCTTTATCTTGATACAGTTTTGTCTATATGGTTTACTTGTCTTGGCATTCAGTGGACAACTTACATTCAAAATTTTAATATCTTTGGTACTAATTAGTTTGAGCTCGTACTGATCAGTTTGAGCTTTGTGTAGTCTCTGGTTATCTGATTTGTACATTGTCCCAGTGACAAAAAAAGAACATTTTGACGTGAAAATGCTAGGGTCTCCCCAATCCATTTGTTTTGATAAATGTCTATGTTTCCTATCAGCAAGACATTTCTGATGCCATAACGATTTGATTTTACATACAGGTAGCTTTCGGCGTGACATTGATCGTGGTCTTGGCGATAGAAGAAAAGTCTATTGGCATGAGTTTTTCTCACCGCTGAGAGGTCTTGCCAAATGAGTTGGGTCTCACTGACTAATACATGATGTGGTACATTAGCATAAGTAATCCCTATCGCCATGATGTTTCATCGAGCTCTTTGTGTCTTGGCGACCGGCACAAGAAAGTTCATATCGACAAGAGTTGCGGCATCGATATGATGTCTTAGTGAAATTGGTATGTCACACTAATCTCCATTGAAAGATCATATTGGAAAGACTTATTTGATGTCACAGCAATTGGGATCCATCTCCAAGTATCTATCGATGTGACACTCTCTTGTGTTTCGGTGATAGAAAAGGATTATATCAGCATAAGTTATACCGTCAGTATGTGGTCACAGAAAAATTGCTTCGTCTTACCGATCGAAGGTTGAATGGGAACATATTGAAAAGATTTTAAGGCTTCGGTGAAGGGTCATAGTGAAAAGGGTGATGTCTCCCCGACTAATGCATGTGGAAGTCTTTTGGCAGGAGTGTTGTATTCGGTATGTGGTCTCACCGAAGACATATTGTCTCACCGACCATGCACCAAAAGGTCTTATCGACAAAGGTTGTAGCTTCAAAGTAATGTCATAGCGAACCCATCAAGTCTTGGCAACTAAGTCTTATGTGGGGGCTTTCGGTGAGAGGTTGGTATTGTCTCAATGAGTCTAAGTGGATAAACATTTTGGTATGACTCGTGCTCAAAAAGAGGTCTCGGCGAGTGACCTCCGGTCTCACCGATGAAAAACAAAAAGGTCTTTGTCGACATAGGATCTGACTTGTCTCGGTGAATAGGTGTGAATTTGGGGTGTTTCGGTATGACTGAAACGATCTACAAGATGTCTCTTCAATGGTTTGAAGTTACAGTGACATATATAGAACGAATGGTCTCATCGGCAAGAAAAACCATGTGTCACAACGACTATTGTGTATCAAGTGGGCTTTCGGTAAAACAAAAGGTTTTCTCTATGTGGTCTCCCTGATGATGGTATGCTTTAGCGACACTCATAAGATAGAAGGATGCACTGGCAAGAGAACCATTATGTTACATCAACTTACAAGAGATAAAATCTTTTGGTGAAACATAATGAAATCTACATAATGTCTCCCCGATAGCAGAATGTCACAACAACAAATAAAGGGATGACTGACAGTGGTAAAGTGACTTTCGACATAAGTATTGAAGTGTCTCAGCGACACCAGATGAAAGGATGACTTTCAAAAAGACATGGTGTGCTCTACAGAAGGTCTCTCTGATATCAAAAGGCTATAGCGACAGTGAATTAAATGAAAAGGGCATCTCGTTGAGAAAGACTCTTGTGTCTCAGCGATTGAAACAAATAACATAAATGTGATTTTGGTGAAACATAAAAGATCTTCGATATGGTTTCTCCCAGACAGTAGAACGTCATGGAAATGCACATGGACCAAAGGAACGATCAATGTTATAATTTCCTTTGGCATACTTGGTTGGATGTCTCAGCGAATGTTTAATGAAGACTCAAAACACTGTGGTCAACATCATGGATTGGCATGGAATCTTAGAACCGTTACATGGCAGAATATTCATTGTGTTTCCTTTTTTAGTAGTTACATTTTTGAAATAATGGATGATTTGCAGTTCTCTGGATAAGCGCTACTATTGATTTTTACCATCATCTATAGTCTATCATTATTCAGCTTCACATTAAAAAATTAGCAAGAGAATTTTAGAATCTGGTGAAAAATGCTTTTTGAAGATTTCTTCGTAACTGACATACTTGAACTGTATATATAAACCTGTGTTGAAAACTATGAAGGTGCTGCTGGCCAGTAATTCTGAGAGATAGTTATTTTGGTCGTATCAAGAGATGTATTGGAAAATTCTATAATACAGAGTTGGATTCTTAGAGTATGAGGTAGACAAGAGTGTTGAGTTTTTTGAGCTTACTTGAAAATAGAGTGATCCTCTGATATTATTATTGTAATTTTGTAATTTGAGTAAGGGGTTGGTGCTCCTTGAGATTGATGTCTCTAAATAAGGGGTTGGTACTCCTTGAGATTGGTGTCTCTAAATGAGGGGTTGGTGCTCCTTGAGTTGGTGCTCAGAAATTAGCCTATAAGGCATTGTTAATATTGGTTTTGAAGATTAAGCCAGTAAGGTAGTTTAGGAGTGGTTTTTATACCCCAGGATGGTTTTCCACTTGGAAAAATCTTTTGTCTCTTTGTTCTTCTGTGTGCTCTCTGCTTGACAGTGTTGTTGTTGTTTTTGTTCACTGATTATTACTTTTCTCAATTTTGTTTATGAATGATTACATTCAACTGATGAATGCTTTAATCAGAGTAATATTGAGATCAAATCTGAGCTATGTTTTTGAATTTTTGAAAATTGGTCCAATTTGTTAAGACACTTATTCACCACCCCTCTCAGTGTCATTTTAACTCCAACACAACTTGCTTCGCTTGCCAAAATAATTGAATTATTGAGCCAAGAGACATCTTCACTCCAAAATTAATACATTCTTCCATTGGTTGAACCATGTCATCAAACCATTGAGTCGTGTCCACAACTACACCAAGAACAATATCTCCAATGTTAAGAAGTTGGATATCAAGATCAACAACATCAACAACAAACCCAATCACCATGTCTCAAAGATCAATCACCACATCTCGAAGATCAATCACCACATCTCCAAAATCAATCACCACTAGGTCAATTTAAATTACAAGTCTCATAGGGTAATAAGTGAAAATACACACCAATAGGGAGACCAATCGAATCAGTCCTGCAACAATTGGTACAAGAAAATCTCATCAAGCTCCCAATCTATGGGAACTATCAAGAACCCCTATTTAAACCACCATGGTATACCGAGGAGCATCATTGTGATTTTCACAAAACAAAGGGACACACAACATCAAGTTGTATTCAACTCAAAAATCTCATCCAAGACCTCATTGATCAAAAGATAATCACTATTGGGGATAACGATGAAGATTCAACCACTGGTGATAGAATTGACAATCTCCCCACCACAATTTTTGAAAAAAATGATCAAGATCTATCCATCAAAGAGAAAATTGAAGATTTTTTTATTTCATCCGAAGATCAAATCAACATATATCAAGAGTCACTTTTCAATCATGATCCAAATCCACCAACAATACCCAACAATGATCCAATTCAAGAAATGTCAACATCACTTAACCCTATGGTTGAAGACATTGACAATCTCTCTACCACAATTATTGAAAACAATGTTCAAGATTTCTCCATTAATGAGCACTTTGAAGATGTTTCTACCCCATATGATGATCAACTCACCATACATCAAGAGCCACTTTTTAGTGATCTATTTCAAGGTGTGTTAGAATTATTTGATCCCATTGACATAATCTATGATTCATCTAACAATGATCATATTGAAAATGTCTCTCCATCACCTTATGAGTTAGAGGACATATCTCAAGAATTTATCCCAAAGCATGATCAAAATATTTCACCAAGATCGAGCAATGGTCCTTTCCAAGACATGTTAACCCCCTTTGACCTCATGATTACAGATACTGAAGGAATTCTTAACTCGACACTTGATTCAAGTCCACTCAAATATCAAGAGGATATTGAACCACTTACCATGACTAATGACGATATCCAAGAACCCTTTGAAAGCAATCCATCCTTTGAAATTGACCCATGTCAAGAACTTGATCCAAAGCATGTTGAAAGCAATTCTAAAATCATTCAAGATCAAGATTTCATATCTTCAAGATACTACAATGATCTAATAGATACTCTCCTATCTATACAAGATGATTATATCCACATAGCACATACTCCTCCATCTACCCATGAGATGAATTATGTGGATATACACGTAGATGATCTTCATTCAAAATAGGATTCCTTTACCTCTGACATTATTACACAAAAAGAGTAAATTATTGATTCCTATAGTCAAATTGAGTTGTCAACATCAAGATTAGATATATCCAAAATTTAGACTGAGGACATCATGAATAAAGATATCCAACATTATCCACTCAAGGAAGAAAATCAGATGGAACAAGATATTTTGGAGTTAGCAGAGCAACAAATTGAAATAACATCATCTACAATGGTCATTTATCAGAGAATGCTTACTGAACAAGACATCTCAAAATAGGAAGAATCAAGGAACAAAGGTGCTACTACTGCCATACTCGGGGCAATTATGTCACAAGCAAACGTCAACATAGGGAGAACGAAGAATCCTTATGATGAAACTGATACCAATTCTACAACCAACCGTGCCATGAATGTTTATCCACCCATCACCTCATCCATGAATTGAGACCAACATCAAAAGAAATATTTGAATCAAAGTACAAAGAAAATTATCAAAGAAAAAGAAGTTGAGAAGTATAATGGACAAATCAAATGCAAATGGATACCAAAAAATACAGAGAAAGATTATCCCTATCAAACTCCATTAGTCAAAGAAACTATGGGGAAAAATGAAAAAGGGAAAGGTATCCATCAAAGATACCCACAAAATCAAAAGCAGGATTTTCAAGTGATGTACAAAGTATATCAAGTAGTTGGTCCTAATTGCATGCACACTTTTGTATCCACCCATCATTGCTCATCTTCCCAAATTTGGAGAGTAAAAAATTCCAAACTATCAATCAATCCATCTTTTATCCCTAAACACAGTTCATCCACACCTCCATGCATGATATCCAATTCTCACATTGACCATGTATTGGAAGCCACCCTTCATCATAAGGATTTAGAAGGAACTCTATTACAATGTGTGCACATAGATAGAGTTAACTTTGATATCAATAAAGTAGATCAGGAATCTCAAAAGTTATATTCAAGTGCACATATCTTAGCAAAGCAACTTCTTCAAGTAGGATATCAATGACACATTATGACAGAAGCATCTATATCGACAACACCAAGTGGTTCAACATGAGCTTTAAATCTTTCATAGAAACATTAAAAAAAATCAAAAAATATATAAAAAAATCAGAAAAAGGATTGAAAACAATAAAGAAAAAAATTGTCCTCTAGTGAAAACCACTTCAGTGGCACTTTGAATAGGTACCATGATGAAAACCTGGCAAACATGCATCATTTGTAAGAATCGAGTATCTATGTGTGCTAGTTCAGGTGAAAGCAACTCCTCCCATCCATAATAAGTCCAACATTCCATCTGTCTCATCCATAATAAATCATTCATCCATGAACCATTTATTCAATCCATTCTACATCCATTTTCCAAATTTATCTTGATCCTAACAAAGTTTGGTACACACTTTATAGTTGCTTATGGTAAACATCTTGACATGGGTCACTTTCACTGATCCTATCCTACCCAGCATCATCTGAGCCATGAAGCACTATCCAAATGAGCTTTCTTTATTTGAACACCTTATCTTATCGCAAGATAATCCTTAGAATTCTTTCCATGCTTACCATGTCCATCCATCTATACACCTATATAGGCATCCATCCATGACATTCCATACATTGCTAGACACTGGTGGTAGATATTTATATCCTCCAACTTATGTGGTGATCTGAACATTAGCAAACATAAAATCAAATTGGTCAAATATTTGTGATCCAAAATTCAAACCACCAGCCCATGGCATATTTTGACAAGAACATGTTATTTATCAAGCTTTATCTTTCATCGAACATCCATCCAAACAATCACTATTAGTTGCACCAAATCATCCAAAACATCTTTTTTTTCAAACCAAGCTTGAAAATCCTGATCAATCAAATCCAATCAATCCATCATCATCTTAGGGTATCCTTCACAGTCCTTGTGTTGCTTAAAACTATCCTTGCATTGTTGTGTATCTTCAACATTGTTATCATCATTGATCTTGATCAATCCAACCAATCCCTTATCATCTTGGGATATCCATCATAATCTTTGTGTTGCTTAACACTATCCTTACATTGTTGTTCATCCTTAACAATGTCATCATCATCAATCCATCGATCCGATCAATCAACTTTGTCTTGGTTTTTAACAAAATCCAAAAAATAGAGCACTGCTATCATCACACATGTCCATATCCAAATCGCCAAAATCAGGTGACAAAACCAAAAACATCCAGAAAACCAAGAAAATCCAAAAATATTCATTAAATCTGAAAACATCAAAAAAATCAAATCCAAACTATGTCATCTCTGAGCTTAAACATAGGCAAGGCTAATCTTTGATCAACCCCTAAGAAAACAAAATCCAAAAACATTCAAATAACCCAAAAATAGCAAAAACAACCTCAAAACACTTCAAAAACATCCAAATATTTGAAAAAAAATCCATTCGTCTCATTTTTCTTTCACCCACAATAAATCACTCATCCATAATAAACAAATCGTCACCTTCATCCTTTGGGAACACAAACAGAAACAACCACAACAATCAGCAAAAGTAAACTTCGAATGCAAAACTAAAATCGAAACAACAAAATTTTAAATGAAAAATCAAACTCTTGATTATTCACAAACATGGCAATTGACCTTATATCAACAACCTTTCCAAGCAACCTATCAACTTGCCACCATCCACTAATATGTCCTAGGAAGCATCCTTCCTACAATGGGAATTATCATTTGGAAAAACATTTTGGATAAACAAAACGACATGCCGCCATCCACTAACATGTCCTAGGATGTATCCTTCGTACAATGCGCATTATCTATTGGCAATCATTTCGGTTCTTATCCTAAACAAAACAAATCCGTTTGGCTAGAGGTATGAAGAACATTAAATTGTTTGTGTTCTTGATCTTTTATTTTTTATTTATCTTATTGTGCTCATTCTAAGGACCTCTCGATGATATCTAATCAAAGTGATTTTTCTATTGCGCTCATTCTAAGGACCTCTCAATGATATCTTATTGCACTCATTATCTTTTTGTTTGTTGTGCTTGTTGGATGTTCTTGTAATATAACTTGGTGAATACTTTCTTTGTTAGGTGTGTCCTAGCAATGTTTCCATATGTCAAGTGTGAACAAGAATACTCCTATCTATTTGTCGAGTCAAAGTCCATTGCACTAGGTACAACGCCATCCTGGTTCTTTATACCTTGATGCATCGTATCTAGGTGTGTTATCAAACATAAGGTAAGTAGCCCCTTTAAAGTCCCAATCCCTGATAAGCAAATCATCATCATCCATTTCTCATCATCATCTCTCATAAAGCTAGATTGTTGGATCCTCTTGTCATCATCTCATTTCTTCTTTTCCACACTAACATTACATTACGATCAATTAAACATCATCAGTAGTGCATCCATCCTACACCCACAAATCATCAACATACATAAATCTCATAATCATAGCATATCACATCATCCATCTCATCCATCTCACATGCATTTCATTATCATTTAAGTTGTTTAGGATATAGATTGGTTATTCTAAGCATCTTAAAACCATCTCATTTGCATCATCATCACAACCATCCATACGTCCATCTTGAGCATCTTTATCGCGATATCGACCCTCAAATTGAATCTTTTCACTCGATCTCTCAAGGGGGAAATGTACCAGTATACTTCTTTCCATTGGGGCATCCAAAAAAATTAGAAATTTTTTTATCACGACAAGTTTATTCTTTGAACCAATGCAACAAGTACATCACTTCAAAGAGGGGGAAAATGTAGACATGCAAAATTGGTATCATGCATCTAATTAGGTCATATTCATCCATTCATCAAATAAATCAAGTTCATTAAATTCAATTTCTAAAGTCCTCCATTTAAATTTTATTTAATTAATCTTTAATACTAACATCATCCCCTTTAGTTAAATAAATCAAAATATTTATTTAACTAAGTCTAAATGACAATCCTCTCATTTTGATTTAAATAAATCCATATATTTAGGTCAAAATTGTCACATCTCCTAAATCCCTCATTAAATTAATTAACCTTGATTAATTTAATCCCAATGCAAGTCCCATCCTCTAGCTTTTCCCACTTGCACAAATAAATAGTTTTAATTAATTTATTAAATCTTCATTTTCCATCAACATGGCATAATAGGGAATATTCTCTCAAATTTGAATTCAAATCAAGTTGACCTATCCCTTCCAACATAGTATTAATTCTCCTCTTACATGTCCCTCACTAGGCATTTCAGACCCCTTCTCCCTCCAACAAGCCAAATTTGAAATTTTAAAAGGCCACCTAATGTCATTTATTGGCACATTCACCAAAACCTGCACATCCTTGGCCGATTCACATGGTGACAAGTGGCTCCTTCCTATTGGTTGAATCTTTGTCCCACATTCATCCATTTTGCATGTTTCTCCATCATTCTCTCTTATAAATAAACAAATCATCCTTTGCATTTGGCATCCACAATCTTAGTATCTTTGTTATACACATATTCATCTTGCATCTTGTTGATCATATCACATAGCATCTTCAAAGCAATTTTCATCATTTAGCTTATCAAAAGGGATTGGGAAAGGGATACTTTCCACATGAAAGAAGCACCAACCCCCCTACGAGATGATGTTTGAGTAGTTTAGGAATATATTTCATGCTTATCTTCCTTGTAATTTCATGTTAGTTTGATGATATTATTGTTTCCTTTACATTCGCTCAACAATTTCATGGGGAGAGTTATTATCTCATTTGTTCAATATTGACTAGTTTATTCATATTTTTAAATATTTGAAATAATGTAGATTTTACCTCTCATAGTTTCATGATTTAGGTTTCATCCTTTATATTTCATTTTTTCGTCATAAGGTTTAATTACCAAAAAAGGGTTTGACTAAGGAAAACTCCTATTCCCTAACAAAAAAGAATTTTTCTTCTCTCTTGATCTGTAATTGTGGGTTTTATATTGAAGATCAACTGGGGAACAAAAGTTATCAAAGTTATCAAATTTGTCATCTCTCTTGCAAAATCACAAAAAGTCTTCTACAAAATTTATTTTTGACTTTCAAGGGCTAAACACCTGAGATCTTGGAGTGTGGATATTGAAGAATAGGACCTAGAAATCACTTTTCTAGAACCCTAGTAGGGACCCATTCACCATTGGGAAAATGAGTCCTCAGTGAGGCCCGAAACAGAACATTTCCAAAAAGGTATACAACATTTTTGCATCTTAAAATCTACCTTTTCATTGCTATAATAGTTAGGTGTGTTGTATGATGTTCTTCTATGCATAATTAAATGAAATAATAAGTGAAAGTAGTGGTTTATCATCTTGCTGATTCATTTTGATAAACCCTCTTTTCATTCATTTCATTAGTAAATGTATTGTTGTTTTGATGAGACAGAGACTTCTACTTCTCCTCCTACAAAGACTTCTATTGAGAGTTCATTTTTTTATGGATCCTAGTGTAGATTTATAGTGTTCATATTCTTCATCTATGAGTCAACATCTTAAGGATGAGGACTCTAGTAATCCAACAATGGAAGAATCATTTGATTTTCACATTCAAGTATCTTATGTAGATTCTTTTGAGGATACTGAGTATGGTCATTTGAATCTTGTTATTCTTTCATCTATTAAGGTTCTGGTGACATGTACACACATTTCATCTCCTTCATCTACTATTTCTTCTTATAATGATTGTGTTGCCATATTTTTTTGCTTCTTGTGATTCTCTATAGATGGACATACATTACTGAACCGTAGATTTTTGGCACTTTGCACCCTTTCTAGCTCTTCTAGGGTTTTGCACCTAAAAGGAGAAAGGTAGGCCAAAAATGCTAACTAGTTCATGCAAATTAGGATGTATATGATGTTATTATGTCTAAATGAAATGATATGAATGCAATGAATTGACCTAGATGACTGATTATGCATGCAAAACATAAGATTTATGCTATCTTGGAAAACACAATGTGATATGCAAATAATGACCTATGAATGAATAAATGTAGAACAAAAGGAAATGAGTTGAATTAGTGTGCACTTGGAGGCCTAATGAAGAATCTAGAATGTTCTAGTTGCTATCTAAAATTACAGAAAATTAACAACAGGACTCATTCACCTAGGGTGACAAATTAGTCCTGCTTCTAGTGAAAATTGTCGAGAACAAGTTTCTATATCTCAAGATGAAAAATCTGAAAAAATCTAGATTTTTAGTCTTAAGTGGGACTCATTCACCATTGGTGGTGAATCAATCCTCTCCCAAAATTCTGAGAAATCAGGACACAACTCTACAACACCAGACCTAGAAATGTCTGCTTGTCCGGTTATCGAAGTAAATTCTACATGAAACAGACAAGATACCTTCTCCAAGATTGAAGTGTGGTTGATTTGACTTGAAGCACCTTTTTGACTTGTTTCCCACTCTTCAACACCTAAATGCTTAGTAAATCTACATACAAAAGTCTGCAAATACACATGCAAGAAGGCAAAAGTGGTTGAGGGTTAGCAAATAGGGGTTTGCCTTGGTCAAACCCCACTTTGGTAATCAAACCCTTAATGGAATAATGAAATGAAAGAGAATGATAAACAAATAACATGCAAATGCTATAAAATTACCAATCCCTTGTTGATGGAAATTTTAATATATGTTAATGGTTTCCTTTGACTGCTTGATTGATGCTTGAATGTGATGTGAGATTGTAGGAGATTGCTTGAAAGAATTAGGAGATGTAAAATGAGGTGAAAATCACTTATTTATACAATCTCGTGCCTTAGTAACCTGATAATACCTCATCACAGGATGACATCAAGTGATTTTAAATAGAAACCCAAAAGGAAATTTAAAATATTTTGAATTTTGAGCCAAGAGGGACCCATTCGCCACCCATGGCGAATGGGTCCCACCTTGGACTTAAAGGTGGGTGCCAAGAATTAACTTGTATTTAATGTTGTTTGTCAAGTTTACATAAAAAAAATAGTTAATTAAGCCTTATGAGCGCATAAATGGGTCAAATAAAGCATAAGAAAGGTGTAAATGGTGATGATATGCCTAGAAAAGTGTGAAATCTTGTTCAAAGACTTTACAACACTTTAAAATAGGACTTGTTTAGTGATGAAAATATGATTTTTAGGTGAATTATAATAAATAAAGTCTAGAAGAATGTGGAAATGTCTTACAACACTTCACAACACCTTCAGAAGACATCATTATTTGAATTTTAGTACCTCAATATGCATGGTCAAGACATATTATAACATAAAATTAGAGAAAAATATACCAAACATCAAGAAGCAAGACCTAAAAGACCATGAAAATGACAAGGGTCCATTTTTCTATGGTACAATTATCATCTAGATATAGCTATTTGTGATGAGTACATGACAAACATTAGAAGTTTGTAAATTCCCACATTCCATATATGAGGTACACCATTAATTACATTCATCTTCTCTTTGATGGAGATGATTATTGTTTAATTGTTGTGAGGGAACACTCTTACCCTCTTGTTCATTCTCTACATGATAATTCTTCATAGTTTGACATGAGTATAGATACTGTAGACACCTAAATTTGGACACTTAATTTATCCAAATTTATCCCCTTTTGTCTAAACATCTCCTTATCTACATTAATTAAGTAATATCACTATTATTTAATTAATCCCTCTAAAGTTCTTCTAATCCCTAAGGTATCTAGTTAACTAATTAAATACCTTCCCCCTTTCATCAAATGAATTAAATAAATATGCCATTTATTTAATTCCCTTTATGTCACATCCTCCATCATTTTTATCTAATCCTAATTATTTATCCTAATATCATCATTAGGGATGTGCACATGCCTAATCCTTGATTAGGATGTGTCACATCCTCCAAATTTTGAAAATTGGCCTCTAATCTCTCTTAGCCACCTAACCCTTCTCTAATCCTTCATTAACTAGCCTAATCAACCTCTCAAGGAATTTTTAATTCTTTTTATCCTTCCAAGGAATATTAAATTCTTTTTTCTCTTCCCCATGTGATCTTTGACTTGTCACATCAAGTCACATGTGAAATATAACCCTCTTCTAATCTTCATTAATTATTCTAATCAAGTACTTGCACAACCTTAATAACTTAATTGAGTCAACCCTATTAAATGCTTTCTCCTTTTGGAGAAGACACTCCATTCCCCATGTGAATTTTTAATTCACATTTAAACCCCCAATGAATTTAAAGGAATTTTAAATTCCTTCTCTCATCCCCATGAGAGTATTTGAGGAATTTTTAATTCCCCACATGTCCTCTCACCCACATGGGGACGCCATGTCATGTACTATCCTTCCATCTCATGTACATATCACCTTTTTTAAGCCATATCACATGCCACAAGTCAAGATGTGAGGGCTTGTGAGTTCTCAACTCACCTTATCACTACATCTTGATCTTGGTGGCTCAATCCCAACCATCCATTTCCTTAGAGAATTCCAAAATCTCTATAAATACCCCCTCTTTTTTCTCATTTTGGGAGAGATCATGCATTGTAGCCAAACTCTTGCAAAAAATTTCTATGAGCCATACTTAGCCATTTCTCACACTTGCATAAAATTTCATCCATTATCATATGATCATCTAGCTTGCATCTTGTGCCATCCAAGGAGCATACAACACCGAAGATTGAAGGGGCAACCAAAGGATCGATTCAAGACAAGGTAAAACGTTCCATTTGTTGCCTTTATTTTGCATTGAATTGAACTAGGCTAATCTTGAGGTGTAGGTTTTTTTTATTATTATTTTGCACTCTTTTGTTTGTTGTTCATTTTAAACCACCTAAATTCATCCTATCACATTTCTGGCACACCCGGTGGGACCCACAAGCGAGTCTCTTGCTTTCACATTTTCTAGTTTTTGACTTTTTGTAGGTACAGGTTATAAAGGGGTAGACCCAACCTACACAGGGGCAGATCCGACCTACATAGGGGTGGATTTGACCTTCCTGGGGTAGACACGACCTACAAGGGTAGACCTAACCTTTCCCAGCGGCGGACCTGCCCTCCACAGACCTTACAAGTTATTTTTGGCCAACTTTTCACGGAGGGGCAGATTTTCCCTCACAGTCAAGTGGATTTTCCCTTACTCAGCCAGATTTTCCCTCATACTCAGCCAAATTTTCCCTTATTCAGCCGAATTTTCCCTCATACTCAACCAAATTTTCCCTTACTCAGCCAGATTTGCCCTCATACTTAGCCAAATTTTCCCTCATACTCAACTAGATTTTCCCTTACTCAGTCGGATTTGCTCTCATACTCAGCCGGATTTTCCCTCATACTCTGCCAGATTTTCCCTCACTCAGCTGGATTTTCCCTCATACTCAGTTGGATTTTCCCTCACAAATAGTCGGATTTGTCCTCACAAACAACCAGATTTTCCCTGATAGACAACCATATATGCCCCACCATTTCCACACTATAAACCAGTTTTCCTCTATTCAAGTGCCAATCTTCTTGATTTTTCATGCTCTTTCCAATGACATATAGCACCTCATACTTTTGAGAAGTTGCTCGGGGCCCCTTTTCCTTTCCCATCTACCTCAAGGGGGCATAGCCTACAATTTTCTCTCAATCTTCCATCATAAACCTTCCCTTATGAGATCGGGGCATCAAATCTAGATAGTCGTCCAGACAACCATACTTTCCCTCCTCCGGAGCCATATCCACCCTCCTCTGGAGCTATACCTTCCCTCCTCAACAATCTTGATCAATCATTTACTCATTTTGAGTAATCTTTCGGCCATTCCAAACCTTCATCTTCTCATTTTGAGAATCATTCATTCATTGTGAGTAGTCGTTTACTCATTTCGAGTAGTTGTTCATCTGTTCTAATCAATCGTTTACTCATTTTGAGTATTCGTTCATCCATTGCTCCAATCAAATCATCATTTTCCCCATCCAAATCCCTTGAAATTCATCTCAGGTTATTATCCAAATTGACCTAAGTGTCTGATCTGATCATCATCATCAAAATCTGCTTAGGATTGTCATATGTCCTAAGTTAATCATCATCATCGGCCCAATCAATCCATTTTCAATCTCAAAGTGGATTTGATGCTATAATCATCCATTTATCCTTTAATATGATCAATCGGTATCCTAAGCCACCTAGGTTAATCTTTGAACGGGGTTTGTAGTCCCTTTCGTCATCCTATCCAATCAATCATTTGATCTTATCAATCACCGATCAATCTTATCCAATCCAATCCAATCACGTCCGTATCTAATCACCTTCGAGCCAATCAATCTACTTCCATCTCAAAGAAAATTCAGTGTCCTAATCATTCTCTGATAATCAAATCCGATCATCAGAGTCAATCCCATTGCATCATCCAATCATCCTAATTTGAGCTTTAATCCAATCCTTATCTGAGCTTAACGTAAATCCTGATTTGATATTTAGTCCATTCCCATCCAAAATATTTGATCCATCCTCTTTATCCTTTCATCATCATGAATTCTTATCCTCCATTAATAGTGGTCAAGGGAAACCCTAATTACGTTGACAACGATAATGAAAGTCTTGTCGATCAAGAAGAATGTGACATAGATCCCTTTGACACTATCATTGCTAGTAAGTTTTCTCCACCCGCTTTCCAAAATCCAATCATCCCTTCAAGTTATCCTGTTATGTCTTCATCCATGCCTAATCATGCTCCCTATGCTACCTGTGACAAGGGATACCCATCACATCCATCATATCCTTCATCTACATCATCTGCTTATCCTAGTCTGCCATCACAATACCCCTATCCTAATCCCCCATCCACATCCTCCTATCTCAATCCTTCATCCGCATATACCCACTACCTGAATCTTCCATACCAATCTGCTCACCCTAATCCTACATTCGCACCTTCCTATTCTAATCCAGCATCCACACCAACCTATCCTTGTCCTAATCCGACATCTGGAGTTCCCTATCTCCATCCACCACCTCAATCTTCTCATCCTAATCCACCATCCCCATACCCTTACTACAATCCACCACCTACATCCTCGTGTCCTAATTCACCATGCCAATACCCCTATCTTAACCCTTCACCTAATCCCCCATCTATTCCTAGTCATACATCCAATCCCATTCCCCTATCTAATCTTAGTCCACCAATCTCTAGTCCTAATCCCCCACCAACCCATAATCCTTCATCCACTCCTACCTCGCCATCCAAACCTAGAGTGTGCAAGTTCCTCACTCCAAAAGTTCTCCAAGGAATTATAACAAAGAAGACATCTCCCACTCCACACCTTGAAGTTGTGGAATCATGCCATCCCAAGCCATCATCCACAGGCATTAGTGACGAGACCCTTCTCCACCCAACACCTGTCATTTATGATACCACCGCTAGCACCACTCAAACCATTGAAACCATCACATCCTCTAAATCCACTTAGCCACCATCTCCTACCATCACATCTATCAAATCCATTGAACACCCACTTCCTACTCCAAAATTCGTCGAACCCATAGACGACACCCAAATCCATTCCGATGACTGCATCAAATCCTCCATCCATCCATCCTCCCCACTTAAAGAGTCCCACCGAGACTCCATTATCATGCCTTCCGCACATGATGAGTCATGCCAAGAGCCAGATCCAAAGCATACCAACATATCCCCTTCGCCAGATCAAGATCCTACCATCCCATCTTGTCCACCTCAAGATCACAGTCCCCCATCCATTCCATCCCATGATCCCCTTGTCATTCAAGCTTCCACCACTCCATCTCCATCTCCATCACATGAGTCCACTACTACAAATCTAGATCCTATCATATCCCTTGATCCCTCTTCTGATGCCACTCATCCAAATGCTATTATCCCATCATCTCCCCCTCATGATCACCCATCAACGCCTAAAACTTCTATCCCTACACCACTTGCATATCCCCTTGGTACTCTCACATTCTTCCATGGTGGCCTCCTTGCAGAAGAAAAGCATAGTGTATTTACCACCCATCATCCTCCACCTAATAATGGACTTGCATCATTTTTTCAGAATAACACAAATCCTATCATGGATTACATGCTCAAAAACATGAACTATTAAGGAAAAGGTCTAGGCCTTCATGAGCAAGGTATTTTAGAGCCCATCCAAGTCAAAGAACAAATCTACATGCAAGGTCTTGGACCTAATTCCCAAGACTCGCAATCTAAAGATGTTGGTACAACCTCTAGATGTCCTCAATGAGTCTTTTCCAAAAGAAATGTCAGCTCTACCCATCACTCCACTAGATGATATACTGCCATCCCTCCTCCTCTATTGTATTGCCTCAAAACAACTATCCATATTCCTCCATCTACTCCATCCATTTTGGTTCCTTACATCCCTCCATCCACCATCTCCCATCCTTCATCTACTCCATCCATCTTGGGTTCTTCTATCCCTCCACTCATGCCATCTGCTTTGGGTCTGTATACCCTAAAACCACTTTGTCCATCTCATCCTTTCATTTATCCAACAGCTATCCATGTCATCCATCATAAAAATCCCTCTCGTATGTCCCCTAATCAGGATCAACACAGGCACATACCTACACATCCTCCATCTACACATAATCCTCATCATCCTACCTCCATTTCTCCACATTGATCATCTCCTCACACCCATCCCATTGCTACTAAAAGCACTTTGGATGCTAACATAAAAATACATAAATCCAAACATCCACATGAATCTAAAGCTCCCCATGTCCCCTCCAAAAGACATGGTGAAGAGAAGAAAAATCTAAATCTAAATCAAATCAGTAGGCCACAAAGGCCCACCAAAGCAAAGATCAAAACCATGTGGATCCCAAAGAAAAAGGATGCAATGCCATCAAATGAAAAATATGTAAGAACATCCAAAGTTGTTAATCCAAAATCTAATCATGCACCCCTTTCATCTCCTACATTTTTTTTGAGTCCTTATGTTCCAAAATTCACCATCCCATCTCCTCCATTATCTCCACATTCTCCATCCATTAATCCTCTTATCTTTTCACATCAACCACCACATGTGCCAATGTTGATCCTGAACTCATCTCCCTGTCACATATCCACCCCATCATTCTATCCATACCATTTCCAACATCCCATCCATTATCTCACATATCTTCCCCATCAAATCCCTCTAATTCATCCTCTAGCATAATCCATTTATCTTAATAAGGTTGTACCAACATCCAATAGTCGCTTCACACATGGACTCTTAATACCTTGTATGGAACTTGATGCTTAAGTCCTTCATCCACCTTCTTATCACACATCTTCTAAATCCGCTTTATTCTTCTCCCTATCCTTATCCATCTCCTTCTACATGCTATCCAAAATGTCAAAAAATGCAAAAGTCAAAATATCCAAAAAGTCAAAAAATCCAAAAAGTCAAAAAATCCAAAAAAGTCAAAAAATCCAAAACGTCAAAAATCCAAAAAAGTCAAAAAAATCCAAAAACAAAAAATCCAAAAATAAAATAGTAACGAGAAATAATTTGTCCAATTGTGAAAATTTGAGAAACAAGCACCTTGGATAAGTACCATGATGAAAACCTGGCAAACAGGTGTCATGCGTAAATCCCCATCTGCACTTGGGGGCAACTTTTTGATATACAGTTCCTCCATCCACTATGCTTCTTGCTATGCTTCAAGTTATGCACCCATCTTCCTCCTATATGTCCTTTTCATTCATCCCCTCCATCCTACCTATCTTACATGTCTTTCTTGGCATATCTCATTTATCCCAATCCTTCCATCCTCCTTGTGATCTTGATAGTGATAGAGGCAAACATATAAGCATGCTTTGGACACCTCTTAGCATACATTCCCCTCATCCGCACACTATCCTAATCCTCATTCGCACTTGTCTACCTTCCTTATCAACCTGTCATGCTACCTTCAATCTCCCTTCCTTATCCATGCATCCTATCTTCATCCATCTAGCTCCTTTATTTTCCTATCCTTCTCTATTGTATCCTTCACGCCTCCTCACACATGACATATCTAGAGTGGGGGCATCTATCTTCCTTTGTGATATAGTCCTTGGAAACATCATTCATTCCATCAAAGCAATCCCTTCCCTTTCCTATCCTCATCTCCTTATCGTTATATTCATCTCCCCATCCTTATCTTCCTATCCTTCCATCATAGCATCCCTTTTCATCTATCCATCTAGTAACCTTTTCCTCATCCAAATCCTTATGCCCTTATCCAATCAATCGAACCAATCATTTTCATCTCCCAATCTTCATCTCCTCTACCCTCATCCCATCACATAATCCCTTGTCCTTGGTCTCTAGCCATAGGCTACTCCCCATACAATCCAATGTCATCTATTTAATCATCATCACTTATGCTTCTTTTGCACATCTTTTCACTCTCCTCATCCCATTTTATAATCCCTTTTCATTAGTATGTCCCCATCATATCATCCTCCCAATTCATCTTTTGATGATTTGGGAAACTATCCCATCCCCGAGCTTTGTGTTGTCACCATCCTCTAATCCAATCCAATAGGTCTATCTTGTCCCATCGTGTCAGTCCAATCATTTTATCCCCTTATGTAGGGTTATCTCATCATCTTTTATCCATCATTGTCTTTGGCCTTTTGTCAAACTACGTTGCCCCTGCGCTTTCATGTAGGAAAGGTCGATCATTTGATCCGCCCCCAGGGTTCTGTCCATCCATTCCTTTATCATCTATCATTGGTCTTTGCTCCTTTTCTCCATCCTATCTTTATCATCCATGAAAGTCTACATCATGGTTTGTCATCAGCCTTTTATCAAACTACGAGAGCTCTACGCTTTCACGTAGGCAAAGCTAATCTTTGATCAGCCCCCGAGCCCCTAGATTGCTAGGATGTTTCAATCTCCTATCTTGTGTCATGTCTCTTGTGTCGTGTCGTCAAGCTATGCCCTTATCTCGCTGGTTCATATCAATTTTGCAGTTTAGTATCCACCAAATGAGATCCACTTGAATCAGTAGATCCAATCAGTTTTGAATATCCTATCTCATATCAATCTTACAGTTTAGTATCCATAGTCGGTCTCAACAGGATGTATCCTTCCTAACAAACCTCATCAATCCCATCCATCCCCTTGATCCTATGGCAAAGGACATTTGAAATTGATTGTGATCTTTGGATGCTTTTGTCTTTTGTTTATCATTTGAACTCCCTATCATCACTTGTCATGGTCACCTTGATCCATCATATCATGGTGTGCTTTGGCTAGTCAACATAGGGGTGTATCTTGATCTTTTCTTTGTTGTTGTCTTCTCGCTTGTCCCATGTAGTACCCACCAAGATCCCTGAGGTCTTGTGTTATGCTGGGGCATCCTCGTGTGCTTGTGGTTATCCCAATACCTGGCCCGACCAAGGTCATCACGACTTTGGGGTGTTGGAATAGCCTTCTTGTTTGATGTGTTTGTTTCATGCATTAGATACTAATCTTCCTTGGTCATTTATACCTTGGTGTATCGTGTCTTCTACTATAGCAAAAATTAGTGATCCAAAGATGGAAAATTACATTAGGATTGCATTTCACTTTTCATTCCATCCTCTTGCATGTATCCCCCATCCATTCATCCTTCATCATGCTCCCCTCCCAATCTTCTACTGCCTTTTCATCCTTTCTTACCCATCACTTTGCATCATCTTCTTCATCTCCCCTTGCATCATCTCTTCCATTTCGAGAGCACACTTGTGTTCTCTTCAACCCGCATGTCCTCTCGAGGGGGCATCCTTCATCCCTAATTTTTATTTTCATTTTCTCTTCCTAGTCACTCCTTTGAATGACTGGGGCATCTTTCCCAATCTAACCATCTTCTTCTAGGTTCTATGTTTTAATATTCTTTGAAATGATGCTACTTCATAACACTATCTCAAAGAGGGGCAAAATGTAGACACCTAAATTTGGACACTTAATTTATCCAAATTTATCCTCTTTTTTCTAAACATCCCCTTATCTGCATTAATTAAGTAATATCACTATTATTAATTAATCCCTCTAAAGTTCTTCTAATCCCTAAGGTATCTAATTAAATAATTAAATAAATATGCCAAATTTACTCAATTCCCTTTATGTCACATCCTCCATCATTTTTATCTAATCCTAATTATTTCTCCTAATCCTTTATTAGGATGTGTCACATCCTCCAAATTTTGCAAGTTGGCCTTTGATCTATTTTAGCCACCTAACCCTCCTCTAATCCTTCATTAACTAGCCTAATAAACCTCTCAAGGAATTTTTAATTCCTTTTATCCTTCCAAGGAATATTAAATTCTTTTTTCTCTTCCCCATGTGAAATCTAACCCTCTTCTAATCTTCATTAATTATTCTAATCAAGTACTTGCACAACCTTAATCAATTAACTGAGTCAACTATATTAAATTCTTTCTCCTTTCGGAGAAGGCACTCCATTTCCCATGTGAATTTTTAATTCACATTTAAACCCGCAATGAATTTAAAGGAATTTTAAATTCCTTCTCTCATCCCCATGAGAATATTTGAAGAATTTTTAATTCTCCACATATCCTCTCACCCACATGGGGACAAGTACCTCCTTTATGAGGAGATCTTGTCCCAATCCCAAGGTACTATGCACTCCCTCCATGTCATGTACTATCCTTCCACCTCATGTACACATCGCCTTTTTTAAGCCATATCACATGCCACATGTCAAGATGTGAGGGCTTGTGAGTTCTCAACTCACTTTATCCCTACATCTTGATCTTGGTGGCTCAATCCCAACCATCCATTTCCCTAGAGAATTCCAAAATCTCTATAAATACTCCCTCTTTTCTCTCATTTTGAGAGAGATCATGCATTGTAGCCAAACTCTTGCAAAAAATTTCTAGGAGCCATACTTAGCCATTTTTCACACTTGCATACACTTTCATCAATTATCATATCATCATCTAGCTTGCATCTTGTGCCATCCAAGGAGCATACAACACCAAAGATCGAAGGGCCAACCAAAGGATCAATTTGAGACAAGGTAAAAGGTTCCATTTGTTGCCTTTATTTTGCATTGAATCCAACTAGGCTAATCTTGAGGTGTAGGTTGTTTTTAGTGTTATTTTGCACTATTTTGTTTGTTGTTTGTTTTAAAGCACCTAAATTCACCCTATCATAGATACTTTTGAGTAGCATTTGGAGGAGGCTTCTTTATCTTGAAAGGAGATATTTTTCTTTGGGTTATGTTCTACAGTCATTTTTAGGAGATTTTAGATTGTTATCTTCATGAATATGGCCTAGAATGCCTATTTGGAGTGTGACAACCTTCAACATCAGCATGGAGAGAATTGAGAAGAATTCAAAGACATCACACTTTACCATTCTTCCCTTATCTTCTTTTTAGTAAAGGGAAGAAATCTTGCATATCATCTTGGTTTTATTTCTTCCTAAGGGGAGGAATGTTCTATGAGATTGGATGATCTTCAAAATTCAATAAAGAGCATTTAAAGGCCTTGCAAGAGACTGTACATTGAAGTGGTATGTACATTCTCTCTTCTTCTTACCTATGGGGGGAATTTTATTTCACATGGATATTTTTCCTCCTCATTCTTCAATGAGAGAATTTTTTTTCATCTCTTTTGCTGAGGCTTTTTGTCCCACTAAGTTTTCTCATTTTCTCTATTTGTTAGAGATTACATTTTTTCATGGATACCTATCATGACCTAGTAGGTAGGACCCGTCATCATCAAAATTTCATTGTTTGCATTGGATTATTCCTCCCCGAGTTGCACTTAAGGGGGGTGTTGGTGTGAATATTGAATTTTACCTAACTTGTTCACATAGTAGGTTCTATTCACATGTTAGGTTTACTTAGTTCCTAAGAACATTTCTAGAAGTCTCATTTGGAATTATATATTATCTTATCTATGTCATTTTCTTCTTGCTTCCTAAGTAACATAATATTTGTTATCTCATGAAATTCAATTAAGAAACTTATCATGATCCTTCCTAATCTTATGACTCACCTTGGCTATATAACCAAGGGTTTTGTCATTTGGGAATCAATCCAATTGTAATCTATCATTCACATCATTTGATAGAATAACATTATTCTCTCATAACTGATCTCGATTGTACTTTCATAGAAGTTTATAGATCTTGGGTGGCTACAATATTTAGCCAAATATTGCATTGTTTAGAGTATTTTATACCAACTAGATTACAAACCTCCATCTTTATCATTTAATAAATAGGAAAATTTCAAACTACACACCAAGTATGCTTCATCAAAACCATGCACCAAGTCTATAACCCAAAATTGATTGTAGTCTTCTAGATTAAAAATATAATATTATCCTCCAATTCTCATTTGTAACTTATCAATTTGGGTGCTTCATCTTAGCGTACTCAGACCAACTAACATACTCCTTATGACATGCATCATAGAATAAGATAGTGCTATTCAAGGTTCTAATATAACCATTCTCTTTGACGCTCTTATATATATCATATAATACATTACAAGTAACTCCCATCTTACAATGTTAAAAGATTCTCATGCACATCATGATGGCATTAGACACTTATTCAAAATATTACACATTACAAATATCTAACGTTTTATGAATAGGGAAACTTCAAAGTGGGATTTCATATTTCTCATCTAAAAATAAAATAATAAATAAATATAAATAATCTCGAGGTATTTTTGGTATAAATAATTCTTAGGGACCACTATGGGATCATGTTGGCTGTCAAATCCAAGAAATTATAGACAAGAACAAGTAATGAAGACAAATTTCAAGCTCTACTTCTAAGAAGTTACAAATTTGTTTGAATTTTGGATGTTTATCAATACAAAATAAACTTGATTATATGATTATTTTCGACATGGATTGAAGGAGGGCATTGCCAAATTGGAATATAAACCAAAATTCTTCTCAAGTATGTGGCCTTTACTAGATATTTATAATTGTTTCACTATAAATCATGTTTATTAAAAGAAGTATATACATTCTGACTCACTTGATACTATAGTGATTGATCAACTAGAGAAATTGGAGACTGGTTCTTCAAAGGACCTTTAGCCAAACCTTGTTCGGAAGGTGGAAACTACTCTTTAATATTTTCTTTAATGGTGGGTAGTTCCTTCTTATCCCACAAACATATTATCTATGATTTTTTGAGGCTTTTTTTAATTTTTACCTTCCCCTTGAATGAAGATTGTACATATGTTTAGGATCACAAGGGAGTTATGTACATGATACATGCTTAGGGACAAATCCAAATGATGGTTTCCTTTGGAATTAATTCCCTCCCTAAAGTAGAGAGGATCTGAAAGGGCTAACTACTTTCCATTCACTATTGGCTTGACACTAAGTAATAGGCTATATATCCTATCTATTTTAGTAGGTAGTGTAGATTATCAAGGTCGATGAATAGTTTCATGCTTTACATCCCTCTTATTTAAAGTATAGTTCTTTCAACAACTATTCTTAACTAGATGTACTAAAATTCTTCTCTATAATGTTTCTGCAAAGATATAATATGATGGCAGTAGTGCCCTTAACTATGATTTATTGATGGAAAACTAATTTTTTTATCATTTGTTTATTTGATGATTCCTAAAAATATTATTAATTAATATGCTATAAAATTAATAACATTTAGACTTGTATTAATATGAAGGGCTTATATTCTACAATTGTAATCTTTTAATTTTAAAAATATTGAATATGATTAGTTTATTGTCATTTTTATTATTAGAAAACCATTCGTCGCTTATATGGTTTAATTTATTTTTTTATTTAAAATAAATAAATAAAACTAATATTAAGTAAAATTATATCGATAAAAAGGTGATTGATAATTAGAATTTTTTTATGATTTTTTTTAATTATAATTTACTAATATATTACCCTCAAATATTTTTCAATTAAGATATTTATCTATTTAAAAAAAATGATTTTAATAATTTAAAAATATTTTTTAATTATTATAAAAATATTTTTATATTATTTAAATAATACTATTTAACTTGTAAATATATTAAAAAATGTTTACTGATGTTATGGATATAAATATATCATTAATAAAAAGATATAAGTATATTATGTTTTCTACATTCTTAATGTATAGAGAAATAATTTAATTGTTATTATTAATCTCTTAAATGTGAAATTGTTTCATGAAGATCTCAAATTATTTCAATTATTAAGAAAGTTAAGAATTTAAATATCAAATTTTTTTTTTGATTAATCAAAGATAAAAAATATTAATAAAATGATGTGATTATATTTAAAATAGAACATGTATAATGAGATGTATATACAGACAATAAAATAAAAAATTAGGTCATTCAAAGTGAAGAGGATATAAAGTGGGGTAGAAGAAAGTGCAAAGAGAGAGTTACACAGGTAGCTTCCAAGAAAGGAAAATTAAGTGGAATATGAAAGAGCCAAGAGGGTAGACCGTGGTAGTGGTGGTCATATCATGGACAACATTATTGCGGCACCATTTTTAACTCATCTTAGAATGCTCTTCTTCGATACAGAGGAGGACACGGGATATCACAAACATTTTTTTCCTAATTTTTTCTCTCTGTTGTTGGAAGGACACAGCGCACTCGTCAAAAGAAAACATATTAAGTAGAAATCAGAATTACAAGTTTTGGAGCTTTCACACCAACAATCAAACTGGTAATAAAAATCTTAATATTATTCAAGACGGCTATACAGGTCAAGGGTCGGGCGTCGAGGACATTATTGAAAGACTTGACTTTTTCAATCAAATCCACAATAGATTTTCTCCTTCTACAATTTTCTTCATTTCTTCATTTGATGTTGTGGGTTTTGGCTGTATTGTGTGACAAGGAGACCAAAGGAATCTTATAACTCGATGAGGGCTTAGTGCGCACGGGAAATCAATTCTACTATAAAATTTTGTGGGATGGGGTAAATTTATATAACGGCAAGAGCAGGAAGAAGCACAAATCACAATTGCTGGTCATGAGCATCATCTGGAATATAAATGTGCGTATATAAAGATATAAATTATTTTGAAGGAATTTGTTGCTAAATCATTCTTAAATCTTGATAAGTGTTTGTAAGTTATGGTAGGCGAGAGGGGTTCATAGTGACGCGGGGTCTAATAGTGAGGACAAAAGTAGTCCTTTGTGGGCCCTACAATAGAGTGCATTAATATCCAATTGTAAAATAATTTTTATTCATAAAGTAAACAAAGCCTATCGAATCAATATATAGATAAAAAAAGGTTGTATACTTGGTTTATATTTGTCCCAAACACAAATAATTATTCACAATATTACATGTCAAAGAATATTCAAAGCCCATCTAACACCGCCAACAAACAATCCAAATTGTTTTTGAATAGCTCGTAGCATGAAAACCTATAGCCAAAATATAAAATTAGTATAACCCGCACTCAACTTAAATATCATCGGTGTATTACATCACCAACAATATATTCAAAAATCTTATGCCACGAGAACAACTAACAACTAATAATGTTCATCCCATCACCAAATCCAATCAAACCCACTCCCCTATGGTAATTTCCTAGCAACACAACACTCAAGAAAAATCAATCATTTGGGTTTGTCCCATCAGTTGAGTTCTAGCACACAACTACTGATGCCTTCTCATCTTTTGCCAGCTGCAACAAACAAAAAGTGTGTTAAAGCTACCAAAATTGTCAAAGAGGAAAACAAGGATTGGACACCATAAGTACAAAAAAACTCTACAATTGAAGGCACTGAAACAAGTTTTCACATTTGATAAAGGAAAAAAATTAAAGACTCCATACCAAACTAGCGTTCAACAAGTAAAGAGATTTACAAATTCAAAAATGCATTACTCAATCATTGCCAATTTCCATTTACCACGTCTCACTTCCATATCCATATCTACATTTTCTTGGAGGTAGTTGCAAAAACAACAGAAGCAACAACAACGTCATGCTATACATATATTCTACTACTATTAATTCTTTATGACTGCAAATGCCAATTTATTGTATGCTATGCAAATATTTTTCAAACATTTTTAACTCAATATCTATCATTTCAACCTTATATTGTTTACATTGAGTTTTTCTTTTATATTCTTTATGCCTAGGAATGCCAATTTGTTAGGTCAAAATAACTTGTAACTCAATATTTGGGGTTTCAACTTATGCTTTTTATGAATGTCAATGCATATATGTTGAATACAATGTGATTGTTTTATCCAATCCACTCTAAGCGCATAACATGAACTACTTTCATTTCAATTCCTAGGTTTTCATATATATTCTATATGCCTAGGAATGTCAATCTATTGTATGCAGTGCAAATGTCTATCATACTAATGAGTAACTCAATATATGGAGTTTCAACATATATTGTTAATGAATGTCAATTCATATCTCTTGTATACAATGTGATTGTTTCACCAATCTATTCTAAGTGCATAACATCAAGTTCATTTGAGTTGAATTCGAAGGTTTTCAAAATTTTCCTATATGCGTGGGAATGCCAATCTTTTTTATGCAATGCAAATGTTTCACACTCAGTTGTAACCAAATATATGGGCTTTCAACTTATAATGTTAATGAATGTCAATGCATTTCTATTCCATACAATGTGATAAATAAAATCCACTCTAAGTGTATAAGACCAATTGTTCCCAGTTCAACTCAAGTTGTTATCAACTTTTGCATTACAAACAAAGTAGAATGATAAAATAAAAATCAAACTGTTTGCAACCGTTGCATTATAAAATGTCGACACACATAATAAAGAAAAATATTATGTTCATGCATCACTTTAATATTACAGTGTTCAATGATGGTTGTCTTCATTGTTTGAAACATGTTTCCTACTATTTATACGTGCAATATAAAGCTGACATGAGCACCACACCAATGACAAAGAGAGACACAACAAGGTTGCTTGCATGTAAAAGAGAGGTTAAATTCCCCTATGTGATAGAAAAAATGACCCTTTGCTTGACATGGGATTAATTCATGATAAGTTCGACTTAATGAGGTCTTAATCTAGTGTTGTGAGGCAGTTTATGTGTCCAAACTAGGTCTTGGACCCTTGCAAATCAAATAACATGCTTTTAACGATGTCTTGTAAAGGTGTTGTAAAGTCTTGTAAAGGAATTTCATGCTTTTCTAGATTTAATTAACCTATTTCTCCTTAATTCAACATTATAAAATGTGTTTAATGACATTATTACATCAATCTAGAAGGTTCTTAACTTAAACTTAATGATAAACTAGTGTTGTAATGTGTCTTGCACATTCACATTGGTTCTTATGCATTCCTAGGCTATGTGCACCTCATTTTAGTGTTGTAAACTATATTTAATCACACTTTCACATTGATTTATGTGTCCCAAGCCCTATTTTGCATTCACATCATCACTAATAAGCCCCTATTAACCCATATTGTGCATCTCGATGCCTAAATTGATCAAATACCCTACAAGATGGCATTTTAGACCTTATTTCCTAATCTCCTGGCATCTGAGCTGTCACATAGGCCCTTGTGGGACCCATTTACCATGCATGGCGAATCAGTCCCATCTAAGTGGGACCCATTTTCCATGTGTGGTGAATGAGTCCCATTTGGCTCAAATTTTGACCTTTGAGTAGGAAAAAAATGAAATTTGAGTTTAATTTTGCTTCATGTCAGCCTATGATGAGGTATTAATGAGATACTAAGGCACAAGTGTGTATAAATAGGTGTTTTTCTCCCCATTTTACATCTTACATCTCACACACATACATTGTACACATCATTCATCATCTATCTTCTATCTCAAGTCAAGCAAACTAGGGCTTTCATATTGCAAGTCGTCAGTTGATCTTCCTAAGACATCCAAGGGCTGATTCTACATGTTATGTAGCAAAATTTCAAGATAAATTGTCATGGAAAGGTAATCCATTCATTGTTGCATGCTTCATTCCTTTCTTTCATCATTTTGGTATAATTACCTAAACAGGGTTTGACCAAGGCAAACCCCCATGCCCTAACAATCAACATTTCTTCTTCTTTTCTTATGTGTTTGCAAATTTAAGTCCTTTAGAAGCTTAGGAATCATTAAATATTGCATTTCCAAGTCATTCATGTCATCTCTTCATTGAACAAGGAAAAACATCAACAAAAAGTCACTTTAGACCCGAATTCAATAGTTTTAGAAGTAGACACCTGTAGGAAGAAAATAGGAAAATCTAGATATACAGAATCAACTACAAACTTTTTTGATTCCTGTAGGTGGACTAATTAACCACCCATGGATAATGAGTCCCACCATTAGGCTTGAAAAGTGATTTTGTTAGAATTTAGCTCCTGATAGTCAGAAACCTATTTCCAAGACTTTTCATCTTAAGCAGGACTAATTCACCATGCATGGTAAATTAGTCTGAGTGGTCATTAACAATGATTCATGCTACATTCCAAAACCTTCCAATAACATCAATCTTCCTCCAGGTGCATTTTGTTCAGTTTCATCAATTTTTGTTATCATTTGTTTAAGTTTCTAGTTCATATTTGCAATCAATACTATGTTTTCCAACATCTTGCATTAGATTGGTTTACATTAATTTATTTTCATTTGAAAGCATTCAAGCACATCCACACACACTTCACATCCATTTCCCATCTATTCATACATTAATCTTGATTCAAACATTGTGCATTTTGATCCATCCTTCTCCTTTTAGGTTAAATACCCTAAAAGAGCCAAGAAGGATTTGGGTGCCAAAATACTTCATTTCATTTTTGTGAACCTATTGTTTGAACCCCCTCTTTTTTAATTTTGGAGTCCATTGATCATCCTATATTTTCTTGCATTGTATTTTGCATTAGTTAGCTTGCATTCTAGGTTTTTTTTTTTTTCCATGAGTAAAAGTGCATAATAGGCTGCATTTTTGCATCCTTAATCCTTGAAAAATTCTAAAATTCTACATTTTTCATTTAGGCCTACTTCATAGCACTCAGAAAACACCAAAATCAGTTACAAATTTCTAAAAATTCTAAAAAAAGTCTATATTGGGACTCATTCACCACCCTGGGCGAATCAATCCCTTTTTACTACTTAAACAACATTTTATAGAACTCAAAAAAAAAAATTAGGATTTTGTTTGGTGCCATAACCTATATATATATCAGTTAGTTACATTTCTGTAGCATGCATTTCATAAAATTTAGTATTAGTTAACTCATTTCATGCATGGTTTTGCTCTCAAGTTTGCATTCTCATCTTATTACATCTCATAATCAGTCAATTGTCATCTTTGAAATTTGAAACATTGTTCTTCATTTGCATATTTTATTTAGCATTGTTACATTTCAAGCTTGTATATCAATCATTCCATCATGTTTTCATTACAAAATTCTATAGTTCTTATCTTCCATGTTCTCTTTTTATATATTATTGCATGTTGTAAGCAACTTTTGTTAAAAGCATATGAATATGAGGTCCTTTCCCCTCTCTTTTTGTTCGCCATAGATCCCTCTCCTAGTTCCCCTTTTGTGGATGAGGTTGGTTTAGTGAAAGAAACTTAGATATTGATAACACTTACATTTTTTCTTCTCCTATTATCTCTCACACTTGTGAAGTAGATATTTTAGTACTAGAAAAACCAATTGATGAGAGTTATGACAATCTAAGTTGTTTCTCTCCTCTTACCTCTCCTATTAGACATAACATTACTATAGAAGATGACATCACACTAAGTAATCATGAAGATCACACAACACAACACAACGATGAGACCATAGATTCATCTCCCACCTCCTCCCCTATTTGTGAGAATATTTTTGTGAGTAATCATGGAAATCATATTATTTGTGAGGATATGTTGACATTAGATGATCAAATCTTTAAGACTTATGACAATCCTCTTTATTTTTCTTCCCCTATTTTGGAAGGAATCATTGAACAAAGGGAGGTAGTCAAAGATAATAATCTTTCCCCCTTTCCTAATTTTTTCCCCATCCAAGAAGACATAATTAAGCAACATGATCCAATAATTTAAAAACAAAAATGTGATGCTTTTTCTTCTCTCGATGCCTCTCCCACTTGTGATGAACCTAGTTTGCACATTTCAACCTTATATGAACATATTACAAGCTCTCCTAGTAGGGTAGATAATATGGGACAAGAGAATGAGACATTACACACATCAAATGATTGCATATAGTCTTCCCATAATCTCCCTATTATCAATAATCAAACAAATTCAACCATTAATAACTCTTTGCTTGTGATGAAGTTATTTTGGATGAACCAAACCTTAATTGTCAGAAACATATGGATTTTTGTTCTCCTGAGAACTCTCATTCTAGGGAGAATATTATGACTCAAGACAAAGATAACATACCCTTCAAAGACAATGAAGACTCTCACTTGTTATGGGATGTTAACATCATTCAACCACAACTCCTCCTTTATCCCCTTTCACATAAACCTTCACCTAAACCCAAGTATACTCTCTACCCACCTTCACACAAACAATAAACTCAAAATAAACCTCAATTCATTCTTTAACCACCTTCACATACACTTCACCCCTCCAACCAACCTTGATACACACTCTACCCCCCTAAAACTAATGTGTTGCAGCAATCTAGTAATGATACTGTTGCTCATACATATAACACTTGACATAATCCACAACTGCCACAACCAATCCCACCTTCCTTACCTTTACCCAATTTGCCTAGTGCTCCTTGTTACATCCCACAAACAAAGGAGTATGATCTTGTTGAACAATTAAAGAATACTCCGACAAAGATTTCTCTTTGGGATTTACTTCAAAACTCACCAAATTCCCACAATATTCTTCAAATAGCCTTACAAAAATTTGTAGTTCATCCTAGTACAACTCCAAATGATGTGGTAGCTTTAATCCCTAAAAAAAATAAAACTAATCTTGATATTACTTTCCATCAACATGAGCTCCCTCCTTTAGAGTTACAAAAACAAGATGAAGCTTTCATGATTATATTGGAAATTGTGCCTCAACTTACTGGCTTGTATCTCTATTCAAGTCTTCATTGTTGGTTGATCGCTAGAGTTCCTAAATTTGTAACCTTGTCGCAGAGTTTGGAAGTTTCATAATTTTTCGACTGATCGATTTCCTTCGTTGTCGTAACATCAGTGATTTCTGTAACTTAAGAACCTTGTCACAGAGTTTGAAAGTTTCATGATTTCTCGACTGACCAACTTCCTTCATTGTTGCGGCATACATGATTTTTGTAACTTAAGAACCTTATCGCGGAATTTGAAAGTTTTGTGATTTCTCGACTGACTGACTTCCTTTGTTGTTGTGGCATTTGGGAACTTCTAACCAACAATGGGAGTTACGAAGTTTGTGTTTTCTCCGACTGGATGACAGCGGTATCAACTTGTTGCAGTGATCAGTAAATTCATAACTTGTATGCGGTGGTTATGAAGTTAACATTTTGAGCGACATGTCGATAGTTTTCTTCTCGTTGACAGGTATGTGCGTTCGGTGAGAACTCTTGGCGATAGTGCTTCTCTCGCCAACAATTTGTGTTTGGTATGAGCTCTCGTCGATAGCGATGGTCTTGCCGATAGAGTTGCTTGTGATGGACATCGGTGAGATGTCTTTCTGATAGAGTTGGTCTAGCTAATGGTTTTGTATTTGATATGACTCTTGCCGATGGTGGTCACTTTTGCTAATAAGGACAGTTGTTTTCATTGTGATATCAGGAAGACTTGATTTGTCATCGGTCTGACTTCTTAGGGTGTCGCCGATACCTTTGGTCTTGTTGATAGCTATGTGTTTGGGATTTTTTGCATCAGGGAGACAAGGTTTGGTGTCTCACTGACATATGATTCAATTAAACTTTTTGAGCGAATGTCTATCCTACGTGGTGTGTTTTGAGCCAATGAAAGAAGTAGAATGTGAATCGTTGGTAGTTGAACAATTGTGACCATTCATGTGTGGAAGATCAATAGGCTATGAGAGAATGTATTACCCTTTGCAATAGTTGATGACAATGAACAATTTTTTGATGCAGTAGTGTTGCTCGACTGAACATGGATTGATCTGAGTGGGTTCATTATATGTGTCTGAGAGCATTGTGAGATTAATTTTTTGTACAAGATTGATCAGTGAATGTTGCTGCTATAATAATTGACATCAGAAAGTAAAGTTGATCTTTGTATGTAATTTTCTTTACTGTAATACAAAGAGACTTTTCTTGGTGTGGTGGGTTTTTCTCCCGTAAGGGTTTTCCCATGTAAATTTGGTATCTTATTGAACTGTTATTGCAAAATTTAAAGTCATATCTATATTCTTCCCTAAGGTTTTGGCATTAGGAGAGTTTGTTCTACACCTAAGCTTTCCTTACAAGTGGTATCAGAGCCTAGCCAGTTGTGTTATCCTTGTGGGTACGTTGGGATTTTTATGTCAATTCTATTTAGTGGGAGTCTTGTAGAAGTCTGGTAATTCAAATTATACATTAAGATGGCAAGCACGTCAGGAAAGATTGAAATTGAGAAATTCATTGGCAGCAATTTTGAGTTATGGAAACTCAAAATGGAAGATCTGTTAGTTGATCATGATCTTTGGCTTATTTTGTTTGGAATGAATCCTACAGGCATGACGCAAGAGGATTGGGACCTTGCAGATCAAAAATCAAAGGGGATGATAAGGCTCTATTTATAAGACTCCGTTCTTCTAAATTTTCATGAAGAAAAGACAACATCCTCTTTGTGGAAAATACTGGGAGCTATTTATCAGGGTAAGTCCTTGGTGAATAAGTTGTTCTTGAGGAAGAAGTTGTACTCTTTGAAAATGTAGGAAGGAGCATCTATTGTTGATCATTTGAATGCTTTCAACATGTTGATTGGTTAGTTAGCATCTGTGGGTGTAAAGATTGATGAAGAAGATCGTTGTATGCTATTGTTGTTTTCTTTACCAGATTCTTGGGATCACTTGGTGGTGGCTATCAGGAGTATCTTTTCCTCTTTTAAGATGGAAGATGTTGTTGCTTCTTTGTTATCAGAAGAGATGAGAAGAAAATATTCTGAGATGGCAAAGGAGGCTCTTGTTGTTCAAGGGAGATCGAAAGAAAAAGGAAAGAAGAAGGACAAGAAGTCCAAATCCAAATCAGAGGGGAGATCAAAGTCTCCTGGTAAGAAGTCCAAGGTAAAGTACTAGAATTGTGGGCAACCTGGTCATGTCCGAAAGGATTGCAAAGAGGAGAAAAAGAAGAAGTATTCTTCTGACAATGATTCTTCTTAGAGCGATGCAGATGCTTTCATTGCAACCTTGGCTACATAGGCATCAAATGATGTCATGCTAATTGATTCTAAAGCATCTTTCCACATGACATCTCATAGAGACTGGTTCACTAAGTATGAAAAATACAATGGTGGAAGGGTGTATTTGGCAAGTGATTCATCTCTGGAAATAGTTGGTCATGGAAGAGTTAGAATTCAATTCCCTGATGGAAGAGTGAACAGAATCAATGATGTATTGCATATACTAGGCTTGGCTCAAAATTTACTTTCTATTAGTAAGCTGAATGATGTTGGAGTGCAAGTCACATTCTTTGGAAATGGCTACAAGATGACTAGAGGCTCAATGGTGCTAGCTAGGGGTGCTCATATTGGTACCTTGTATAAGCTGGATGCACATGATGTGCAATGCAATAGTGTCTCTGTAAAGTCATAAAAGGCTACACATGGAGAAAAGGAGGAAAATGTTCCTAATAGTTCAAAATCTATGGAAGTTAAACTTCCAACAGAAAGGACTATGCTCTGGCATCATAGGCTAGGTCACATTGGAGAAAAAGGTTTGAAAACCTTGAAAAATAAAAACCTGGTTGAAGGGATTGATGATTGTAACCTCGAATTCGAGTTTTGTGAACATTATATATATGGTAAACAACATCGTGTTTCATTTTACTCCAATCCTCACAAATCTTCTGGTTTACTTGATTATTTACATTCTAATGTTTTTGGTCTAGTAAATGTTCCTTCTTTGTCTAAATCAAGATATTATGTGTCGTTCATTGATGATTATTCAAGAAGGGCATTTGTTTATTTTTTGAAAAGTAAATCAGAAGTGTTCAGTCATTTTAAGGAATTTAAAAACCTTGTGGAAAATCAGACTAGAAGAAAAATAAAATGTTTAAGGACTGACAATGGTAGTGAGTTTTGTTTTGATGAGTTTGAAAGGTACTATAAAGATTATGGGATTAAAAGACATAAAAACACACCCTACACTCTGCAACAAAATGGAGTTGTTGAAAGGTTCAACAGGATAGTGATGGAAAGAGCATGAAGTATGCTAAGAAGTGTTGGCTTGGAGGAGAAGTTATGGGCTAAGGCAGTTGCAACAACATGTTATTTAATAAACCATTCTTTGAATTTTTCTCTTGTTGAGAAAACACCTTTGGAAGCATGGTCTGGAAAAAATCACTCTTTGAGACAAATTTGTGTCTTTTGCTGTGAGGCATATGCATATGTGCCGAATAAGAAAAGGTCTAAATTGAAAAAAAAGGATGTTAAATGTATTTTTATTGGTTATAGTGCTAGCATAAAAGGATACAAGCTTTGGAATCCTGATACATAGAAGGTTCTATACAACAGAAGTTTTATTTTCTGTGAGCTGAAGCCTTCTACTTTGGATCTATAGTCAGAGAAAAAATAAAAAAATAAAAAAGGATGTAGTTGAAATTCCTCCAACACCAGATAAAGAGGAATTGAAAATTCAAAATGTACCTGAAACTAAGGAGAGCTCAAGTAATTCTGAGAGTTCTGAAGAATAACAACAACCTTAGCCTTAGCCTATGAGGAGGTCAGTACGTGAAAGAAAGCAACCTGATAGGTATGGGTTTTCTTTGTTAGATTCTTCTTGTACGTATGCTTTAATTTCTAGCACGGATTAGCCTAGGATTGTGGAAGAGGAATTTAGAATGTTTGATTCAAACTCTTGGTTGGAAGCCATGAATGAAGAAATGGCATCTTTAGAAAAGAATGATACTTGGAGTTTGGTGCCCTTCCCTGAAGGCTAAAAAAGGTTGTTGGTTGCAAATGTGTATTTAAAAAGAAAATCGGTCTAGATGGCAGTGTGGAAAAGTATAAGGTGAGGTTGGTTGCGAAGGGGTATTCCTAGGTAGAGGGAATTGATTATGGAGATTTTTTTTCTCCTGTAGCTAAGCTGATGTCTATCATATTTCTTTTGTCACTTGTAGTAGCATATGACTTAGAGATTGAATAGATGGATGTGAAGGAAAAATTTCTTCATGGTGACCTTGAAGAAGAAATTTATATGTCCCAGCCTGAGCACTTTGTGGAAAAAGGTAAAGAAAATTTGTTTTGCAAGTTGAAGAAATCTTTGTATGGATTAAAACAATCTCCTAGAATGTGTTACCAAAAGTTTGACAATTTTTTTTTGTCATTAGGATTTGTAAGATCAAAATCTGATCACCGTGTGTACTTCAAAGCTGAAAATGATCGTGCTCTTATTATTGCTCTCTATGTTGATGATATGTTGTTCATAGGAAATAGTAAGTTAATGATTTCTAATCTAAAATCTTAGTTGTCTGCAAATTTCAATATGAAAGATCTTCGTGCAGCCAGTTATATTCTGGGAATGGAAATAACCAGGGACATGAAGAGTAGAAAACTTTGGCTCAGTCAGAGTAAGTATATTAATACTATTCTGGAGAGATTTTGTATGACTGAGTGCAAGCAACTAGTTGTTCCAGTTTTGTAGGGAACGAAGCTATCTGTTGAAGACTATCCAAAATCTCCTATTGAGATGGAGGACATGACCAGAGTACTTTTTGCTAGTGCAATTGGTAGTTTAATGTATGCAATGGTCTATACAAGGCTAGACATTGCCCAAGTAGTGGGAGTACTTAGTCGCTTTATGGAAAATCCTGGAAGGACACATTGGGATGCTATGAAAAGAGTATTTAGATATCTGAAGGGCACTTCAAAATATGCTTTGTGTTACCATGGAAATTTGGTTAAATCATAGATGACTCTCAACATTCGAGGCTATGTGGATTCTAATTGGGTAGGGGACATTGACAACAGAAGATCCACCAGTGGATATATTTTTATGATAAATGGTGGTGTAGTTAGTTGGATGAGTAAGTAGCAGGCTATAGTCGCTTTGTCCACTATAGAGGCAGAATACATGGCTCGATCAGTCAGAGTGCTATTTGTTTGGTGATAAATCCTACTTTTCATGCTAGGACAAAACATATTGATGTGCAGTATCATTTTGTGCAAGATATGGTGGAGGATGGAAAGGTCTCTTTAGAAAAAGTGGATACTTTGGAAAATGTTGCAAATGCATTGATGAAACCAGTGACCACTAAGAAGTTCAGGTGGTGTGCTAGTTCGATGGGCCTTGGAGCCCATGACCTTCATTAACTTTGAGTTTGAAGGAAGCCAGTAAGTCTTTGTCAAATGGGATATTGCCGGAAATTGTGCCTCAACTTACTGGCTTGTATCTCTATTCAAGTCTTCATTGTAGGCCGATCGTTGGATTTCCTTAGTTTGTAACCTTGTCACAGAGTTTGGAAGTTTCATAATTTCCCGATTGACCGAATTCCTTCGTTTTCATTGCATCGGTCATTTTTGTAACTTAAGAACCTTGTCGCAGACTTTGAAAGTTTCATGATTTCTTGACTGACCGACTTCCTTCGTTGTCACAACATTGGTGATTTCTGTAACTTAAGAACCTTGTCGCAGAGTTTGAAAGTTTCATGATTTCTTGACTAACTAACTTCCTTCGTTGTCGTGGCATTTGAGAACTTTCTAAACAGTAGTAGGAGTTATGAAGTTTTTATTTTCTTCTACTGGGCGACAGTGGTATCGGCTTATCATGGGGATCGGTAAATTCATAACTTGTATGCGGTGGTTATGAAGTTAACATTTTGAGTGACATGCCGATAGTTTTCTTCTCGCTAATAGGTATGTGTGTTCGGTGAGAACTCTTGGTGGTAGCGTTTCTCCCGCCGACAATTTTTATTCAGTATGAGCTCTCGCCGATAGCGATGGTCTTGCCAATAGAGCTACTTGTGATGGACATCGGTGAGATGTCTTTCCGATAGAGTTGGTCTGGCCGATGGTTTTATATTCAATATGACTCTTTTCGATAAGGACAGTTGTTTTCTTTGTGATATTGGGAAGACTTGATTTGTTACCGGTTTGACTTCTTAGGGTGTCACTGATACCTTTGGTCTTGCCGATAGCTATGTGTTTAGGATTTTTGGCATTAGGGAGGCACAGTCTGGTGTCTCACCAACATGTGATTCAGTTAAACTTTTTGACTGAACATCTATCCTAGGTGGTGTGTTCTAAGCCAATGAGAGAAGCAAAATGTGAATTGTTGGAAGTTGAATAGTTGCGACCGTTCCTATGTGGAAGATCAATAGGCTGTGAGAGAATTGATTACCCTGTGCAATAGTTGACGATGATGAACATTTTTTTGATGTAGTAGTGTTGCTCGACTGAACATGGATTGATCTGAGTGGGTTCATTGTATGTGTCTGAGAGCATTCTGAGATTAATGTTCTGTACAAGATTGATCAGTGAATGTTGTTGGTGTAATAATTGACATTAGAAAGTAAAGTTGATCTCTGTATGTAATTTTCTTTACTGTAATACAAAGAGATTTTTTTTGGTGTGGTGGGTTTTTCTCCCGTAAGGGTTTTCCCACATAAATTTGGTGTCGAATTGTGTATGTGTCCATTTCTCTTTTCTATTAATTCCTTTCAAGTTTATCTTATTGAATTGTAATTGTAAAATTTAAAGTCATATCTGCATTCTTCCCTGAGGCCTTGGCGTTAGGAGAGTTTGTTCCGCACCTAAGCTTTCCTTATAGATTATTGCTCAATACAAATAGATAGGAATAAAATGAACGGTTATTGATAATGGTTCCACCCTTAATGTGTGTAGTATGGATCTCCTTGATTGATTAAAAGTTGACAAATCACAAATAATACCTTATTATTTCTCTATTTGAGGATTTGATAATACAACAAAGCAACCACCTGGTGTAATCACTGTGCCTATTATGGTTGGGGTGGTTACTTTGCAAACTCCTATTCATGTCATGCCTTATGATCTTTCATACAATCTTCTTCTAGGCATACCAGGGATTCGTGAGATGAATGTAGTGCCTTCAACCCTTCATCGTATAATGAAATATGTTGATAACAATAAAATTTATCAATTTGAAGTAGATCCCAAGCTTGAAAGTTGCTTGCACCTTGAAAAAAGAGCTACAAGTCCTTTGAAAACATTGATTCCCACATCCAACATAGAAATAAAACACAACGATGAGGAATGGCCATCTAAATTATTTGGTGATGATTGGGGATCCTTAGAATTCATACCATCAGTTATGGGAAAATACATATTCACACAAAATAAAGATGAGAAACAAGAACAACCAACCTTTTGAAAGCATTTGCCTCAACCACTTTAAACAATGCCATGAACTACACAACATCCCTTGACGAACACAACAATGAACAACCACCTGATTCCAAAGTAGTAAAACAACTTTATTGAAAAGGGTATGACCTCATGAAACAACTTGGGTATAGTGGAAAAGGTTGTAGTGCTTGAGAACAAGGCATCCACAACCCTATAGAGCCAAACACGCAACAAACAACTCATGGTCTTGGTTATTCTCCTTTGACCAAGATCACCAAACTTTCACTCAACATCAATACTATCACACAAGACTCTTCCATTATTCTTCCTTATTCACATGTAAATAACTTTAGTTGCTACTCCTTGCCATGTAATAGTTGTAGGATAATCACATACTCACTATGGCATGTTTTGCATCCATCACAAGGAGCAACATACCATCATCCATTCCAAGCTCACCTTTGTCCTGCACTAAGTGGGGGTAAAGGGTTAGCAAGCCTTATCCCCATATGTCACTTGTCATTTTCTCATTTGGCTAATCGTTAACCTTTCATGAACGTATCAAGATCAAGCTTGGGATGTGAACAACATGTCATAAGATTGACTCGATTGTGACATACTCTCTTTTTGTTCATAACACAACTTATTGGAAACATATGACTTGGCATAAGGATTTTCAAATAATCTCTCATATTCTCTTCTACTTTAAAGAAATTTCTCACAGTAATTGTGTTAGCAATTCCTTTAAAGTGGGGGGCATATAATACCATAATTCATTTTCATTCTTGGTTCCTAGTGTAGCCTTGTCATTTATATGATGCATCCATCACTTTGTGGATGACATTAGGTGTAATGTCCTTCATAAGTGTGACCTTTCTCAGAATATTACATTCTTGTTTGTGGCCTGATGTGACATATTGCATCCTCTAAGTTATGAATACACTATTCTTTGTTTGGTCCTCTCTTGGAGACATTAGACACAATGTTCCCTAAGTGACTGACTTGGCATGAACTGATCAAAACTCCTTTGAAATTATTTTACATTACATTTTTACATTTTATTTTATTTTGCATTTTTTCCACCTTGCATAACACAACTTGCATGATTGTGGTACTTTCTTTTTATTCATGACATTTTTCCTTGTGGTGCCTTGTTAAAGTTATCAACATGCATAACTTTAATATGGTTGAGCAGGAAGCCCACCTAGTGGCATGGCTTTTCCCCATAGCCACCTTTGTGCTTGTGAGTACATACCAACTAGCGTATGTATTTCACCTTTTGGGATTTCTCACCCCACGAACAACTAGTTCTATGGCCCCAAAGTGAGTATACCTTTCACCTTTCTCACCCAGCAAACAACTAAGAAGTTTCATCGGCCCAAAGTGAGTACATCTTTTCTACCTCATCTTTCATTCTCTTCATTCTTGCCATTACATGATTTTGTATCTTGGGGGCTTGACTTAGGATCTTTGATCCTAGGGGCTTGTCCACCTCCTTTTATCTTTGTCATTCTTTGTCATCTACATTTGAACACTCAAATCTCTCTTGAATGTCTACTTTAGTGTGAGTTTGAAGCAAATTCATCCTCTCACTAAAGTGGGGGATAAATGTGTCGTAGAAAAAAGGACCCTTTGCTTGACATGGGATTAATTCATGATATGTTTGACTTAATGAGGTATTAATCTAGTGTTTTGAATCATTTTATGTGTCCACACTAGGTCTTGGACCCTTGCAAATCGAATAACACTTTTAACGACGTCTTGTAAAGGTGTTGTAAATTCTTGTAAAGGACTTTCAAGCTTTTCTAGATTTAATTAACCTATTTCTCCCTAATTCAACATTATAAAATGTGTTTAATAATATTATTACATCAATCTAGAAGGTTATTAACTTAAACTTAATGATAAACTAGTCTTGTAATGTGTCTTGCACATTCACATTGGTTCTTGTGCATTCCCAGGCTAGGTGGACCTCATTTTAGTGTTTTAAAGTGTATTTAATCACACTTTCACATTGATTTATGTGTGCCAAGCCCTATTTTACATTCACATCATCAATAATAGACCCCTATTAACCCATATTGTGCATCTTGAGGCCTAATCTCTTGGCATCTAAGCTATCAAATTGGCCCTTGTGGGATCCATTTTCCATGCATGGTGAATCAGTCCCATCCAAGTGGGACCAATTCACCATGTGTAGTGAATGAGTCCCATTTGGCTCGAATTTTGACCTTTGAGTGGGAAAAAGTGAAATTTGAGTTTAATTTTGCTTCATGTCAGCCTATAATGAGGTATTAATGGGATACTAAGGCGCAAGTGTGTATAAATAGGTTTTTTTCACCTCATTTTACATCCTACATCTCACATGTATACATTCTACACATCATTCATCATCTATCTTCTATCTCAAGTCAAGCAAACTAGGGTTTTCACATTGCAAGTCATCGATTGACCTTCCTAAGACATCCAAGGGCTAATTCTACATTTTATGTAGTAGAATTTCAAGATCAATCATCATGTAAAGGTAATTCATTCCATTGAACTACATGTTTCATTCCTTTATTTCATCACTTTGGTTTAATTACCCAAATGGGGTTTGACCAAGGAAAATCCCCATGCCCTAACAATCAACATTTCTTCTTATTTTCTGATGTGTTTACATATTTAGGTCCTTTGGAAGCTTAGGAATCATTGATGATTGAATTTCCAAGTCATTCATGCCATATCTTCATTGAACAAGGAAAAAAATCAACAAAAAGTCACTTTCAAACCTGAATCCGATAGTTTCAAAAGTGGACACTTGTAGGAAGTAGAAGGGAAAATCTAGATAAATAGAATCAACTTCAATTTTTTTTGATTCTTGTAGGTGGACTAATTCACCACCCATGGCGAATGAGTCCCACCTATAGGATTGAAAAGTGATTTTGTCAAAATTTAGCTCCTGGTAGTTAGAAACCTGTTTCCAAGACTTTTCATTATAAGAAATTGATTTGCCATGCATGGAAAATCAGTCCTAGTGGTCATTAACAATGATTTATAAGACATTCCAAAAGATTCCAATAATATTAATCTACCTCTAGGTGTACGATGTTTAGTTTCACCTATTTCTATTATCATTTGTTTAAGTTTCTACTTCAAATTTGTAATCAGTATTGTGTTTTCCAGCATCTTGCATTAGATTAGTTTACATTCATTTATTTGAAAATTTGTAAGCATTCAAGCACATACACACACACTAAATATTCATTTCCCATCTATTCATACATTAATCTTGATTGAAACATTGTGCATTTTGGTCCATCCTTCTACTTTTAGGTGAAATACCCTAAAAGAGCCAAGAAGGATTTGGGTACCAAAATCTTTCATTTCATCCCCCCTAAAGAATAACTTAATGTACTTGAGTGCACAAAAATCCTCAACCAACTGAGGTATTCATGGTAATTACTACTTCTACTAGTAGGTTGACAATAGCAAATGATAGCAAGAATATTCTACAAATGAAATAACACAAACATTGCAATGTGCATCCCAATGTGAATACAGAAAGGTGTAGAAGATACATGACACAATAATGCTACACATTTAATAGTAAATCAAAAATATAATGACATGGTGGATGGACATCTTGAAAAAAATAATGAATGCCTATGTCTTCCCTCGGCTCCTAGACAACCATCTTGGTTGGTAGAGGGATCTATGAATCTAGTTAATGAAAATCTAAGTCTTCTCTTGACCCCTAGCCAATTGTCTTGGTTGGTAGAGGGAGCTATGAGACTAGGTATTGAATTACATTGGGAAGAATAACATGAAACTTTTTTACTGCCATCTCCACATACCACATTTCTCATATAGAAAATGCTAAATTACTATATAAATTCCAACAAGAAAATATTAAGGTACTAGTGAGGAAGAGGAGGACAACATTGACAACTAGGTGATTGAAACAATCAAATCCCAATATATTTCAACAATTAGTAAATTTGTGAAGGAAAAAGAGAAGCTAAAACCATTATAAATGAAGGAAAGAGAGCAAAAGAGTGAGCAAGAGAGATTTTGAAAGAAACTAGATAGAAATAAAAAGAGAAATTAGGATGGAAAATAGGGGATTGCAATGAGAAAGATGGAAAAGTAATCCTACAAACCGGTTATCAGAGAATTGCCCCTTGTTTTAGGAATTCTTGAACATATACATCACTCTATTTGTTGTTGGTGATGTTAGTTCAAGTATCATCTCAAATTTAATTTGCACTATAGTTTGTGTTGGACTTAATTTATCAACGTTGTTGCATGTAAGTTGCACTCAATTAAAAATCCAAATCATGTAACAATAACTCAAAACGTAGCAGTAGGAGATGAGAACACATCTCCAAAAAAATTTCTTGGGATTTTTTATTAAGGTTGAGAGCGACCATCCCTATAATTCCATCAATTATTGGATCTTTTTTTATGTATGTTGAAGACTATAAGATAATACTCAATTGTTAGCTATTTACTTTTGTTGCTGGGGATTGTAATATTCTGTTATAAATTAAAAAAATTGTCGCCATGTACCTCACCAATTGTACATCTAATTTTTTAATTTTTTCTCCATTTCCACCACCCACCACTTGTTATGAACCAATTGGTACATGGTGTTCCTAGTGGGCCCACTTTTGGGTCTGATTGACAATGGAGCAATTCCACCTTTGGAGGCAACATGAAGGACACCAAGAATTGGGTCGAACAGACGTGTCACATAGGAAAACTTTAGCACCCCAAACCTCTAGTTGAGAGAATTAATTGCACATCACCCCCATTGTTGGCTCCACTTTGAAAATTTCCTTCAACATCCCTCTTAAATTACTCAACCTAAAAAATACATAATTCAATCTTGATCAAGGTTCATTCAATGCTCCAAATTCTCACATATCTTGCTCATTGTCATTCATTTCCTTTTCATTTTTTTAGAGTCTTTGTTTGGTTAGCCACCCATACATGTTTGTCTTTGCACTATACAACTGAGTAATGCATTAGAGAGGCTTCATTTGACCAAAGAATTTTTAGTTTTAAACCATGTTGTATATACTCTCAATTTGAAAAGTATAATGAAATAAAGTTTAACAAAAAAATGCTTCAAGGAAAGACAAGTCTCTTCAATAGTAGAAACTCAAATGATACTACAATTTTCTATCCTATACTATGTAAATGTTCTTTCTAGCGTTATGCACATTCCTATATGATATATTTGTTGTTAAATGGATAAGTTTACTAGTTTTATTGAATTTTGATCTAGGCATGCCTAGCTAGATGATGTAGATTTTGTTGGCAATGTAGTGCAATTTCTTATAAATTCAAATCTACTTAATTATAGTGAAACTTTGTTTATGATGATTGCTTGATTGGGCTGAAATGTACAATAATATTTGCACTGTTACATGGATATGACACATGATTTTTTTATTTGAAATAATGTGGATGACAACTAAATGGAAAGGGACACAAAGTGCATGTAGATGACAAATATTTTAAAACTATAAATATGCAATAACAGTATAGTTCCAACAATAATCACACTATAACAAGACAACCTCATTTCTATTATTTTATAACCTCCCTACCTACTAGGTCACACAATTAGAACACACTTGGGATACTGATTACATCTATACAAAAAATTATGCATTAATAGCCACAAACAATATAACTTAAATCCCCATATAGCCATGCACATAGCACTCACAACATCATTTCCATGATATAGATTGTATTAACAAAAACAACCACTTAGGCATTATTTTTCATCCCTTTTATTCAACTTGTGTTTCATTTCAGTTATGTATGTACATATGCTATAATGGATTTGGGGTGTATTTTCTTATAATATAATGGATTTGGTGATAAGACAATCTTGGTTCTTAGTTATTCTTGTGGCATCAGTTCTTTGAAAATATTGGTGGTGATGTAATACATTGAGTGATATTTAAGGGAGTGTTGGTTATACTAATTTTATATTTTGACGACATGTTTTCATGCTATGGCCCATTAAACATCAATTTGGATTGTATGTTGGTGATGTGAGATGGGCTTTGAATATTCTTTGACATATAGGATTACAAATAATTATTTTTGTTTGGTACAAATATAAACCAACTATAAAACACATCATTTAATCAAAAGCAACTTCAATTGTATGTTGGTGGGAACAAGTCATGAAGTGAGATAAATTTATTTAATTGTGTCTAAAATCAATTATATCGCAATGAAACAAATCTGAAAACCAAAAGCTGAAAATAAATGTAAGGCATCAAGGTTTGAGGACTAGGAGTACCTCTTAACAAGTACCTCAATTGTAGAGAACAAATTGTAAAATCTATTTTAGAATAATTATTGGGCTTATTAGTGCTTATGTGAGTATTTATAAAATAAAATATATTAACTATGTCATACCTAACCTATTGTGTTTATGTATGAAATGTTTTCCTATATTATGTCATGATGTGATGTTTATATATTAGTGAAAAAAAATTATTTATTTATTTTTTGATTAAAGGCATATGATAAATATTTGATTAAAGTTTACCAAAATTTTGATATTTAAAACATAACATGAGTGTGTGAATTATGATGTAATATGTTTTAGTAAGGTTTGCAGTAGACATTGAAAGCAATTTCTCTTAAATAGTCATATGAAATGCCTATTATTACATGGTTGACTTTAAAAATAAGTTAAACAATTAAATTAAGTGTATACCAAGATTACATAAAATAAAATTTATAAACATTAATTTCTATTTATTGACTGTCTTGCTTCCAAGGCACCCAAAAAATATAACTAGTTTGGTATTAAACTCTATATTTGTTGCAAAAAAACCTTGAAGTCTAACATGTGGTGGGTGTGTTAGAATGTTGGTATTATCAATACCTCTTCAAATGTGTCATAAGTCAAGGTTTAGGGTTTACAAGGGAAATTTGTTAATGTGGGGGAATCTAACTATTCATGGACTGAAATTTTCACAAGAATGTGAGGCATGCTTGGATGGATTCATGTAACAATGTAATGGGAAGTGAGGAAAGATTATACTTAGATAGGGAAGTACTGATAGGTAATATCTCCTATTATTTTGTTATTCATTAAACAATAATTCACTTTGCAATTTTCTTTGTATATTTGATTGTTACAATGAAATATGGAAATGATTTGACTAGTTCTCATTTAAAGGTATTTTTTCCATGCACTTATATTTTTGTGTTTTTTGTTGTGAAACCAATCATTTTGCAGATGATCTGTATTTCACAAATTTTCAATGCACATATCTATATATATATATGCACACACATATGTACATAATACATTTTACCAAGCATTCACTCTGCAATTTTCTTTTTATATTTGTTTGTTACTAGGAAATACAAAAGGGTTAGAGTGGTTTTAATTTCATTGATAATCTTACATGCACTTCTATTATTTTATTTCCCATTGCATAATCATTCAATGTATAGATTTGTATTTCAGAAATTTTTAGTGCATATATGTATATCTATATGTACATATGTATGTAAAGATGTATGTACATATTACATATATATGTTGTTGTAAGTATGATTAATTGGTGTTGTCATTCATGTCAACTGCTAATGGTTGAGAAGTCATGATAATCATTTGATTAGTTTCATTATATTGTTATTAGTAAGCGTTACTAGTGTCAATATCTAGTGTTGCTTTGATAAGCTTATGTTTGTGTATGTCATTTGGGTAAGTTATTTTGTTGCAGTTAGTAAGTGGTGAAGATGATGATAATGTATCTATGGTGCTTTGTTTCCAAGTGTTTTTGAGAAAATTTGAATAATAGAGGAAACAGTGCGTTGTAGAGGTGTTATGGCATACATAATGGTGTTCTGGGTTTTCTCTAAATTTATTCTCTGTTGAAGTTATGCTTGTGTGGTTTGGATATGTTGATCAAATGCATTCATAAATATTATATTCATAATTTCTTGGTTTGGATCATTGTACAGAGAAAGTTGTGTTCACTAATGTGTGAATTATGTTGTATTAGTGTCTAGGAGAAATGGTTTTGCTTCTCATTTCTCCATAGTTTGTTTTTTGGTCTTGCAATTTTGGAAGTTTCATGATAAGGTTCATATCTATCTTCAATTGAAATTTTTCATGGTTTTGTGCTCTACAATTTGATTTCTTGAGTTATAGTATGTGGTAGTTTATCTAGGTGTACATGATGAGTATGTTCTTCAACTGTATGATGTTGTGAAGGATTTGTTGGATTTCAGGGTGTTGATAGAATATTCTAGATTGTTTTTAAGTATTGTGTATGCTCCATAATTTTTCTATGGATTTGAGCAAGCATGTACTTAAATGTTAATGGTGTTTACATAGGTTCGACCGACCTTGGGTGCTTACACTAATTGTGGATTTACTTTGGTGTTTGTGGAAGTGTAGTGTGGAATGTATGAGTTGATTTAGGTTCAACTTAATGCGAGATGTGGTCCAACTTCATTCCTTTCCACCACAAGAATTTTTTGGTGCCCAAATAATTTGAATTTGCATGGTTGAGGTGCATAGTAGATCTTGGAGAATTTTTTCAAGGTTGAAGAAGGTACAAATAAGTGTTGTGATGATGGAGGATTGGAGTGTAGTATGTATGATGCAAATTGTAGATTTGTGAAGTTAAATGCGAAGATTAATGTGTTAAACTACTCACTAACACATTTGACTACAAAATCCGACGAATTTTTTTGACGAAAGATGTATAATTAGATGTATTACCGGGTGCTTGTGATATTTAATGTGTAATTTTCAATTTTTTTAAATTTTATCCTCAACATTCATCGAAATTTTGATGAACCTGAGTTTTCGTCAAAATTTTGACGAAGTTTTTTTGTCGAAAATCAAATTGTGGCCGAAATATATAAAAGTGAGTTCAACTATTTATTGCGACAATGTTTTGCTATTATCCCCAGGTTGAGGGTAGTCTTTTTCTTTTTCTAGAATTCATTTATGAAGTCAGATTTGTACTTCTAGGTTTGAAAATCATATTTTAAAGCAACATCTCATCAAATTTCATTTTTAGACTTGTGCATTTTTAGAATTGCATTTCTAGATTTTGTTGTGCAAGTTCAATATTTTGATTTTAGGAGTCTAACGATTGGAAATCATAGTAAAATTAGAATTTAATCAGTTCTAGAATTAGTATTTTAAAGTGTTTTTTGGGGACATTAACTTTAGACTATCTTCTCTTTTGTAGGGGTGGTTGCATGTCAAACTTTTTTGGTCTAAAATATCATAATTATTAGATTTTGTTACCTATCTATGATTAAAAATTATTGAAGTGTGAGTGTGATATTTTTTGAAGATCTAAATGTTCAAGCTTGGTAAAGAAAAATCATGTAAGATAATATTAGTCCAGAAAAAAATGAAGAGACATGTGATCGATTGTGGGCTAGATTGAAAAGAAAGGGTGATGGGAAATATTATTGTCCTTGCAATAATTGCAAGGGGTTAAAGACGAGAATAATTTTAATCACAATAGCTGAGAAACATTGTAGGAAGCATGGTCATGTTGAAGGGGGGCATGATTATTGTCCATTGGTAAGTTGTTCATTATATGTTTCTATATTGATTGAATTTGTAAATGTTTATATCATTTTTACATTATATATATATATATATTAAATCACTTGATCATGATCATGGTTTATTTGTGTCTATTATTATTATAAAGGTGGGGTGCCCTAGGGAACATGCTATGGGTTATCATGACCTGAAGAATGTGGTTTTGCAAGTGGAGGAACATGGAGCTATGAATATCGAAGATTTAGTTAATGATCCTATGGAAGAAGATGATCATGTTCCAAAAAGCACAATTGAAGATGTTGGTACAAATACATTGATCCATGACACATTTAGTGGCACGGCTGATCATGATGATCGAGATGACTTTGATGATGTTCATGATTTACCTGTAATTAAGAAGGCATACGATCCCCTTTATGAAGGCTCCCAAACAAATCTTCTCTCTGTTGTATTTTTGTTGGTAAACTTGAAGGTTATGAATGGTTTATCCAACATAGAAATCTCATAGATGCTAAGGTATGTCATTTATGCCATATTTTTTCATCTATTTTAATTGTTGTTAGTTCATCACTAGTAAATAAAGGATGAAATATGTAACATTAATATTCTTTATATTAACAAATTATTTTCTATTGTAGATTGATTGGTGAATTTTTTTTACCACCATCAAATATTTTACCTTTCTCATACCAAGATTTATCTAGCATTATGAAAGGTATTGGAGTGGAGTATCAAGCAATAGATGCATGTCCCAATGCTCATATTATATACCATAAACAACATGAATTTGCAATAGAATTTTGAGAATGTCATATCAGTAGATATCAAACAGATCAACTAATAAAAAAGGTGCCTCTCAAGGTTCTTCATTATATTCCCATTATTCCATGTATGCAATGATTATTTAGGTGTGAAATCTTAGCACAATTTATGGATTACCATGCATGGAATAGGAGTGGAGATGAAATTCTTTGAACGCCTGTGGATGGTTCTCCAATTAGGGACATGGAGGAAAAATGGCCATAGTTTAAAGAAGAACCTCGTAATTTCAGGCTTTCATTGGCAGTGGACGATGTCAATCCATTTGGATAGATGAGATCTATTTACTTGGTGTGGATTGTTTTTGTTATCAACAATAACATTCCTCCATGGATGCCAATAAAGAGGGAGCACATAACGTTGGCAATGATTGTTCTATGTATTTTTTTACATCAATTTTCTTTAACGTAGTAGCATCTCATTTGTCTTATTTGTTGCATAATGACTTATATTTTTTTCATTTAATAGTCATGTACACTAATTTATATATATTGCAATAAAATGGATATAATAATTATGTAATGTGTATGTTCATTCAACTAGGTAAGTACCAAGTTAAAGATATGAATGTATATATCGAGCCTCTTATCGATGAGTTACTAAAGTTATGGAATGGTGTCACTATGTATGACATCTCTAAACCAATAGGACAAAGACAATTTCAATTCCATGCAATGCTTGTATGGACAATTCATGATGCCATAGGGCTAACACATTTTTGTGGTATGTTATAATGTTCGACTGTAGTATAACGATATTTAATTTTACGAAGTAGATATCATGCATATTTTTTAAATAATCTATTCATTATATATAATTATAAAAATTGACATATTTAATCCAATTATATATGATCTTGCAGGTCTTCAAACAAAGGGAAAATTTTCATGTCTAATTTGTGGTCCAAAGATGAAATCTCGCCATTCAACAAGTTTAGGAAAGCAGGTGTTTGATGAGTATAGGCACTTCCTCCACAAAAATCATAAGTATCGAACTACTGAAAAAAATAATTTCAATGGGAAAGAAGAGACTACATCAAAACCATGAAGAATGACACCTCGCCTATGGAAGTTGGAATATAATAGAATTAATCGTCAAGGTTATACATTGAATCAAATTATTTATCTATCATATATGATATGTTTGAAATTTATATTTTTATATTGTATTGTGCTTACTCATGTTGTAATTGACAATGATTTTCGTTAATTTGTTTAACTTATATGCTACATGAAGGTCATCAAGGAATTAATGGTTGACTTCCACAGGGACTGAAAAGTTATCCCAAACAATTTAGTAGGTTGCCCTACTATGAGCAGCTACAAATTGTGCATTTTTTTGATACAATGCATATCAAAAAGAATATAACAAAAACGTTATGGAAAATATTGGATGGAAGGCATGAAAAAGAAAAAAATTGTCAAAATTTGTAGTGACATATAGGAAGCCAATCATGCAATCAAAAAATGTCATTCAATTAAATAGCGATGGAGACCAAATTAATATAAGTTCACTTCCTTGGTTATTAACGGAGCAGCAAAGCAATGCTTTAAAAGAAGTCATATGAAAAATTTGATTTCCCACAGGATTTGCTGCGAACATAAACAATATCATAACAAAGAAAGGTGAATTTGGGTTAGAGATGAAAATGCATGATTGGCATACCTTCATTAAGGTAATTATTCTGGTATTTTATATATATATATATATATATATTTGTAACTACATGTACTTTTTAGTGTATTATGTTTACTACTTTTGGAAAAATAATGAAAAGATCATTTTATAATTGTTGCAATATGTTCTACCTCTATCTCTCCCAGAAAACTTCGACAACAATGTCAAGCAAGTTATATATGATCTTGGAAAATACATGAGGTAAGTAGTGATATTTGTTTAATTTGTTGTATAGATCTTATAATTGCCATTTTTTTTACTTGTTATGTAATATATTATCTATTTTTGTTAAATCTCATTAATATAATTATGCCTTGAATCACTTGTAGATGGCTGTCATTTAAAGAAATCCATAAAGAAGATATAAATTATTGGAAGAGAAAAATTCCTTGTCTAATGTGTGAAATGAAAAAGTGTCTACCTTCAACATTTTTCAATGCATAAGAACACTATCTCATGCACCAAGTTGAGGAGATTGAATTGTGTGGACCTGTACACACAAGGTCAATGTAGATGGTTGAGAGGAACTTGAAATTTTTGAAGGCTTTGGTTAGACAAAGATCACATCTTGAGGGTTCTATGGTGGAGGGATATATGGTATACTAGACCATGGTTTACATTACTGAATATCTTCCTAAGTTTGCAGCAAAGATCTATGTAGATCGCATTTGGGATCCCAACTCCATTAACAAATTCGAAGGGGAGTACTTGATGCGGAAAGGTAGATTGAGGAAAGTAAGAGATAATTGTAAGATGGTCATGGAGATTAATGAGAATACATTTTACATTGGTTTTTATGTATATTGTACTTATTTAATTATTAATCTTCAATATACATCAATTATAAATTAAGGTTGTATACCGTGGTAATTAACTAATTATACGTCATTTTTGAATTTTAATTTTTTTTTATATAGTTGGTCAAGAGTGGCATGCACTACATTTGTACATTGCAAAAAATCTTGATTGGATGATGGTATGGATTGAACGATGTCAACAATCTAGTCGCACATTAACATAGGAAGGTGTGGCTTCATTGGTTAAAGAATCTCATTGTAATGGAGATTTGAATGTTAAACCAAGGTAAATTGATTTAGCATATGGTTTAAGAGAAAAATAGGTACATATAAATGTATTAGTCACCACGATTATTTAATTATTTTCAATTATATTGATGTATATATGTGTTGATATTTTTTTCTTTGCATACATTGGCCAAGAATAAATATGTTTATCAACTAATCATATTGCAATAATTTTTACATTTTTGACATATTGTAGGTGAAACACAACAAGGCTATGTGGTGCAATGGTCATAAATTTCAAATCAAAAAGTTGGATGGCACGAAGAAAACTTGTGATTCTGGAATAATTGTAGTCTTTCAAGTGACTAATGTTTCATCTAGAAGAGACATACATCCAGAAGTATAATAAAAAATGATATTATGGGATTTTAGATGATATACTTGAGTGTGACTTTAAGTCCTTCAAATTAGTTCTATTCGTCATCCTATGGTATAGGCTATGATTAAATGAAAATGATCGCGAGAGAACTGATATTGAACATGATAATGGATTTACCATGGTTAATACAAGGTTGATTGAGCGAGCTAGAAATGAGCCCTATGTTCTTCCAAGTGAATGTGAGAAGGTATTTTACTTAGAGGTTCTAGGTAAATTGGGTTGGTCATTTGTTGTTAGACATGATCAAAGAGGAAGGTCGATAAATTATAATGTGGTGGAAGAAGAAGATACCGAAGAGCTAGAAGATGATGTAAATGATGATTAGGATCAACATTTAGTTGATGATGCGCCTGATGAAGATGTCAAAGAGGAGGAATTAGATCATGATGATGTAGGAGTTAATGTTCATGAAGATGATGACATTATCAAAATTGATATCAATGACAATGATGATGATATGACCAATCCTTACAATGTTGAATCTAGATCGGATGATATAGAAAAAAATTTGGATGAAGAAGAAGATCAATTACATTTAAATGTATGAGTTATACGATTATATTATCTATTTGATATTAATTTCTTCATAGTATTATATTTGACTTATGTGGTTACATAATTAATTCATGATGTTTTTAATTTTTATGCCATTACATAATTAATTCATGATGTTACAACTATTGTATCTATCCTAGAAATTTCCATATGATCATAATGAATAGTCTTTTGGGAAATTTCATGAAAGATGACACATTGATCGTAGTAGTGAAATAAATGAAAAGTTGTTTAGATCTTTTAGACCAATGACCCTTCGCAATGTCATTTTTAGGATCATCTCCAATTTGATTACTAGGAAACATAAGGTAGGATTCGATTGGCTTATCTTGGAGGAACATTGTGGCTTTGTGTAATGTGAGCAAATTTTGGATGGGGTAGTGGTGCAGGAGCACCTACACCTCATCTTTTATGCTTAACAATGTGATGATAATTAGGGAGTTGAATAGGTTGGTTTAGGCATTTCAAGAATTTTTTATTGTGAATAAGGTCACTCAAGACCATTAGTCATGTTCTAGGTGAAGTTTTGATTTATGAGTTTGACTCTTGCACTAAAGAGTTTTGTACCCTTTTTAATGCAAATTAGAGAATTTACATGTAAAAGGGTGCAAGGTTATTGTAATTTTAATAATAAGGAAAATATCAAGCCACTAGCATGGTCTTAGAGGTTTCCTAGGAGTTTCAATACATTTGAAAGGTCAAAAAATTAAAACATTTCAATAGTGATGTTAACAACCTTGAAATTAGTGTGTTTTATGTTTCATGTGATCATAAAAGATTAAAAAGTCAGTTGTAGAGGTGGTTGTTCGATGGTTGAGGTGTAAAGGCCTTTAAAATGAATAAAGTGATCATTGGAAAGGTTCTTGATGGTTGAGGATTTAAAATACAAGCTCTTGACATTCAAAAATCTGTGTTTTTCTTCAAAATTTCTATATTTTTCTTATTTTGCATCACTATACGGTCACATACAACCATATTTTGATGTGAAATCAATTCCACATCATGAATATATGTGTTAGATTTGATTTGAATCTGATTTTCATGCTTAAGACATTGATTTGAGTTAGAAAGCTTCATTTCTTTGTATACAGCTCAGCTACCCTATTTTTGAGGGTTTTCTAGTCCAAACATGATATAAAGGGGCTCTTACACTTTTTGTGATTACCGTAGCTTGTGTAAGAGGCCCCACGGATACTATTGTAATTGTAGGATGCATGAATAGGGAATATGATGAGAAATAAAGAAGGTATAGCTGTTGTCCTCAAGAGTTTTGTGAAGAAAAGCATGTGAAATGAGAGGTTCAAGCCTAGGTTTCAATAAAAAATGTATGAGAGATCTGATTTTATCAATTTTTATCCATGTGCAGACCTAATGGGTTGTTTCTGAGTTGGTTTTGAGGTCTGGGAGGTTGTGGAAGTATGAGATTCAATAAACCCTCATGATTTTGGCCTAAAACAAGGTTTTTTGGGTTTAGCAAGAATTTGGTCATACAAGTGAAATGTTTTTGTGGATTTGAAGGTTTGAAGGTTGTTAGCTCTCAAAAAAGAAGGTAAGAATACCTCAAGAGGTTTCCAATATTTTGATATGTTTTAGGGTAACAAACAAGGCCAAATGACTTGGACCTTCTTATCTTTAGGTGTTGCCAAACCTAGGTGGGTCTACCTTTGCAAATTGAGCAGACTTAAGTGATGTGATTTTGCTTACACCAATCTATTCACAATGGCAATATTATAGTGAACAGATATAATTCTAATAAAGTGTATGTGTAATATTAGAATAGGTTCAGTTAACAGATGTAAAAAATAAAATGGATAAACTAAAAGATGAAATGAGTGAGACTAGTGCCTTGTTGGGTGTATGGAGTCTAATGAAGATCTAGAAAAGTGTAATATATGATGGCAATAATTCAAACTGTTTGGCACACATACGTAGTTTATAACTTGTATAAATGTACAAGTAAATGACTGAAAAACTCTACTTGAGATAGAATGACAATCCTAGTTATGTGATTCTTCTTATTGATCCAATTAATACTCTTCAGTTACTGTGATTGACTAGAAGGGTTTAATCTTTACTTGAAACAACCAAATAATCACAGATCACACAAATACAACAAATGTGTATCGGTATTAAACTAAATATATGCTTGATATATTAATTTAAACAATAGAAAAACATCAAAATGGAGACAATCAAATAACTGTATAATTCCACAAACAACCGATACCAAGATTAAGCCACAAGTTTAGACATCTTCATTAACTTCATCAAAATTCATACATGCATTTGAGTCTTTTAAAGGAAATTTACATTGCAAACTATCTACTGTATCTTTCTCCTATCCGCCTATATCTATTTTACATTATGAAATAGATATAAATATATGAAAATTGTGAAAGGACACATCCTTTTAGAAATTTCTTTTTCTTAACAATAATAAAAAACTAGAAATTATGCTATATTAAGCCATAAATGGATGTTTGACAGATAATCTAGGAAATCTTTTCGCTCGTGTACATATCAACATCCTCCGACGCATTCCTGATGGCTATCTCCATTTCGATCATCTTCTCATTGTGTTCACATGCCTCGTCCATTGTTAAATCATTTTCTATGGTTGTCTCCAGAATTTTTTGCATCATCGTCTTGCATTCCTTGATCCATCTATCTTTTCCCTTTAGTTCCCCTCCATCTTCTAACAACATTGGTACTCCCATTTTTGTGACATTGATCATTCCCTGCTCATCACCTTGCAATTCTTCATGGAAGTCTATATGTTTTTTTCATAAAATGGGTGGCAGTATCAATAGCTATGTTATCAGGAGCATTCCTTTGGTTTATTTCCTGAAACTTCTCTTGGATCTTGCCATCTATCCTCATATGTTCTTGTACTGTAGTAAAATTATGTGAATGTGTTCCCCATATCTTACTCAACCAAGTGATTAAATTGGTCCGCCTCTTCCTTATTATTGCAATGAGTGCATCTCAATTACCTTGTGAGTACGTATTTGATTCTTCCCACTAGTCTCTTTCCTAGGAACATTCACCATGAGTCAATTCCTTTGTGGATCCTAGGGTGATTCCCATCATGTCCTTCAAGCGATCACTTTATTTGAGTAGTCTCTCATTATTCATATTATACATTTCTTTTTCCTTGATTAGTAATTGGATTTGGACTTTATTTAATTTGGCCACATTAATGCCAATTTCTATTGTAGCTATTGGATCAACCTCACCAAATTTTAACGTCATTACATGTCCAAAATCCTTTTTAGTATCAATTACAAAAAATTTCTTATGTGGAGGATACAGGGCCCATATCATAAGTGATCCCTCATCTCGGTTATACTTAGATCCTACATAAATCTTTGTTACCCCCTCAGGAGTGATTTTATGTGTGGCATTACTATTCTTCATAAAACTATCAAAAACCAAAGCAGAGTTAAAATCCAAACTAGGAAAGATCATCAAACCTACATCTTCTAATAATTTCCTTCCTTTCTTAGGGGTCATGCTCTTCATTTCTTCTTCCACACTTGATTTTAAGTTATTCAATAGTTGTTCCTCATTACTTGGTGTAATATTCTCCATTGAATCCGTTATTGATTTTCTTTTTAATTTGTACAAAAAGGTTTTAAATTCTGAGGTTTTAATGAATTCATCATCAGCCACAAATGATTTATATGCTATCTCCCTTGTGTTAGTATCTACACTCTCTTCAACATCTGGTTCCCTGGGAACATACTTATAGTCAAGTTCTCAATCTGGAAATTTTATCAATTGTACCGCTAGGCCTACCATCACTAGATGCCTCTTCACCAAAAGATCATAGTGTTGTATCTTGCAATCCCCTATTATAATCATCAACAACTCTTTATGCTTCCTCTTCTTCCAAATTCCTCATCAAGTCATCATACAGATACGGTATGTGATTGTATCCTCCCAAGTTCATTTTATTTTTGGAAAAATCAATATACCCTTCTAGATCAAATCCTTTTCGTGGTGGACCCTTCTTCATGTTGTATTGCAGCAATTTGTTGATAGCCATATCATATCCATCCCTTGCTAATACAGTGAAATCACTGAAGCATAATGTAGTAGGCATAAATTTCTGCTTTCCGAAAGAACTCAAATTCATAACATCTGAATAGTCCAATTTTCTAACAATCTCCAAATATGCAATCCTATTAGGCACCGTCTTGGGCAGAATGAAGGGTGCATCTTCAAATCCATATACTATTATCATGGTTGCATCTTCTAGAAAGTACCAGTCTCCCCAATTGTGGTTGACAAGTCCATTGAAATCCTTAGGCCTTAGAAACCTTTTTATTTCATCGAACAATGAGTATTCACAAGGATGATTGTAAAATTTGTACAGTGGTTTCACAAAAAACTCTTCAAAATGTAGATAACAAGAATTAGAAAATCTGCAATCCCAGGTGGTAGTCCAGAGTTGTACTGGTAATAACCTTCTTTCCTTATCAAATTGTACAACCCTTAGCTTTTTAGGCCACATCTACAATTCTTGTCCATAATAAAGTATCATATGCATTAGGATTGAATAAGAATCCAAGTGCAAGATAGGAGCTCCACTTTTTATTGCCATCAATCCTGAATTAAGTACTTTAAAGATGTGTGAAGCATAATAAAAAAAACCTTGAATTGTGACATTAGATTTCCACTCCAATTACCATGGGTAAAATTGACATGTGCTCAGGGGCCTCCACTGCCAGTACTTGACACACTAAAAAATATGTGTACCTCATGTAGGGTTCAAACAAATCAGCATGGAACAAGGGACCATCACTATCATTCAGTGTAACTAGAACACCATCTTTCTTTGACAGTGGCAACCTCCAACCCTTGTACAAAGTATACATCCTACAAAATTCCTTTTCCAGCTATTCAGGTACAATTTTTTCACCACACTCCCTCTAGGTTAAAAACTTCACAAATGACAACTTTAGATACATGTATAAACGGTTTTTTTGATGGATCACAAATAGCTTTACATTTTGGATTATAATAGGAAGCTATCATCTTCACCAATTCTACATTTACAAATACATTGGGGAAGACTAGTTTCCCTAGGTTTAACTTCCAATGATTGCACATTGGTCTATATCAGTTCCTTCATTGGTAATGAAAAATAAACAACTCATATCCCCTAATTAGGGTCCATATGCCTTGTATATTCTTCCATTTATCCTCTAACTTTTCCACTTCTCCCCTAAGTTGCACAGATCGCCTGGCCTTAGGTCCTAAGCTGGGAAATTGATCAATTAAGTCTTGGCTTAACTTCCTCTCAGCTACCCCCAGTTCCTTCTCTGCTTCAATTTTTTTCTTTTTTCCTCTAGGGTTATTACTCTCACTTTGTTTCCTACCTTTTTCTTTTCCTGAGCTAGTGCTTTCCATTTTATGAATCACAAAACTAGAAATTTAATTGTAGGGAACTTACAAGTTTATTTAGAATTCTTTGACTGCAAGATCCTTTGGCCCTTTGTCTGTTCCTCTGCTGCCAACTTTACAAAATTCTCCTTAAATTACTTTTCTCAATTCAGGAAGTCATGGCACATTTGGTAGTAATACTACCATTAATGTCCTAGCTTTGAACACGAGCATAGTTGATCTTTGAATTTACCCGCTGTCACATCAAATTTTCTATCAGTAAGATAGTTCAAACTTTGGGCGATCCTTTTATTTAGGCTTGACTAATGTTTATTAAACATTCTTTTGGTCGGGGAGACCTTACGTCGATATCACATAATCTATCCATCTGATTCATATAAATGTAGCTAAGAGTCACCCCGATGACTATCTTGATTTGTTTGTGTCTTCATCGGAAAGACATGGTGTATCGCTAAGACATTCAATAATTTTCTCGATTTTATAAGTCTCCCCAATGATTATTCCTTTGATCTTAAGTATGTCATCAATACTCCTATTGATGTAATCTTATTGGCCTGACATAGTGGGTTGAGAGGACATTTTGAGCTCATTTTGATAGCATTTGTCTTGGCGATATTATGTTTCTTTGTTTGGTTAGCAAGACAAGATGAGTGCTTTTCCAATGATATTTCATTGGCGAGACAAATGCACTCAGGATGACTCAGGGATCTTACTCCGATGGCCTTGGTTTGGCCGATACAACTCATTGTGCTTTGATTGGTGAGACAAGATAGGTTTCTTGTTGATGGAACTTCATCGATGAGACCTATATGCTTGATATGACCTTTTGATTTCACCCTAATGGAACTTGTCTTGTTGACGAATCTCTTTATCAGTGAGACCATGGACCGTGTCATCCTGATGTGCATCTTCTTATGTAATTCGATCGGTGTAACATTTATGTTCTTTCACTGATATGCTAAAAAATGAGAATATAATGATTTATGAACCGGAGAGACCTAGACAAATTCTTGTTGATATGTGTTATTTGAATACTACATTTTGGAGGTTTTCATGATATCAAATGGTCAAGAATGATGTGATCATATGTGACTATGATGGATTATAGTCAACATAAGGCTTTGTTTAGGGAATCAACGAGTGCAAAATCACTGTAAAATTTTCAAAATTTAATAGTTCCAATAGAGGTATAAAAATTGCTTCCCCAAGGTTTCATGGGCATACGACAAGTTTAAAGGCTAGTTGCTTTGTAAAATAGGCCTAATCAACCTAATCAGCAGAACCTAGAAAGGGTGATTTTGGTGATTTGGTCCAAAGGATTTGTACTTTCCCTTGAAGTATGTGTAATAACTCCAAAATGGGTGTCTAAAACCATCAAGGGTTTCTTTGGTGTTTTGGTAAAGTTTTGAGTTATTGGGAAAAAACTAGGTTTGCACTGTTACAAGGATTCAAGGAGTCAAAGTGTGAAATCTGACTTCTATTGTCTATCAAGATTTGAGAGTTGTTTGGATTGTTTAAATTGGTCATTCTAAACTTTTTGGAAGCCTCTTAAAGGTAGGCTGATAGGTTGGTTGAGTTGAGCCTCCCAGGTTTACATCAGGTAGTTGTTATTGCTAAGGTGGATCACTCCTTTCTACGAAGGCCATACACTTATGATTGGGTCAAGTGTTCTCTTGTTTTGAAAATTCCTATTTCCTTTTTGATAGGTTATGATTTGATTAGATAGGTTATCAAGCACTTATTTCAAGTAATTTATGTCTATTTTAATTTGTAATTTATTAAATTCAAACACATCCAAAATTATGTCCCTTGCTTTAATTGATTATTATGTTATTTAATTATTAACTCAAATCACACCTCCAATTTAACTATATCTAATTTAATTTATCTAAAGTTTTTAATAAAACACTATTATAGTCTTACCAACATATACTATTGTATGCCTGCATGGCTTCTTAGTTAATATATGGGGAGATAGAGATTGATGGGGGGAGAAAGAGAGAGAGATAGAGATATATGGGAAGAGAAAGAGAGATGGAGATATATGGGAAGAGAAAGGAAGAGAGGTGGAGATAGAGAGTCGATGGATAGGGGAGATAGGGAGGGAGAGATGGTGAGAGATAGAGAGGGGGAGATAGAGAGGGGGAGGGAGAGAAAGGGATATAGATAGGTAGAGGAGGAGAGATAGATAAGAGGGGAAAAGATGGAGAGATAGGTTGAAGAGGAAGAGGGAGAAGAGAGGGAGAGATAGGTTGAAGAGGAAGAGAGAAGAGAGGGAGATGGATAGGTAGAAAAGGGAGAGAAAGAAGAGGGAGAGCAATACATAGAAAGGGAGAGAGAGAAGAGGATAGGGGAGAGAGGGAGAGATAGTTAAATATATATAGAGGGAGAGGGAGAGACATATAAAGGGGGTGATATATAGAGATAGAGGGGGATGGTGAAAGAGATAGAGAGATCGTGATAGAGGTAGAGAAAGATATGGATAGAAAGAGATAGAGAGATGAGTGAGAGGGAGATAAAAAGAGAAAAAGAGATAGAGATATAGAGTAGGAGATATGGAGGGAGAGATGGAGTGAATGAGAGAGAAAAGGGGGAGAGGGAGAGATAGCTCAATAGATAGAGGGTGGAAGAGGGAGTGACATAGATAGTGGGAGATATAGAGAGATAGAGAGTGACAGGAAGATTTATATCAATCACCCTCCCCCTATCTATTCATCTTATCTCTTTATCTCTATCCTCTATCTCTTTGTCTCCCTTTCTATTTGTATGTTTCTCATTATCTCCCTCTCTCTCTATATTTAACCTATATTTTTCTTTGTCTCCTTAAGTGTGCAATGGGTACATTGAAGAGGTCTTAAAGGAGAATTATCATATCTTTAATCAAATGGCATACTACCTTGAGCATAACTCCCCAAGGACACATGCCATCCTTGGATTGTTGACATGAAACAGCCAATCAAAATTTGGTTTCTCTCTTCCTTCTATCTCATTTCCTTTGTATCTCTTATATTTCTCTCTCTCATGCTCTCTCTCTCTCTCCCTATCTATCTAAGTTCATCTCTTTCTCTCATTCTCTATCTTTTTAGTTTCTATCTCTCTTTGTATTAGCTAATAGGTTACATATATTATGGGATTTGAGCTTGAAACAAATCTCATGCCTGGAAACCACTATTGTGTCATTGGAAAACAAGTTTCAACTACCATTTAATGGTAAACTAGCTGTAGTGTAATGGTGAGATCCTCTAAAATATCAAGTAAAAGCCTATATATACTATTATATAATAATAAATATAATTATATTATATATAATTTAATATAATATTACTATTATATTATTAAATATATATTATATTAATTATATTTTGTATTATATAAAAATATACTTATTATTAATTATTAACTATAATAAGTGGAAAAATTATATTATTTATTATGTAAAATATAGCTAATATATAGTTAACTATATTGTAGAATATTAAAACCTAGCTAAATGGTTCCATAATTTTCAATTTAATTAACATACTCTAAAACCTAATGAAACCAGGTTGTAGCTTGTCAAATTGGAGAAGTGAAAGGTCAATACCAGCACTGAGGAAGAGTTTGGAGGAGAGAAAACAAGGTCAATACCAACATCATGGAAGAGTTTGGAGTTAAAACAAGGTCAATACCAATGTCGACGAAGAGTTTGGAGGAGTGGAAACAAGGTCAATACCAGCATCGAGGAAGAGTTTGGAGGAGTGAAAAAAGGTCAATACCAGCACTGAGGATGAGGTTAAGGGAACTCAAGGAAAATTGATGATGAAGGGACAATGAGTACTGTAAGTTTGGCACCCCCATTCTCTTTAACTTGCAATTTTCATGCCTAGTTTCCAAAGATCTTCTCATACATTGGCATCCCCATTCTCATAAAATGGTATAAGATAAGACCAAAAAAATAAAATGGCTTAGTCTTTCACATTTTTATTGACCAGCCTCAGGTCTTGGAAAAACTCCTATAATCTACCCACATCTTTGTTGAGGTCTAGGATTTCATCATGCATAGCCTTCATCCCATTAGTCTGAAGCAATTATAGACTTATCCCTCTCTACAAGCTTAGTGAATTTGACCACTTTATCTTTATTTTTCCTCCAATCTTTATGTTTGTCCTTCCCCTTTCAATAATCTTGTACAAATTGAAATTATAGTTTCCTTTTCTTATTGATCCTTCATGTGCTCATGTCAATCTAGCTAGTTTACCACCTAGTTACCCCCAACATCCTCCATGTTAAGCTTAATGCCTCCCACCTCCAAAAAGGTCGATATTGTCATCATTCTCATCTAGAACTCATAACTAAGTCCCACTAAATTTTGAGGTTCAATTTGTTGGTGGGAACATGTTATTATTTGTTGTACGACCTACCTCAAATCTTATGTCCACAAAGTTGCTAAAAACATAAAACAGCAAGAAATTTTTTGAAGGTACAACTAAAAAGGGGTTATATCCTTTTGGCCATCTCAACCTCTATTATATTTCAACATAGCATGGAATTGCGCTTACATAACATAAAATCAGACAAATGGAAGTTTATAGGGGCAAAGGAGCCCAAGTATATGCTAATCTATGCTAGATCTAATGAATGGAAATAGAGGCATACAATTCTTCTTTAATACCTCCACCAAAAACATATGCAAGGAAAGGTCTCCTCCCTTCTTAGTAGTGATAAGGTCCTCTTCCACACACAACCCTTAAAAATTATGAATAGAGGAATATAATCTTTGAAGAGCTCAAATTTGATTCTCTCCTACCTGATGCAATTAGTCATTTTATCCTTACAAACATTTATAATGATCACCAATTCATCATAATAGAAGAATTTGATCATACTTTTCCAATGATGAAATTATGAGAAAACCTTAGGTTAAATGAATAATTCCTAGCTAAGTTATTTAAATCATGTCCATCCGTATAAGATAAGACTGTTGCTATGTGTACTTGGATGCCATGGAGAAAGGCTCTTTGGGCTTTTTCATCAATAAAGGCCCTATCAGCCCTAAGGCATCAATTGAATGCCAAGTTTCTTGCTTTAACAGACCCCTAAATGCAATGAACCTCTATCATACCATGTTGCACACCAATCCACCGAGTTATAGTTCCAAGATAGTGGATGGATTGGTGGATGTCATTTCTATTTAGCCCTCAGACCCTTACATAGGCAAAACAAGGTAGTGCTTGTATTTGATTGTTTTCTCCCACAAAATAGTGATTTAGCACTTCAAAACAAACGTAAATGAAAGGGAGCACATATATTTATCTATGCCAATGATCTTAGAGAATTTCAAGCTTGTACAGATCCATACTATAGCACAAAAGAACTTTAGAAAAATAGTAAAAACATAGAAAATTGCTTCAAGAATGTGGTATTTGATATGAAATTTTGGTATCAACTCCTCTAACAATTGCAAAAATTTCAATGGGATGGGAATACAATATGGTAGAATTGGGATAAGAAATGCATCGTTTGAAGCATCAAACCAATATGCAAAGATGAAAGGAAGTGCAAACCCCTTAAGCTAAAAAAGTTTCTTTTAACTTTAAGTTTGTTGGGTAGCCAATTATTTTAAGTTATGAAATCCTACCGTCATACATAATCAAAATTTTGTTGTTTCAAATGATTATGAGCGCTCACTTTCACTATTTGAAGATGTTGAAACCTTCTCATAGAGAACTAGAACATTGATGCAACCACTCATCCTACCTTAAAACATACCAAAAGTCTAATAGCAATTACATACAGGAAGATTTAAGATGACTTAAACAATTTTTATTGCCAAAGCATAAACTTATGATGACTTAACAAGGCCTAGTACACACTCCCTCCCCATTAACCACTTAGACATATGGAAATTATATGTAAATTTTATGCTATTTTTAGTCATGGAGGAGTCCAATAAACCACTTGGTGGTGTTTCTCTTCAAGTTTATTTACTTAAATGAAGAGAAAAAGTCCTTTGGTTACAATTAGGGAGTACATTTGAGGCCTTGATTGTGTAACTGGTGGACCATAGTCACATTTAACAATTGTTACAAAGTTTTCGAGTTAAAATGATAAGTAGATTTGATTTGTGATGGACACATTTGGATGGTAGTAACAATAACTTGTAATATATCAAGACTTGATTACCTTATAACCCTTCAAATTCTAGCGATGAAATAATAGAGTAATCATAATGTCACCTTGGGATCACATCACCATGAAAGAACTTCATCCAACATCCTTATGAGTGAAGGTACCACCAAAGAGGTATTTGTCAGATCTATCTCCCTCGAGTGAGAGAAATTCAAGAAGAGAAGAGGAAAGTAAGACATGTAGTAGTTCTAAAAGAGTGAGATCAACTAGAGGTCAAAATATTAGAAGAAAATTTCGTAAACGCATGGAAATATTTTTTGCTGAAGGGGGGTCATGTTCTTATGATGATGAGAGCATAGGCGACATCGAGGTGCCCTTGAGGTACAAACATATAACAAAAAAATGGGTACCCAAGGAACTTCCTCCAATAAACACTACTTTTTGTGTCAACGAGAGGATATATCACATAGCACCATCATCATTACATGGTTTGGGCCTATTTTGCATGGATGGCATAAAGGTTTGTTATGACAAAGTTACTGAATTGATGGAGTATCTTGGACCCTATTACAATTACAAAGATTGGACACAACTGGTTTGATATACATGAAGTATGTATAGGTATGCACTGTCAGCAAATTATATACAGCTAAAAGATAAGGATCAAAATAAAGGAGTGGATATGTACATTAACGAAAGGACAAAAGCATAAGGGAATATTGTAAGGTTTATAAATAGTACATGCCTGGGTCAACAAATAAGCAACCCAATTGTATATTTGAGGCGCGCGAGGGAAATCATGTATTCATATGTGTGATAAAATCAATAACTGCAGGGGAAGAGTTTCTAATCAATTACAATTTGAATTGGTTAGATACAAACATAGTTACTATGGGGGTGGTATGTACTATACACCATTTTACCCAACCTTCAATTAATGACTCCAATATACCATTTTATTATTATGTTTTTTTTCGTAAGTCTATTAGTTTCATTTTAGTAATATTTTTTAATATTTAATTTTTGTCATAGCAGGACATTCATCATAAGGGGTAGGCTCTAGCCCAGAGCATAGATCACGATGCATCTTCAGGTGCTTCTACCCAACAGGTTTACCTCATTTTAATTATACAAATTAGATATCAGCAAATTTTTTTATTATTATGTTTTTATCATAAGTTTATTGGGTTAATTTTGATAATGTTTTTAATATTCTTGTTGTAGTTGGTTGATCGGGGAAAGGCACCAGCAGTAGAGGAAAACATCCATAGGAAGGTGCAGTCACTATTATGTGATGATGACATTGCATATTCAACAAACCCTCTCAATATGACAAGTAAGACCCAAAAAAAATGCAATGAAGAAATCCTTTAGTTGTTATTCTTAGTGCCTCAAACAGATGAAATAAGAGAGAGGGTTAAAATATTGACTGAGAGAGCACAAAAATTGCAAGTAAGCTATCATGAGCTCTTTAATTATAACATAAGTTCATTCATGGTTTTATATTTTGTACTCTTTTATGTCATGATGTAACACCCGTCGTACAAACCCCAAAGAACAAACATTGCAAACAATTTTTTTTTTAAATAACATAAAGTAAACATGCATTCAAACATTAATTACATTTACATTGCACATTAAAAACTTAACGTTACATTCTCTAGGGCACGCGAGGTCACATCGTAACACAACTAACAACAAAGTAAAATATAATTATTAAACAACTTAACTAATTATATTACAATAATCATTAATAAAGGTACATCCATAAACCAAGAGTGAAAGTATCACTACATCCCATAATTACAATCATATAGAATCTCATCCAATAATGTTACAAAGGATCCTAACTATTACATCATTGTTTAAACACAAGATTACATGTTCTCGATAATGAGTTACAATACATTTCCCAAACAAGTGGGATGATACAAAGTACAATGATAATTGAATTTACAAATGATCCACTGGAACAAACTCCAACTGAAGGAATGTTGTGAACAAAGAATACTGATGGGGAACCCAACGGATGTGGAGCACATTCCACCCAACCATGTGAATTATAAATAACTCACCCCCCATGCTCAGAGGTGACAAGGAAGAGATCCCTACCATGAATGTCAAAACTGACTCCAAGAGAACAACAAAGTACAAATTTAAATACAAACTCAGAGATTACAATGACATAACCAACAACATTCACGAGTCAATCATAATAAGATAAAGCTATGAAACTCATCACAATTAACCCAAGCAATAACAATTAAACAAGTCACCAAAGAACATTCGTAAATCACTTTCAGAAAAATCTGAATCAACAATAAGAGTACAAAACCAAAGAGAACTGATACAACATCCAAAATCAAAAATACATTTCCAGAGGCAATAAGCAACAAGTAAAACGGGTGTCTAGTGGAGAGTGTCATCGAATAGCTCTCATGGGATCTCCTGGCCCTTCCTCCAACTGAGGCGCTGACACCCATCTATGGATCTCCTGGCCCTTCCTCCTACTTGAGGCGCTGACACCATAGGGTAGCTCATGCGGAGTTGATAACCTCTCATAAAGACGAGATTATGACTTTGCCGACCATGGCCTTCTTAGCCTATCATTAGTCTCTGATAGCCCTAATGCATAGATGAGGAATCCAATATTTATTATCTTGTGTGTTTTACTACCCATCCCCTTAAATTCTATTTTTAAGTTATCACTTGTTATACTACTCTTACATGGGTTCTCCTGTGCTCTTCCTCCTTTCGAGGCGCCGGCCCCCACGAAGAGCCACTCTCCCTAAGACCCTTAACAAAAATAAAAAACTAGGCAAGGGTTGTACCATCAAGTATAAGGCATATAACACAAAAGAAGACATGCGAGGCAAATCCATCTCATGATAACTTATAATCACAGTGACCACAATTCTCGTACAACCCTTCCAAATAATAATGCTTAAAAACCATGGAACATTCTGATCACAATAGTACAAGAAGAAACATCCAAGGATATAAAACATGCCTTTGGAGAAGATCAAATTTTACAATGACTAAAATTGGGCTCACAATAGCAACAGGGTTCCCACAACGAAGACAAGCCAAAAATAAACAAAATGACAAAATAACCAATTTCCTAGGGTTTCAGGTTCAAAACAACATAGTCAACATTTCATTATATCTTACAACATAACACTATTTCCAGAATAAAATTTTGAAATAATAAAAGTTCAAGGATAAAAATCATTTCCCATATTATTTAATTTAATTAATTAATTTATTTATTTTTAAATAATCCAAATAACCATAATTTAGATTTTATTTCTAGAATACAATAAAATAAAATATCGTCATTCTCAATATATATATATATATATATAATTATTTATGCTAAAATAAATTTCATTAAATTTAACTTTATAAAGAATTATAATAAAATAATAAGTTCCCAGGATATTTGAAATATCATTATTTCACCCATTATTCTATTACTATATCAATGGACGCATCTTGACTTATAATCACAAGTTCATGTTGACGATCTAACTCTTTGTTCAAGAGAGTTCAAGAGTATGCTAGTTCATATATAATTCTATTTTTGTTTCAATTCCATATCTTAGTCATGCATATAATTAAATCTCCAAAATACTGATGGACGTTATCTAATAACTCGCAAGGCAGATATATATATACTTTCTAAAATCCATTATTTATTTATGCATGAACCTACTCATATATATATTTGAAATAGGATATAGCTTTTAAAATAACCATATATATAAAATGGGTTTTACATGCATATTCTATCATACTATATTGATTATAACAAAAGAAACAAATACAGATTGTATCATATGGCTACCAATACAAGGTTAAAGACTTAAGATTTTAAATTACATAACACATTATTAGATATACTCAAGCTAAATAAGATCATTCTTTCAAGACAAGGTAGGAAAGACAACCACTGAATACAAGAGATCTATGCAAGCTATAGAAGAAATTGTGTTGGAGAAAGAAGGCAACAGAGTTTGGTTGACAATGAAATTAGAGAGATTATTTAAACCTTTAAACTTCCTGTTATGTTCAAGTGCAGCGGCTATGACAGATTTCCAATGGATCGGGGAGCTTATTTAAATGTCGCACCCTCTTAAGTTCAAGTGTTGCAGCTGTAACAGGTTGCTAATGAAATTAGAAAGGCTATTTAATTTACTAGACCTTTGCAAATCTTAAAGTTGCAGCTGCGATAGGTTGCCAATGGTTTCAGGGAGGCTTTCTAATTCTGTACAATGCCTCAACTCTAAATGCTGCAACTGTGACAGGTTGCCAAGAATATTAGAAAGTAAATATTGGGATTTGGAAATATGGCCATCTACTTGCGTTATTATCAAATCCCATATGCTATCCCCAAGACTAAAGGGAAGGAGAAAGGTGAGGTGCAAATACGTGACTTAACAGTAGAAGAAGTGATGTACAAGTTTTCTTTTTTTGAACTAGATGCATTTATGTTTGGTGGTGAGTTTCCAGAGACGTGCTGAAATTTGAAGTTTGGAAGTTAAACTTCACTACGATCAAAGGTGGGCTCTCTATTGTGTTAGTACATTGACAATATTTATTTTCAAGTGCTGCAACTATGATAGATTGCTAGTAGAATCAAGCAGGTTATTTAAAACTTTGAACTTTCCTATTATGTTCAAGCTCGCGGCTAAGACAGTTTGACGACAGAATCGAGGAGGCTATATACACCTCTATAGATTTTTGCAAAGCAACGCTCAAAATCTTTGAATTAATGGGGCACTCTAGATCATATCCTACATTGTAAGCTTTGCTTGTCTTCAAGTTGGATGTCGCCATGCAGGTGGGTGAGGACTGTGATTACTTCACGCATCAGTGTCCTTATTTCATGACCTGAATAGCAGATCATTATGTGCACATGGTTGACTCCCCTACCAGTGCTAGCTATCTTGGGTACACCCCAAACTATAGGCATGCAAATACAGGCTAAGTATTTTCAACAATATGCATTTATTTTAGATCAACAGAAGGCATTGAGATATGTTCATCCATATAAAGTCTGTACAGAAAGGACAGAAGAAGTGAGGTTAGATAGTAAGGAGATTGGTGAAAGATAGAGGAATTTTGTGAGATATATATATATAGTTCCAACCATGCTAGTTGGCAAGGATGCGAAAGTGACAGTATGGACAAGGCATGTGAATTTTTTGAAAGAATGCCACAGAGGCTTGGACAGGAAACATTGAACAAAGACAGACATGCAAACTTTGAAAGCAAAGGCAAGGTCGAAGAAATTTTTGATGAATAAGTTCATACGCTTTTGGCATGAAACATAAAGCTCTTAACAAATATACATGTACCAAGACATCAAAGCACGATCTGTTTCATTGATAGGGCTGAGGAGACTTTCAAGTAAGGAAATTGATAGTAGTGAAGCCGTATTCTTCAAATCTTGTCATATGATGCAATCCAATAAAATTTTAATCCACGATAGAAAATATAGACAAATAATTACAAAGGATAAGGAATCAGATACAGGGGAGGATGTAATATAAATATAACATTGATTTCCATGAGTTTGGCTAACATGCACCTTACTTGTGCTACATTGGAAATCTGTGAATTTATTTGAACCAGACTACTTGGTAACTATCCCTAGAAAATGTCATCAAAGACAGGGTTCAAGAAATTGCCCCAAAGGGATATGGTTTCAAATGTATGGAAAGGTAATGAATGCCTAAGGCTCAAATATTTTGAGGATCTACAGATTGCCAAGCAGTAAGGATGACTCAATGATCAATGGAGTATGGATAGAATGGCTCAAATTCTAGATTGCCTCTAAGATCAATACCTAAGTGCATTTAGGGATGGACGATTCTTGCCACAGAAAAGAAAACCCAATTAAAAAAAGAATAGGCTTTTAAAGATTGTATAAAACAAAAGAGATCATCCTCATGAAATGTAAGATGCGGCATAAGGATATGCCTACATACCTAATATTGAATCCTTCAATCTGCAACGAACATTTTCATGGATTCTTATTGATACTTTTTCCTTTCTGCAGACAAAGGGTTCAATTTGATCTTGAGCCCTGATCCTTCCCCCCTTCCTTCACATTGGAGCGGTAAGAATATTGAGACTTTTCTACTCTGCCCCAAATTAGACTCCCCCAAACATATTTACTCACCAAAGAAAGTGATTCCCTTCTGAAACCTCCCAACCCCCAAATTGGATCAAAACTCCAATAAAGCTTTTAGTTTCATTTTCAACGATCTCCTCAATGTTAGGCATGAACTTGTATGTAAATATTTCTGTCCTTTTTTTTTGTTTTTACAACTCAGTTTGAAAATCTTATCTCTATTACCTAATTAAAATTCATATTTCTTTCCATATTTATTCAATTGAAAAAAATATCATTTATCTTTATTTGATTCCTTTATCATATTTAAATAATTATCTTTGCCTGACAATAAATTATCAATTATAATTAAATATAACACTTTTACAATAAATATTAATTTATTTAGTAATAACTATCCACTTTATATTTCATTAAATTAATCTATTTAATTAACATCTTAATTTCCAAATTTATTTAATCAATGTTAATTTAATTAATTGAGTAAACAATGCCATCAAAATATTATGCTTATCGCATAAGCCAATAACACACTAATCCACGATAACACAAATAGACACTTACCCAAGTATCGAGACAGACCACCATGGAGGGGCACTACATCCTCCCCCCTAGACTTCAACTTACTCTTGGAAGTCGCAAGTTGAGGTAAAACTCTCACAATCAAAGGCACAACAATACCATAAACTAAATCAACAGTTAAACATCATCAAGTAAGCAATGCAAATTAAAACAAATAAGAAATAAGGACATGGTACCAAAATGAAAGTGGTGACAGGGTTGCAACCAGACCAATCTGTCAAACACTAGGATGGCTAATGAACTAGATCGGGAAAACTTTCTTGTCAACTCCTATTTTCCACATCAGACCCATTGGGTGTTTAGGATGCTCGCTCTGTCCTAACAATGCAGGTGGAATCAAGACTCAGTTCATGCAATCCTGCATGTAAACAAACATCATGTACAATACATATATATCCCAAATACACCATGAGAGGAATTCACAACATAGTAGGGCACTCGCGAGTGAGTGATACTACATTGTCCCTCTCTCCAACCTACACACAATATTTTAAACTATTGAAATAATTCCCAAACAATTTACTACATATTAGTTAGAAAAAAATCACATAATGGTCCTAACCATAATTCTATTTCAGAAGTTATATCAGAGGTTGATTACCACTTGTTATTAGGAATATCTATCTCAATAAATACCAATTCCATTACCTTTTTTGCTCAGTTTCCGAGTCAATTACTTGGGAGTCATTAACTACCATGGAACAAAACACATTAGTATCAAGAATTCAAGCTAATTCTTTACCTTAAAATGTTATATTTTCATAAAATTAAAGCATAATTAACCACTCAATGCACTTTTTCGCTAAAACTCATCATTTTCACACAAAGCACTCTACTTCAATCATTATTCAACACCAAATCTCGCATCAATTTTGAGTAAAGGAAAAAAATTTACACCTTCATAGATTCGGGAAAACAAAATTCGTCACTCAAGGACAACAAGAAGGAAATTTCCACGCACACTTGACATATTCACACACATAACTCACGTCACTGGGAACCACATCACACAACACAAGGGTCCATAGTGCATCCTTGAAAGGAAGGATATCGGTGGATTGCGCACTACACCGAGGGTCCTATCCTTTGCCATTAGTTTCCTGCACCATTGACCCAACACTGGTTAACGAAAGAAACTTAGGTTGACAACAATGACACCAGAAAAGTGAAACTCTAGGCTCAAGGGACTAAATGCAAGATTACATAGTGAACAAACATAGTGCCTAGTGTATGAACCTGGCTCTGATATCAAGTTGTAACGCCCATCGTGCAAACCCAAGAGAACAAACAGTGCAAACAATTTTTTTTTAAAATAACATAAAGTAAACATCCATTCGAACATTAATTACATTTACATTGCACATTAACAACTTAACGTTACATTCTCTGGGGCACGCGAGGTCACATCGTAACACAACTAGCAACAAAGTAAAATATAATTATTAAACAACTTAACTATTTATATTACAATAATCATTAATAAAGGTACATCCATAAACAAAGAGTGAAAGTATCACTACATCCCATAATTACAATCATATAGAATCTCATCCAATAATGTTACAGAGGATCCTAACTATTACATCATCATTTAAACATAAGATTACATGTTCTCAATAATGAGTTACAATACATTTCCCAAACAAGTGGGATGATACAAAGTACAATGATAATTGAATTTACAAATGATCCATTGGAACAAACTTCAACTCAAGGAATGTTGCAAACAAAGAATGTTGATTGCGAACCCAATGGGTGTGGAGCACGTTCCACCCAACCATGTGAATTATAAATAAATCAGCCCTCGTGCTCAGAGGTGACCAGGAAGAGATACTGACCATGCATGTCAAAACCGACTCCAAGAGAACAACAAAGTACAAAATTAAATACAAACTCAAAGATTACAATGACATAACTAACAACATTCATGAGTCAATCATAATAAGATAAAGCTATGAAACTCATCACAATTAACCCAAGCAATAACAATTAAACAAGTCACCAAAGAACATTCATAAATCACTTTCAAAAAAATCTGAATCAACAATAAGAGTACAAAACCAAAGAGAACTGATACAACATCTAAAATCCAAAATACATTTCCAGAGGCAATAAGCAACAAGGCAAACAAGTGTCTAGTGGAGAGTGTCATTGCATAGCTCTCATGGGATCTCTTGGCCCTTCCTCCAACTGAGGCACCGACACCCATCTATGCATCTCCTAGCCCTTCCTCCTACTTGAGGCGTCGACACCATAGGGTAGCTCATGCAGAGTCGATAACCTCTCATGAAGACGAGATTACGACTTTGCTGACCACGGCCTTCTCAGCCTATCATTAGTCTATGATAGCCCTAATGCATAGACGAGAAATCCAATATTTATCATCTTGTGTGTTTTACTACCCATCCCCTTAAATTCTATTTTTAGGTTATCACTTGTTATACTACTCTTACGTGGGTTCTCCTGTGCTCTTCCTCCTTTCGAGGTGCTGGCCCCCATGAAGAGCCACTCTCCCTAAGACCCCTAACATAAATAAAAAACCAAGAAAGGGTTGTACCATCAAGTATAAGTCATATAACACAAAACAAGACATGGGAGGAAAATCCATCTCGTGATAACTTATAATCACAGTGACCACAATTCTCATACAACCCTTCCAAATAATAATGCTTAAAAACCATGTAACATTCTGATCACAATAGTACAAGACGAAACATCCAAGGATATAAAACATGCCTCTAGAGAAGTTCAAGTTTTACGATGACTAAAATTGGGCTCACAATAACAACAGGGTTCCCACAACGAAGACAAGCCAAAAATAAACAAAATGACAAAATAACCAATTTCCTAGGGCTTCACGTTCAAAACAACATAGTCAACATTTCATTATATCTTACAACATAACACTATTTCCAGAATAAAATTTTGAAATAATAAAAGTTCAAGGATAAAAATCATTTCCCATATTATATAATTTAATTTATTTATTTATTTATTTTTAAATAATCTAAATAACCATAATTTCCATTTTATTTCTAGAATACAATAAAATAAAATATCGTCATTCTCAATATATATATATATATAATTATTTACGCCAAAATAAACTTCATTTAATATAACTTTATAAAGAATTATAATAAAATAATAAGTTCCCAGGATATTTGAAGTATCATTATTTCACCCATTATTCTATTACTATATCAATGGATGCATCTTGACTTATAATCACAAGTTCATGTTGACGATCTAACTCTTTGTTCAAGAGAGTTCAAGAGTATGCTAGTTCATATATAATTCTATTTTTATTTCAATTCCATATCTTAGTCATCCATATAATTAAATCTCCAAAATACTGATGGACGTTATGTAATAACTCGCAAGGCAGATATATATATATACTTTCTAAAATCCATTATCTATTTATGCATGAACCTACTCATATATATATTTGAAATAGGATATAGCTTTTAAAATAACCATATATATAAAATGGGTTTTACATGCATATTCTGTCATACTATATTGATTATAACAAAAGAAACAAATACGCATTGTATCATATGGCTACCAATACAAGGTTAAAGACTTAAGATTTTAAAGCACATAACACAGTATTAGATATAATCAAGCTAAATAAGATAATTCTTTCAAGACAGGGCAGGAAAGACAGCCAGTGAATATAGGAGATCTATGCAAGGTATAGAAGAAATTGGGTTGGAGAAAGAAGGCGATAGAGTCTGGTTGACAATGAAATTAGAGAGATTATTTAAACCTTTAAACTTCCTGTTATGTTCAAGTGCAGTGGCTATGATAGATTTCCAATGGATCAGGGAGCTTATTTAAATGCCACACCCACTTAAGTTCAAGTGTTGCAGTTGTAACAGGTTGCTAATGAAATTAGAAAGGCTGTTTAATTTATTATAGCTTTGCAAATCTTAAAGCTGCAGTTGTGATAGGTTGCCAATGGTTTTAGGGAGGCTTTCTAATTCTGTACGATGCCTCAACTCTAAATGCTGCAACTGTGACAGGTTGCCAAGAATATTAGAAAGTAAATATTGGGATTCAGAAATATCGCCATCTACTTGCATTATTATCAAATCCCAAATGCTATCCCCAAGACTAAAGGGAAGGAGAAAGGTGAGGTGCAAATACGTGACTTAACAGTAGAAGTGATGTACAAATTTTCTTTTTTTGAATTAGACGCATTTTTGTTTGGTGGTGAGTTTCCAGAGATGCGCTCAAATTTGATGTTTGGAAGTTAAACTTCACTACGATCAAAGGTGAGCTCTATATTGTGTTAGTACATTGACAATATTTATTTTCAAGTGCGACAACTGCGATAGATTGCCACTAGAATCAAGTAGGTTATTTTAAACATTGAAATTTCCTATTATGTTCAAGCTCGCGGCTGAGATAGGTTGACGACGAAATCGAGGAGGCTATATACACCTCTACAGATTTTTGCAAGGCAGCGCTCAAAATCTTTGGATTAATGGGGCACTCTAGATCATATCCTACATTGTAAGCTTTTCTTGTGTTCAATTTGGATATCGCCGTGTAGGTGGGTGAGGACTGTGATTACTTCACACATCAGTGACCTTATTTCATCACCTAAATAGTGGATCATTATGTGCGCATGGTTGACTCCCCTACCAGCGCTGGATATCTTGGGTACACCCCAAACTATAGGCATGCAAATACAGGCTAAGAATTTCCAACAATATGCATTTATTTTAGATCAATAGAAGGCAGTGAGTTATGTTCATCTATATAAAGTCTATGCAGAAAGTACATAAGAAGTGAGGTTAGATAGTAAGGAGATTGGTGAAAGATAGAGGAATTTTGTGAGATATATATAGAGTTCCAACCATGCTAGTTGGCAAGGATGCAAAAGTGACAGTATGGACAAGGCATACGAATCATTCGACAGAATGCCACAGAGGCTTGCACAGGAAACATTGAACAAAGACAGGCATGCAAACTTTCAAAGAAAAGGCAAGGCAGAAGAAATTTTTGATGAATAAGTTCAGATGCTTTTGTCATGAAACATAAAGCTCTTAACAAATATACATGCACCAGGACATTAAAGCATGATCTATTTCGTTGATAAGGCTGGGGAGACTTTCAAGTAAGGAAATTGACAGCAGTGAAGCCATCTTCTTCAAATCTTGTCATATGATGCAATCCAGTGAAATTTTAATCCACAATAGAAAATATAGACAAATAATTACAAAGGATAAGGAATCGGATACAAGGGAGGACGTAATATAAATGTAACATTGATTTCCATGAGTTTGGCTAACATGTGCTACATTGGAAATTTGTGAATTTATCTAAACCAGACTACTTGGTAATTATCCCTACAAAATGTCATCAAAGAGAGGGTTCAAGAAATCACCCCAAAGGGATATGGTTTCAAATGTATGGAAAGGTAATGAACGCCTAAGGCTCAAATAGTTCGAGGATCTACAGATTGCCAAGTAGTAAGGATGACTCAAAGATCAATGGAGTATGGATACAATGGCTCAAATTCTAGATTGCCTCTAAGATCAATACCTAAGTGCATTTAGGGATGGACGATTCTTGCCACAGAAAAGAAAACCAATTTATAAAAAGAATAGGCTTTTAAAGATTTTATAAAACTAAAGAGATCATCCTCATGAAATGTAAGATGCGGCATAAGGATATGCCTACATACCTAATATTGAATCCTTCAATCTGCAGCAAACATTTTCATGGATTCTTATTTATACTTTTTCCTTTCTGCAGACGGAGGGTTCAATTTGATTTTGAGCCCTGATCCTGCCCCCCTTCCTTCGCGTTGGAGTGGTAAGAATATTGAGACTTTTCTGCTACCCCCCAAATTAGACTCCCCCAAACATATTTACTCGCCTAAGAAAGTGATTCCCTTCTGAAACCTCCCAACCACCGAATCGGATAAAAACTCCAATAAAGCTTTTAGTTTCATTTTCAACGATCTCCTCAATGTTAGGCATGAACTTGCATGTAAATATTTCTACAACTCAATTTGAAGATCTTATCTCTGTTACCTAATTAAAATTCACATTTCTTTCCATATTTATTCAATTGAAAAAAAATCATTTATCTTTATTTGATTCCTTTATCATATTTAAATAATTATCTTTTCCTGACAATAAATTATCAATTATAATTAAATATAATACTTTTACAATAAATATTAATTTATTTGGTAATAACTATCCACTTTATATTCCATTAAATTAATCTATTTAATTAACATCTTAATTTCCAAATTTATTTAATAAATGTTAATTTAATTAATTGAGTAAATAATGCCATCAAAATATTATGCTTATGGCATAAGCCAATAACACACTAATCCACAATAACACAAGTAGACACTTACCCAAGTATCGAGACATGCCACCATGGAGGGGCACTACACATGAACTAAAATATGTGTTGATTTTATAGGGTTTTTTGCATCCTCATGATGCTACTGGCCATGATTAGGGTACTACAAGTGCTGCCCAAGGAGTAGGGGTTGGTACAACTGTCCATCATGATCTTCCTGCACATACATCACATCATCCAACCCATCATCCATGCCTATATTTTTTACTAAAATTTTGGCAACACATACCATGCAAGTATCTGGTAGTGCACCCTCAGGCAGTGAACACATGCCAAAACATGTGTCAGGACATGTACATGGGGATGCAGAGGCCACTAGTACTGGTGATGTTTTAGCAGCATTTCATGGATCTTCCCATATTACTAGTACGAGAACATTGCTGGTCACATTGGTGGTGACTAAGGATTTTGTTCCCATAAAGATAGAGAAGGTCCTAGGTACTTTTAAATGTTTTAATTATTATTATATATAATCCAATTGAAATTTACTTATTGATCACTCTTTTTAGACTAATGATCCCATGATCATTTTGTAGGAAATAATTTTTTTTATAAACATCTAAGTGATATTACATTGGAACTCTTTAGGTTCACCATACGTACACGGTGGAATGCCCAAAATTAAAATTTAAAAGATGAGCTCATTAACCATTTAGTTGTGCTATTTTGTGATAAAAAATTCAACTGAACCAAGGTCCTTAAGAAAGCTAGTACCTATCTAAAGTATGTGAGGTACCTATATAGGTCACATTTAGAGAAGAAAAAAAGGTATGAGCATCCCCCCATGATTCTAGAAAGGGAGTGGAAGGACTTGGTGTCGGATGGAAAGGAGAAGGCTAAAAAGAAAAAAGGAAAGACACCACTGGTCCAAGGAAGGTATGTGATACTATCAACAATGTAATTATGTACTGATTACTCTTTCTTTTTACACAATCTAACATATTTCAAACTTTTCATAGGTTGCTTGAAACATCAAAGGAAACAAAGGAAAAACTAGAAAAACACAGGCATCACAAACTTGGCTTTGGTGGTTATATGAAATTAGCCACATGAATTGTAAGTATCAATAAATGAAATATTGCATCCAAATAATAAATTTCAAACAATTTTGGTTTTATCACACCATAGAAGCAAAATTCATGATCTTATGCAAAAATGTAGGGTTCTAAATTCGACAGAGTGCCCACGTAAGAGGACCTGAATATTTCCTTCCAGCAAGGCTATGGAGCTGTGGCTGAATGCCTAAGAATCTTGACTAGGAAAACACAATCTTCCACTACATCTGACATGCAGGTAAATAAACTCAATAAAGTTTATTTAAAATTGAATACTTGTGCAATCTATTCAATATTAATTTCCACCATAAAGTAATTATGTGCCTATTTGTTTTAAATAGACAAGTAATGATAATACTACACATGACATTGGAATGCAGCCTGGTGAGGGTGGAGCACAACCTATAGATGAAGGTCATGGTGTGCATCCCAGTACTGGATGTATTCATGTGCTATACAAAAGGAAATATGGATTAATAAAATTTAACATCTTTAATTGCAATTGGTATATTAATTAATGTAACCTTTCGTGTTTTAGCTTTAGAGCATGTAGAGTGTGATCAACATGTTGAACATGCTTAGGATAGAGAAGATCAGGAACATGATGTGGCCCCATCAGGTAAAGAGGGCCACTCTAATGCTTTTTAAACATATTTAATTGCAATTGGTGTATTAATTAATGTAACCTTTCATGTTTCAACTCTAGATTATGATTTAGAGGGTGTTCAACATGTTGAGCATGATTCTATAAGACAAGATCAGGAACATGATGTGGCCCCATTAGGTAAAGAGAACCACTCTAATGATCTTTTAATTAATTAAATACTTGTAACAATAATAATAAAACATATCAATTTAACATTTCTTTGTTATTGCAGTAGACCCCCCTGTGTAGTGGTGTCTACGTCATGAGTACACAACTAGGCATACATTAATATCACAAGTAGAGGAAAAAACAACTGAAGGGGGGATAGATGATTTATAAAATGATACTCCAATTCAACTTTTTTTAGCTTCATAAAAGAAAAAGAAAAAAAGTGATTGTAATCATATTATGACAACCATATTTTGATAATATGTAAAAACTAAAAGAATGAATGCTATATGTTAATGTCCATGAATGCGAATATGTTAATGAATGAATGTTATATGTTAATGAATGAATTTTATATGTTATTAATGGATGATCACTTTCCATGTCTTGAAATTTAGTATTTAAAACCTAAGACTCGTGTCCTCATATGCTTCATGCCTCCACATCTTTCCACAAAAAATTCATGGCACAAGTCTTTCCACAAAAAACATCATGCTCTATGACTCCTGCTCTATGATCTTTTTTCTTGCATTTGTTCTCTCAACGCTGTTACTTTTGTATGTCATTGCATCAAAAATATGATTAGAGAACCATTCACATCATCTACTTTACAACATCAAAACCTGATTATAGAATCATTCACATCCTCTACTTTACATCATATCAATCTGCATTGCAATTGTATCCCTTCAAGGAAAAAAAATTAAACACCTTAACCAAATATCACTAAGGCACATTAACAATGATCTATACCTTCTCACTATAACCAATTAATAGACCTTCAAGACAATAGGTTCATCATGTTTTGAAAGAAACAATAAATCATCTACTTCACAACTTTGTCCATTCCAGCTTATTATCCTTTTTGCAGTCAAGTCATCATTCATGCATATTAGATTCACCATACCTAAATCATTCAAAACAACATACACTACCTTCTATACCTTATCCTAAACTTTGAAACATCTTTGTCAACATGAATACAATAGTTTCCAACCACTAACAATTCCTTTTGTCACTATTTTATTAGATTACCATTATCCATGCAAACAAGCACCACTTCTTAAATAGGCTTCCATACCCTAAACAGGCATAGGGGCAGTTCTTATGTAGAATGAATGGCTTATTATTTTTGAAAGTAGGAAAATGACTGAAAGAAATTTTCTTTGAGTATTAATGATAAGGAAATTTTGGTTATGCATGTTATAATAAAGGTCCAACAATAAAGTAGGAAAATGACTGAAAGAGAGAAAATATGAGTATTAATGATAAGGAAATTGTGTGTATGCATGTTATAATAAAGTTCCAGCAGTATTTGTTAGGGCATCATTTCATCATTTGGATGGATTATTAAAGGAATATATTTGGTGTTAAGCTAAAGTTTATATATTTTTAGGTTAATTAAGTAATTATTAGGTTTTGCAATGGGAAACCCAAATATCCAAATTTTATATGCTATAATATTCCATTGCTTTATGGAGTAACATTTGCACTTTATTCAGTGTTATGACGGTATGATAATGTTGGCCAAAAGGTTGGCAACTAATTCAAGTGATTTCAATTAGACTCCAAATTAAAGTATTTTAGTCAAAATCACAGAAACAATTTCAACTCCAGAACAAAGCAATGACTTAAGAACAATGCACCATTTTAGAAGGCTCTTCTACTGATCCACCACATGGTGCAGTGTTGGCCGTTGTGATTAGGTTACTATATCCTTGTTTCTAGTTATTCAATAAAGTGCACCAACAGCCAGTGTACATGTATGTGTTCATATTGTTATTAAACTAGAGCATAAAGTAAAGAAGATGCAATGTATCATTGTGTTTTCTACATTAGAAAAGGAAAGTTTCTACCATGAATTTGTTGAACACCTTTTAAAGTAGATTGCTATTTTTATTTGTTTTGAAATTGTTCGTCCCTCTCCACACCATCTGATAATGGAAAGAGTAAATATTTGTTATAGTATTTACCTTTTATTTATTTATTACGCATGTTGGGAGATCTCTCTTCATCCTAGTCATAGCTACCTATTTTTGTATTTTCCTAACTAGCAGTTTCCATTTTAATGAATTTTTGTAGTGGGTTCCATCTGTCTTGCTTCCTACTGTAATATCTAATGCTACCTACTCTTGTCACAGTCAATTAGTATTTTCTAGTTTCTTTGATGGTGTTGTTGGCATATTCCATGCTCAAACATTGAGGCCTAAATCAGGCTTTACATTATTTTTGTGATTGTCAGTCTATCAAATGCTTAGGGAATCAATGAATTGTTATTCTACTCACTATTTAAATTTCAGCTTCATTTAGTTTCAATGTTATTTTGAGATATTTTTGATTTATTTATATTTTAAAATGCAAATTGGGACATATGTTTAAATGCTCATGTTCAATGCATCCCATGTGCATGCATTTTCATAGATTACTCCACATGCCAAACATGATTCCCTCTCCCTCCTATAGTATCTAAAACTAGGAAATTGATAAATCATGTTAAGGTTAGGTACTTTCTATTACATAAAAATTATTACTCTCTTCCTATATTGTCATAAACTAATGTTTTTAGTTGTTGGGCATTTCTTCTTGTGTTCAAGAGAAAACTATGAAGACAAGTCATGGGTCAATCTCTGTTTTGTGTGTGGGGATCAACAGAAGTTGACACTCATTACTTATCTCGATGTTACCTAGAATAGTGAGTATTCTTTAGTGTTTTTTTCAATGTTGTGTGTCATTTTATAAATAATGATCAAATTGGTTGGGTATGTGCAGGATCATCATAGAAAAAAAAGGCCCTTAAGTGGCAAGAAATTCAGAAAAATTAGAGTTAGGCAACTTGAAGTAAAAATTTGAATAAGTTGCCTATATTATTTCAAAAATATGTAAGAATAGAATTTGTAGCAAATTGAATGTAGTTTCTAAACTACTAGGTTTTTTTTTTTAAATCTATTTGGTGAAAATTTGAAATTTCAATGCAGAGTACTTAATTTTCAAGGGAAAAATAAGAAGTAGGTGTCTATCCGACCACCCTAAACACAATAAAATGATAATATTTTTTAATAATATTTTACATATAAGTAGAGGACTCATGTCCTGATGTGATGCATATTTTTTTGTAATTTTTTCCCTAGTAAATAATTAATTATGATTTTTCTATTGCAACTTTTAAAAAATATAAAAACTCATATGTCTGACCACCTTAACTTGGTCAAAACTTAATAAAAATCAATTCTTGTTTTTTTAATCTTATAGTATGCAAAGCATAGAATGTGACACATGTTTTGGATTCAAAAAATGTGATACCATTTGAAAGATATAGATGTTTTTCAATCAGCCTATCAATCAAGACTTTAGTCTTAATTCAAATAGAAAATGAATAATTATTATTGATTCAATTCAAATTAAGGCATAATTTATATTGGTGGAAAGCTGAGAATCTCCTTTAAAAACCCTTTTCGTTTCATCAATTTTGGGTTTGAAAAAGTCGTTAGCCACATACCCTACAAATACCCATCATATCGCCACTTTTTGGCCCATCATGATCCTGCACATACCCAGTTATCTCAGTGCATTATGAAGATAAAACTGCAGTAGTACTAGTATATGCCAAAAATCCAGAACTTTTCTTTTGGCACACATTATTGAGGAATAAATCTCTTGCATCTGTGTGCTCATGTAGGTCTTTTTGCATCCACCTTGTATGAATATACTTCAACTACTTTTTTTTGTGTCGTAGGTAAGTATTTCCATAAGGGAGGCTATACATTTTTTATTGTTATCTCATGAATTTGATTATTTTTTATTGATTGATAATGGGTTTGGATACACATCAATTATAATGTGCTATTAGAAACTCTTATTACAAGAAGCAATTTGTAACTCAGCAGGTGGATAGTCACAGATGGATAGAAAAGAGTTACATTTATAGTAGTAATTCACAAACCCGTGTGCCAAGTATTAGAAAATTAACACTACATTTCCTACATCCCCATATAGCCAAAATTTGCAGTATCCAACCACCTACACGTAAACTAGCACTTCAAAAAACAATCATTGTTCAAGACACTACACCACCCGACAACCACTACCCTTCCTAACCACCCAGACTAAGAAAAAAACATTACAGTAAAATAAATTACACGGTTTTTCTGAGGGTTCTCCCAACTCCATCAACACAATTTCATTCAATGGCTTGGCCTTCTTCTGCGGATGTAGGCCTCTGCTTTCCCGTAATTCCTCCCTTGCTATCACCTTCAAATCTGCCAACGTTGTTTCCAGCTCCACCAACATTGCATAAATTTTTAATGCCTGCCAACCTCATTCTGCATCCTTGCACCAACTATCTTTTGTATTTCCCTCTGGCCATCTTATAAACATATGTTTTAAATTCATCATTTCCAGACCACCTCCATCCTGACCCTCCTCCTTTTCCATCCCAATACTGGGTATAGCTCACTGGAAAATTGATTCCATATCACCCAAAAATTCATTTAGCACCAAAGCTCGCATTACTCTCCACACTTCTTTCACTGGCTCCCCTATGTCCAGCCCCTACACCATTACTAGTGAGTAAATATCAGAGTTCATTTGATACCCATGTGACAGTTTCTCAAATCGTTCTCCAAGCATTGTTTTCACAGCTTGCACTGCCTCCTTTTCTTTCAATAAGAAGAGCCCACACAACATCTTCATGGAGGCCTTCCCTTTGAACTGGTCTAGTTTTTTGTGCAATGATAGTAAAAGGCTTGCGTCCATCACCATATTTCCAACCAACTTCTCCACTTCACATCACCACTCTACTTCTTCAACCAAATTAGCCAGCGCATTCCTTAAAAACCTTCGTTTGTGGCGTGATTAAAACTCTCCTTACTTCATTAGCCTGAGCTATTAATTTCAATTGTACTTCTATGCTGCCATCACCTCCAATTCCCTGAATCCTCATCACTTTGGTTTTCCTCCACACCTTGGACCTTACAAAAATCTTCATATGCTTGTAATCCTACCTCCAGATCTTCCTTATTTATTGCTCTTAAGTCTTCAAATGGCTCATAGTATTTGTAAATTAGTTGCATTCAACTTAGATTTGTAAAATGTATAGAATGACATGAATTAATAACCTTGAAGTTTTTCTTGAACTATATAGAATTATTGAAGCTTTTGCCTAATGTTTCAAGTATTTCTAGTAAAGATGTAGAATTTTATGGAATGACACTTAATTTCATCCATTGGGCAGGAAAATATGAAATATGAATGAAAAGATAGTAAGAATAATACCCATTGAAAGCAGCCAAGAGCACCTTGGAAAGAATGCCAACATTTGAATGAATATTTTTTTTAAAAAAATTGCATTGTCCTGTCGCAATTTCAATGAAAGTAACCAATGAACTAGCAAAAATTTCTAACAAATTTACTATAGTTGAGATGAAATTTTCATTATTAGAACTTGTCCATTTTTTATTGTCTCGTTGCAATTTTGATGAAAGTAGCCGACGAACCAGCAAAAATGTCCAACGAATTTACTGTAGTTGTGACAAAAGTTGTCATAAGGACTTGTCTAGTTCATCGCAATTCCAATGAACTTCCGCTGTTGTTTCGACGCTTTGAAGAGGCATGCCAATTTAGTTTTGTTTATTTTTCATTGGTACATAGATGGACATTTTGTCAATATTTTGACGAAAACTAGATCCATTTTTCATGACGATGACCGATGAAGCTGGGTCATTGTTTCGACATTTAACAGTTGGTTAGGAAAGAGATGAAACTTATTTGAGAGGTTCGTCGGTATTCAGACAATAGTTTGTCGATATTTCAACAAACTTTCATTGGAAATTGGAGTCAAATACAATTGTGACTAGACTTGCAATGAGAAGAAGGTGTCTACAATATTTATAAAGGTTTTGAATGTGTTGGTAATGTTGTGGTGGAATTTTTTGTTGCATTGAGATGGATTTGTCACAGTAACTTTCTTTTCTTCTTCTTTTCTGTAATCTGGTAGTTAGTCATTGGAAGTGAGCCCTTCTTTATTTTGGACAGTGATCCCTCCAATAGTGAGCCTATTGTATTCAATGTTGCAATTACTCTATATTGTGAGTTAATCTTCACTATGGTTTTTCCCTTCTTGGGTTTTTCATGTAAATTTGGTGTTGATGTATTTTCAATTTATGTTAATTTGTTTGATGGAAAATCATTATAATAGATTAAAGCTTATTAAGTTGATCTAAATATTAATGATGGTTTTGATGTACAATTGATTCACCCCTCCTCTTAGTTGTCTTGTGCATTCAAAATTTGGTACCAAAAAAAGGATCCATGGAAGAAACCTTAACCACTTAAGGTGGATTTGAAATGGTGCACAAGAGGGATACTCCTCTATTTGATGAATCATATTATGCATTCTAAAAGAAAAGGATGGAAGGTTTTCTTGTATTACTTGGATATGGAGTTTAGAAGTTTGAGATTAGATAAATTTTGTATACAAATGGTTTGAGAACTGATGATGATATCATGGCCTATGAGAACAATGGAAAATCAGGATATGTTCTTCTGAGTGGTCTTTCTAATACTGAACTTGTGAAAGTTATGAATATTAAAACTGCTAATGAGATCTAGAAAATGTTTGAAAGCATTTATGAAGGAGATGATAAGGTCAAGCAATCTAAGATGCAAAACCTAAAGATCATGTTTGAAAACATGCAGATGTTAGAGCATGAGAACATTACTTTAGCTACATGCAAAAAGTGGATGAATTTATTAATTCCATCTAAGGGATTGGTGGAAATCTTTAATATTATGAGGTGGTAAAGAAGGTATTGAGAACTCTACGCAAAGCTTATAGTCATAAGAATTCTACTATTGAGTAATTTCAAAATCTAAATAATTCTCTAGAGATCAACTACTTGGTTCTTTAACTACTTTTGAATTAAGATATTTTGGTTGAACTAATGCAAAATTTGAGGTTGCTTTCAAGGATGGGAAATCATAGAATGCTGAAGAATTAGATCAAGAGAATCTTGATGATGTTGAAGAAAAAAATTATGAGGAGAATGAAAAATGGTATTGGTAAATATAAAGGTAAATTACCTTTCAAATATTTCATTTGTGGAAAGATAGGTCATTGTGCTTTAAGAAGTCCAAATAGAACTTTAAATGACAAGAACAAAGAAAACAAAGGTACATAAATTAAGAAATTTTATTATGTTAGAGAAGATGCTAGTATATTTGATGATGAATTTGACTATGGGGATGACAAGGATAGTGAATGGTTATTCATGGCTATAAAATTTTAATCTAAATCTGCTAACTTTGAGAGATGTGTGAAGTAAATTTCTCCAAAAGTGGGCCATAATGCTATGGTGACTACTTTTCATGCTATAGAATAGAAGAACTAATGGATCATAGATATTGGATGCTCAAATCATATAAACAATGACATTGAAAGTAAGAGTTTTAGACTTGAGAAATATGAAGAAATTCTAGTTAAGTTTGGTGATGATATATTTGTGAAGATATGTGGAAAAGGTTCTATTAGTTTTGATGGCAAGCATAATATAGATTATGCTCTTTATGTTAAGGTTCTAAGGTATAACCTCTTGAATGTTGGAAAAACATGTAGCAAAGGCTATAATCTTATGTTTCAATATGATGGACGTGAGATTATAAAAGGCTCTAAAACTATGGTTCTTGTTGGAAGAATGATATATGGAAATGTTTATCAGCTTAAAGGTACTAATGGTCATTACTTTATTATAAAGAATAATCGAAGTTGTCTATGGCATAAAAGGATGTGTAAAATCAACCTTTATAGCCTAGTGAGAAATAGTTTAGTTCAAGCTATGAGAGATTTTCCAAAGATTACAAATCCCATCCATATTATTTGCAAGTAATACCAAATTGGGAAGCAAGCAATAAGAAGTTTCAAAGTCAAAGAACAATCTACTGCTAGATTGTTGGAGCTAGTGCATACATACCTTTGTGGTCCTACCAAAGTAATTTTTTTTCAAGGTGACATGTATTCCATGCTATTGATTCACTATTATTCTAGAACGACATAAATTACTTTTCTTTAAGAAAATTCAAAATATTTAGATATGTTTAAGGCATCCAAGTTTATGGTTGAGAATGAAATACATATGAAAATCAAGTGTTTGATGTTTGACAGAGGTGGAGAGTTCACCTTCAATGAGTTTAATAGTTTATGTGAGAATCATGAAATAAAAAGTAAGTTATCTACCCATGGGACTCCTAAAAAAAATAAAGTGATTGAAAGAAATAATAGGATTGTTAAACAAGCTACAATAACAATGATGACAGAGGAAAACCTACCAGAAGTCTACTGGAGAGAATCAATTCATACTATTGTCTACATTTTAAAAAATAATAATCAAGAGAAAATAGTGCAATGACTCCTTATGAGTTGTCATATGGAAGGATTCATATTGTCAAATACTCCATAGTGTTTGAAACAAAGTGCTATATCATAAGAGATGAAAAAAATTAGGACATTTTGATACAAGATCTGATGAAGGTATATTCCTTGGATATTCTATTCTACAAGAAAATTTTACCGATGCTATAACAAGAGATTGAAGATGATTGTTGAGAGTGCAAGTGTCAAAGTGGATGAATACTTACAAAAGAATTATGTGACCAGTGATAGATGGATATGAATCAAATGAGTCCTTTTATAGAGAAAATTAATGAGATGAAGGAAAGGAAAAGTAAGTTTGATAGATTGAAGAGGAAGAAGATTTAGAAAGAATCCCTAAGACTCCCAAGTATGTGTAGAAGAATTATTCTAAAGATCAGATCATTGGTGATAAAAGAAAAGGTTTTTTGACAAGGAGAAAATTTTCTATGAATGAAGAATAGGTAAACCTATGTTTACTCTCTTAATTTGAACCTAAAATAGTGATTGAAATATGTAAAGATGAGTATTGGATCAAGGCTATGAAAGAAGATCTACTGCTGATTGAAAAGAATCAGACTTGGGAACTTGTCCCAACACCAAAAAACAAGAATGTTGTTGGAACTAAGTGGGTATTCTGAAACAAACAAAATGAGAATGGAGAAGTGGTAAGAAACAAGCCAAGGCTTGTGTAAAAGGGCTACTCACAAGTACAATGAATAGATTTTGAGGAGACATTTTCTCTAGTGGAAAGAATGGATGTTTTTTAGATTTTCCAACACACAAGCATTTCAAAGATTATCAAAAGGATGTACAATATACATTCTTGAATGGTGAGTTGGAAGAAGTATACATTGAACAACTAGAAGGATTTCAGTTATCAGACAAACCAGATATGGTTTATAGATTGAAGAAACCATTATATGGTTTAAAGCAAGCTCCCAAAGCTTAGTATGCAAGGTTGGATATGTACTTGGTACAAAAAGGATTTAATAAAGGTACTACATATAGTAATATTTATTTCAAAGTTAAAAATATCAAATCTTCATTTTTTTTGTATATGTTGATGATATAATTTTTGGAGGAAATGAAGCTATGTGTAAGAAATTTATAAAAGAGATGTAGAAAGAGTTTGAGATGTTTATGTTTGGGGAGATGAATTTCTTCTTTGACCTATAAATAATTCAGATAGAGAAAGGAATATTCTTTTCACAATAAAAGAATGCCAAGGAAATGTTGAAGAATCTTGAAATGGAAGATTTTCAACTAGTATGTAGGGTATGTTCGGGATCATGATGGGCCAAAAAGTGGCGATATGATGGGTATGTGTAGGGTTTGTGGTTGACAACCTTTTTTAACCCAAAATTGATGAAATGAAAAGGGTTTTTAAAGGAGATTCTAATATTTCTACCAATATAAATTATGCTTTACTTTGAATTTAATAAATAATTATTATTTATTTTCTATTTGAATTACGACTAAAGTCCTAATTGATAGGCTAATTGAAAAACATCTATATCTTTCAAATGGTATCACACTTTTTAAATCCAAAACATGTGTCACATTCTATGCTTCACATACTATAGGATTAAAAAAAATAAAAAATGAGTTTCATGAAGTTTTGATCAAATTAAGGTGGTCAGACATACGGGCTTTTTATATTTTTTAAAAGTTGTAATAAAAAAATCATAATTAATTATTTACTTGCAAAATAATTACAAAAAAATATGCAACACATCATAACACGAGTCGTCTACTTATATCTAAACTATTACAAAAATATATTATCATTTTATTGTGGTTAGGGTGGTCAGACAAACACTTCTTATTTTTTCCTTGAAATTTAAGTACTATTGAATTGAAATTTCAAATTTTCACCAAATAATTTTTTGTTTTTTTAAATAAACCTGGTAGTTTAGAAACTTCATTCAATTTGCTACAGATTCTATTCTTAAATATTTTTGAAATAATATAGATAACTTATTCAAAATTTTACATCAAGTTTCCTAACTCTCATTGTTTTGAATTTTTTGCCACTTAAAGGCTTATTTTTTCCATGATGAATCTGCACATACCATGTATTCCTATGATTATAGGTTACATGCTGAGAAAGAATGATGAATCTCCTAAGTCTGATCAAAGCAAGTATAGATCAATACTTGGAGGATTGTTATATCTAACTATTACTATATTAGATATCATGCATGAATTTTATCTTGTGGCTAGATTTCAAGAAGATCCTAGAGAACTTCACATGTTATAATAGTAAAGAGGATATTTAGATACTTGAAAGGAACTCTAGCACATGGTTTGTGGTATCCAAAGGATACAAATTTTTCTTTGAGTGCTTATATAAATGTAGATTGATTGGGATGTGTTGATGATAAGAAAAGTACAAGTGGTGGTGCATTCTTTCTTGGATGTAGACTAGTGTCTTGAATAAGAACTAGAAGCAAGACTTGGTATATTTATCTACTATAGAGGCAGAATCTATTGCAACATCATCTTGTTGCACATAAGTGTCATGGATGAGGAAAACCTTGAAGGATCTTAGAGTGGTATATATGTTGAACTAATTTCAATATTTTATGACAATACAAGTACAAATAATATTTCAAATAATCCAGTGATGAACTCAAGGAAAAAAAATATTCTATTAAGTACCACTTTTTGAGAGAGGAGGTTGTAGATAATGAATTAAAGCTTGAGTATGTGCCTACAAAGAATCATGTTGCTGATATATTCACTACAACTCTTCCTAAGGATACTTTTGAGTATCTCTAGGATACATTAGGGGTTATTACCTCTCCTTTCAACTAGATGCACGTAAGGATATGCATTATTCTAGTGGATTTCAAGATTCATTGTTTGTTTTGGATAGATGGTGAAGGTTAGCTCTTAGGGGGAGTAGGTAGTGGCTTTGTTGATTATTGTAGTTAGGGGGATTTAGAGTTGATGTGTAGGTTGGTGTTTTTCTTTTTCATTTAAATGTGTAGTGGTTACTGGTCGGTATAGTTTGTTGTGTGCTCCTATGGGGGATTTTGTAGAAAATTAAAAATAAAGAAGTTGTTGTAGACAAATTATTGTTTAGGTATTGCCTTTGAGGGAGAAAAAAATATGTATGTTTGATGTCAAAGGTGGAAAGTGATGCAAATATGTTTCCCTTTTCCATTGATGTCAAAGGGGGGGAGAGATAAGTAATGTGAAAAAGGAAAGAGTGCATTCAGAAAGGAAAAAGAAATTTGGTATGGAGAAGTATGTTGATGATCAAAGTCAAGTTATTTTAGTTTTTTGGTGGTTTTGCACATCATGTGTTGCTATCAATGACAAATGTATAGATTTTTGCAAGTATGAGTAATTGGTGTTGTCATTGATGTCAACACACTTATGCTTGTGATGTCATTGATGTCAACTGGTAATGGTTGAGAAGTTGTAATACTATTTTGATTAGTTTCATTATGTTGTGCAAGACTAGAATTTGACACAAATCAAGACATAACATGAGCATGCTATAATGTGCTCTCTTATGTCTTTCTAGGAATGTCTTGGACACAAACATAAAAAAACATGTCAAAACTATGAAATAATGTGAGCACGCTATAATGTGAGAACATTATAATGCACTCATGTTATTTATTTCTTTGGGAATCCCCAAACCTTAGGGTTGGTATTTTCTTTGGAATACCAACCCAAAGGCTTGGTGTGCCTTCCCAACATCCAAAGACATGTTTTTGAAATTTCTACATTATTGCATGTGTTTCAATGTTGAACAAATCAAACACATGGGTAATGTCAAACTCTCTCTTAGCTATCTAATAATGTAATTTTTTTCACATTTTGAGAATGCTAAGCCTTTGATCTATAATTTCTTTTTTTTTTTTGTCTATTTTTTGGCAGAAACCAATGTTTGGTGTTTTTTTCATTATAAATTTATCATTCATCAAAATTCCAAATAAATTACATTTTTAAAAACTAGATTCCATTCTACACATATTAAAAAAATGATTTACAATAAGTTTTCAAAATTTATAGGTGTAGCATGGTCAAATTTTTCCTTTTGAGGAAGTGTCCACTTTGAAAATTAGTAAAAAATCAAATATTCATTAAAAAATTATTAGAAAAATTGGGCATAAACTACATACTATTAGCTAATTTCTCACTAAAGCGATTTTAAAAATATGAAAAAAAATGTTAACTTTGTGAGGGAGCCACAAAAGTTGCTATGTTATGTTTTTTTGAAGAAAATAGCACCAATTTTTGTGGCTCCCTTTTTCAAACCCCTTAATCTCTACCATTTTCAAAAAAAATGTTAGTTTAGAAAGAAGACTCAGAGCACTATGATCCTTATTTTTGTTGCATCTCAAAATTTTGACTGTAACTATCCTGAATTTCATGTCCAAGGTTAGTATTTCCTTATTTCATAAAAAACATGGTCACTTAAGCCCCCTTTTTTTTCCCTCATATTTTGCATGTACCCATAAATCAATTATGTTTAATCTTTCAACATTTTTACATATTTCATGGTGTGCTTTTTTTTCCTTGTGTTGTGTCCTTTTCTTTGTGATATCATTGGGTTTGATGTCGACCAAGAGTGTGATATTTCTAAGTGTATGAATTTCCCTTAGTGGCTTGATACAAAGCAAGGCATCCCATAAGTGGCAATTTGTTACTCTTGACTTTTCCTCTCTTGAAAAAATTAGGCATGATGATCTCTAAGAAGAAGACCTTACACAAACAAAGCAAGATCCCCTTGAAAAAAAACCTATAGACATAATATTCATAAGTGTTTAGTATTGTGGTTCCTTTTCAAAGTTTTCAAGAGGATAACATTAATATGGTATGGGATCCTAATAGGATTCTCTCATTTGCCACCCTGTTGGGATATTCACCTACTAGACAGCCTAAGGTTCCACTACCCTATAGTGAGAACGTGTGTTGTAGACCTGCATAGTGGAAATTGAGTTATGCTTGCGAACATTTTTGGACAAAAGATTGAGACGCGTTCCACATCATGTTGGATGATCGAGGCTTGATCCTTCCCCTTTCTTAGACAAATAATTGTATTCCACATCGTGTTGTGACAGTCAAAGCTTGACCCTTTCTTTTCTTGGTCTTTTATGGTGTATGATTGTGTATTTTTTTCATTCCTACATATGTAAGTTTATTGAATGTATACTTTAGTTTGAGTTTGACATGGGGTCATACTCTCACTAATGTGGGGAAAAAATGTAGCTCAAAAAAAAGTAACCCTTTTTCACATTTAATTTGGGAATGAATAATTAATGATAAAATGGACTTAGTGGTTCCTTATTGAGGGTGTTGTAAAGTGTATCTTTACACTTTCACACTAATCTAAGGCTTTATTAATTAATTCAGGTTAATTTGAGTTTAATTGGCCCCTTTAATTCAAATCCAAGCCTAATTTATTGCATTTTTTTAGGGATAAAGCCTGACATGCTTAAATAATATTACACAACACTTAATTTTGTAAGGAATGTGTCCTAGGCTAGTGACCTAGGATTGATTTTCCACCTGGAAAATGGGTCCTCACTAGGTCCTAGGACCCCCTTTTGACATGACATTTCACATCCCCTGAAGTTTGTCCTAGTCAAGTGTTCTAGGACCCATTTGCCCTATGGTCAAAGGGTCCTCATTTAACTTAGGACCCCCCTTGGGATATGTTTTTGGATATATTTTGATGAATTCAATTCCTAGATATGATGTCAAATTGTGTTATTTAAATTTTAGGATTTAATTGTAAGTATAAATATAAGGTTATTTCACCTAGTTTCATCTGAGAAATCTAAGAATTTTTATGCAAGCATCCTAATAGTTCACAAGAGCATTATAGAGCATTCAAGAGAATTAAAGAAGACATTCAAGGTTAGATTATTAAATTTTATTGCAATAATCAAAGATCGTATCATCGTGTCCAAGGCATAGTGCATCATGCATGTTGTTGATCTAATGTGATGTTGTAGCATTGATGATCAAGTTCAAGTGTTCAAAGCCATTATATTTTGTCATGTTTTTGATAAAGATCTACACTCATTGAGGCCACTTCATTCTAAGTTTTAGATTTTTCATCCAAGACATCATCCAAGGTATCATTATTTCATGTTTCATGTTTCATTATTTCATCATAAGGTTTCATTACCAAAATTGGGTTTGACAAAGGAAAACCCCTATTCCCTAACAAAACAACATTTTTCTTCTCATTTCATTTGTGATTGTAGGTTTTAGATTGAAGATCAATTGGAGAAAAAAATTGCAAAAGTTTTCAAAGTTCCAAAGCTGTAAAAGTTGTCATCTTTATTACAAGATATAAAATTCATTTTTCAAATTTTTGGAGTTGAACACCTTTGATCTAGGAGTGTAGACATTGAATAATACAACCCATAATTTAATTTTTCAGAACCCTAGTAGGGACCCATTCACCATTGGGTAAATGAGTCCTCAGTGAGGCCTAGAAAAGAACTTTTTGCAATAGGTATACATCATTTTACATTCTTAAAACCTACCTTTTTACTATTATATCAATTAGATTTTGTTTCTAATTGTTAATTATACATTATATCACTTATAATTGAATGAAACATTGGAAAAATAGTGGGTTCAACATCTTGCTAATTCATCTTTTAATGAACCCCATTTTTTGGTGGTTCATCCATATTCTCTATCATAGATTAAACACTCTAGAAATTATAATTTGGTGGATCTTATAGTCACCATGGTTCATGTCTGGGTATCCCTTTTATCTCACCTCGAGGTGACTTCATTTACAAGACTTAAAGATTAGTTTTCCCTTGCATAAATAATATGGTAGTGTATGGGGTATATTCACATGACAAAGAATATATATATATATATAATATAGAACAACACATAGGTACATGTCTATGGTGGCTTTCAACATTCTCTCAAACATGACATGAAAATATTTTTCATTATAAGAATATGGTTGATAGCTTTGACTAGTATTTTTCCCACTTCATATTTGAAAAAGTGTCCCACCTTAGTAATAATGTAAAAAAATGTCATTGTTAATATTAGGTCATTACTATATATGTCACATTATGGTTAGATAATGTCATTGCTAAGATGATTGGTATGGGTAGATGCAAACCTAAGCTAAGATAATGATGCAAGTAAATTAAGCTAAAACGAAAGAGCTAAGATACTTGTTTATGGATTTTGTATGATAATAAATAATCGATTTTCAGATTATTTACTAAAATGAACTGATAGTCAGGAATGTAAGATCATTTTAAATAATTTCATTTATTTAAAATGAAGGAAATGTTAATTTTGACAATTAAATAATTAAAGATAATTATTTAATTTAGAAGATATGATTAATGATTAAATAAATTAATAAACTCATTTAATCATGAGAATTAGTGACATATTAAATAAATAAATAAAATTTATTTATTTAATAATGAGGAAGAAATAAATGAAGAAAGGTAATTAAATAAATTAAGAAAATTATTTAATTAGGGGAAGACTTAGATACTTAATGACACATTTAATAAATAAATGAAATTTATTTATTTAATAATCATGAAGAATAAAAGGACATGAATTAATTAAATAATTATGAATTATTTAATTAATAGTCGAATGTGGACCAAGGACATAATTAAGATGTCATAATTATGCCAGGACGAAAGTGGTAAAAATAGAGCTTGCATGCCTAGGTCTTTTTTAAGTGTCTACATTTTGCCCCTCTATCATAATGTAGCATGTCGCATTGTGACAAAGAAAATAAGTCAAAAATATGCCCCAGTGCAAAATAAGATGAGGAGGGTAGCAGTATGCCCCCTCGAGAGGACAATTGGGTTCCAAGAATACGGGTGTGCTCTCGAAATTGATGAGAAGAATAGAATAAGAAAGAAAAAGAAGTGTTAGTGCAAAAGATATGGATTGATGATATCAATGCAATTCCTATATGAGATGGATGAGAGAAGATGATAAGACAGAAGGAGATACATGTTAGTTCCTAGACCAAATCATTCAAAACATTACCATAGGAATTTAATATTTTTGCTCTTAATCATCATTAGGCAAATTATTGTAATGGCCAACAAACACCATGATATGACATAGATCATGGTGTACAAGGTCATACCATCACATGAGACAAATAGTCATAGAAAAGGATGATCATGACTCATACTAAGAGCATAGTTTCCCCAGTCTTTTTTTCATAACCAACTACAAACAAAAAAGAAGGACAAGTCATGAAACATCCTTGCTTCTCTAAATCCTATTTCTAGGACATCCTTGAGAAACTAGCAACATGATTTCCAAAAGAATAGAAAATAAAGCCATTATCATGATACGTCATTTCTTTTCTAAATCCCTTAGTCAGGACATCGCTAAGAAACTCATAACATGAGTGTCAAAAGATAAGACAAATGCCATGATACGTCACTGCTTCTCTAAATCATGTTGTCAGGATCTCGCTGAAAAAATAGTAACATGATGAAAAATCAATAGAAAAGTGCCAAGTGTGTCTGAATGCCGAGTGTTTTGATTTCAAGATGTCAGGTTTGATTATGTCGAGATGCCAGGGTGTCAAGTTCTTGATGATGTCAAGATGAAGAAATGCTGAAGATTGCCAAATTCAGGAAGGACACATCCTGAATAATGTTGATGTCCAGAGGATTGATCCCTAAATGTCAAAAGGGATCCCTTGAAATTCTAGGTGATAGTGACGATGCCTAGGAAGGACACATCCTAAGGAATAAATGATAAAGTTTGTTCTTCAGAAGGACACATCTGAAAGATATCGATGTCAAGAGGAGTAATCCTTAAATGTCAAGAGGATCCCTCAAAAATGTTGGATGACAATGATGATGCCTAGGAAGGACACATCCTAAGGCATGAATGAGAGATTTTTCTTTAGAAGGACACATCTGAAGAATACTGATGTCGAGAGGAGTGATCCTTAAATGTCAAGAGGATCCCTCAAAAAAGTCGGATGACAATGATGATGCCTAGGAAGGACACATCCTATTGCATGAATGACAGAGGCTATGTTTTAGGACACATCTGAAAGATAACTTAGAGTTGATAGTTTGACTGGTTATGATAATGTAACTTATTTTGACCAATTTTGACTGAAGTTTGGCTGAGTTTGACTTGTGTTGACTATATGTCAATTTCCTTTGACATGCTGATGTGATTGCCATGCTGAATAAATGATTGTTTCACTTTGTTTTAGGAGTTTTCCCATCTGGAAAATGATTTGTCTTGACTTGAAGACTTTTGACGTGTGCCAATGTAGTGCCATGAACCCTAATAGACTGACCTAGTGCAGGCTCGGGGACTCATCGATAGATGGCCTTGCCTACGTCATGCACTCAGAGACCTCATAGTTCAACATGGCCAATGACTTTGTCTTGATGACCAAAGATTGTGTCATGATTTTATTTTGAAAAACCTAAAGGACTAACCTAATGTCTCGGGGACTCAAATATGAGTCTTTCCTACGTAGAAAATGCACAAAGACAACGTAGTTCAGATAAATGACAAAAACTTGACTAGTGTGATGGACATGTGGAAATGTGACTTTGTTTTGCATTGTTCGAGTAGTTTGATGTTTGTTGTGGTTTTCTTTAGGATATTTTTCAATTTTTATGTCTTTCTTCAGGATGTTTTGCAAATTTTTTTGGTCTTCTTTTTTGTGATGTTTTTGGTCTTTCTTCAGGACATTTTGCAATGTTTCTGTCTTTTTTCATGACGTTTTCTGATGTTTTTGTCTTTTTGAATCATTTAAGAGGATGACGAAAAATGCATGTGACTGATGCCTACACATGAGAACCCAAGGACAAACATGATTGTGCCCCTAGTCAAGCTAAATACCAATTGACAAGTGATGACAATGTTGTTTGATGTAGGAAGGACGCATCCCGAAACAACATAAGGATGACAATAATGTGACGAAAGTATCAAGGTCTGTAGCCAAGCTAGGAACAAAGTCAAGTAATGTTTTGGATAATGTGCTTGTCTAGATTAGACTCATTGCATTTGGAATGACTTGATTAGAACTAGATGGGATGATGATTATCCTTAGACCATTTGACAAGGGAAAGCCAAGGTAGGTGACAAACATGAAAGGATTATAGGTGGCCTTGGTAAAGGACAAGAGACATGAGACTAAGGGAATTGTCATATGATTTTCAAGGACTATGTCACATAAGGATAATGAGGTTATGCCAGCCATGACATGATGTTTCATGAATAATGTAGGACTAAAGGATAGACATGTCAAGAGTTTTCCCAAAGCATGATTTATGTGTGCATGTTTTATGTCAAGACTAAGGTAGGTGGGAAAGATGGAGAAGAATGATATGGATTAAATGGATGGATGCCAATGTCAAGACGAAGGCCTAGGAGATGAGACAACTTTCCCCCAAGTGTAAGTGTCCACATAGAATATTTATTTTACACATGATGCCTATTTTCTAGGTTTTTGTCATGGTACTTATCTAGGACACCTGTTTGCAATGTTTTCACCATCGGACGAAATTTTTCTCTTTGCTATTTTCTTGACTTTTTTTTTTTGGTGTCACCAAGACGCCTATTTTCCAAGTTTTCATAATGGTGACAATTTTTTATCATTTTTCAATTTTTTGTATTTTTTATATTTCCAAATAGCCTGCATGCTTTAGATGACCACTAACTGTTTTGAATCCACTGACGGTGTCGATGTAGAGACTGGTACCATGATATGCCAATAATGACCTTACTAAAGGAGTTGTCTTGTAAGGATCATAGCACTTGCATACAACTGATCGATGTCATTGTGATCCTTTCTGATACTAGAGTTGGCCTTATCAAAATACGCACATCGCGATAGAGTGCCATGAGAGTCCTTATGATAAAGAGTTGCTACCATGATGTGACAAATTTTCCACATGGGATTTTTAGACTTTAGACGAGATTTAGGATTATGACAGATGATGGTAGACATGGAAAGGTTGTTTGGATGTTTGGATGAATCACTTTTTATTTTCCAAACTTGGGATGGTGGATGCCAGATTTTGGAGGGATGGCGTTTAGAACCAACACTCGTAGATTCCTTGCTTGATGACCATTTTGAAGGAGGTGGACATTTGTTGTATGTGGGAGTTCTCTTGTCTTGTGGCACTACATTGTAATTAACTTTTTCTTTTGACATATTTTCTTTTCTTGATCCATTTGTCTTTGAGGTCCATTTTAATTTTATTTGTCCACTTGTCTTTTTGTTTGATTCAATGGCCTTTGAAATTTTATTTTGATATTGTGAATTGTAATACTCTTTTTTTTGTTGGTTCCAAAGGGAAGGTTTATTCATGATAGAATGATGGTTTATGGTGTGGGTGGAGGGGGTGTTGGCAGCAACCTTATGACAAGGATTTCTCATGGACTTCATTTTGACATTTGTATCTGACAAGATTTCCCCCAGTATCGAGGAGGTTCCACTAACATCATTAGATTTGTTGTCTAAGGAATATCCAAGACCTTGATGTCTATAATTTTCCTGAAGTTGTATTGGTTCTTGAATGCCTTGCTCATGTATGCCTAGTCCTTTCCCTTGATAATGCATGCTTTGATAGATTCTATTTGTGATGGGGTATTTGTTGTTTTGAAAGCGAGATGCTAACCCATCATGGTATATGTGGACACTGCCACTTGTAATTTTCTCATATGTGAGAAAGCCTGCTCTAATAAAGAAAGATGACCCTAGTTGATAAAGTGTCTTAGCTTTATTTTCATGTTGGACATATTTTTGACTGATATCTTTTGTCTGATCTTGTGACATGTCAGGTTCAGTTGATTCTATTGGTGATTCCAAGTTAATGTCAAAACCATCTTGATGGTCATTATCATATAGTCCCATGAAGTTAGCTATAGCTTCATCATTTGTAAATATGTCCATAGTGGAAGACTTTTTTTTTTGGAGGAAGATTGTCTATGGTTCCAATGGAGGAAAGTGTCTCATCTTGGAAAGTGTCGATAGTCAGGGCCTGAATAGGGTCATCAAGTGTTTGATCATAAATGGCGTAAAGGTCAAGGAGTGGATTTTTTTTTATTTCTTGATCAATGATAGGGTCTTAGTCAAAGATGGTGTTGTCATGGATTTGGACTTCTTGGTCAAAGATTGGGTTGTCATGGATGATATAATCAGAAATAGAATTATTGTTAGGGATAGGTGTGTTTTGGATGTCAAGATTGTCTTGAAGGACTTCTTGAATGGACTTTAAGATAGGGTCATGGGATGGACTACCTTGATCCTAACATGAAGGTGACGTTATGATGTCATGCTTTAGGATTTTTTTTTGACATGTATCCTTAGGTTTAGACAATTGGATGTGGCTTTGAGTAATGATAGAATTTTCATGACTAAATGTGGCTTGTGAGGGAGTGACTTGAAAAGGATTAATGGATGAAGGACTAGGATAGGACGTAGGGACTTGGACTGGACTAGTATGTGAAGGACTAGGATATGACATGGATACTTGGAGTGGACTAGCACATGAAGGACTGGGATAGGACAAGGAGACTTGGATTGGACTAGTATGTGACGTCATAGGATATGACATAGATACTTGGATTGGACTAGTTGGTGACAACATAGGATATGACATGGAGACTTGGATTGGATTAGTTTGTGAGATCATAGATATGACATGGGGACTTGGACTAGATTAGTTCATGACATCATAGGATATGCCATGGGGATTTGGACTAGATTGGTGTAAGGTTGACTAAAATGGGACGTGGATACTTGGACCGGATTGATATGGTATGATGTGGGGACGTGACATGAGTTGGTAGATGGTTAATAAGGCATGTAGACCTGGATGGGATTGATAGGTGAAGGACTAGCATATGACGTGGAAACTTGAAATGGACTAGTGGATAGTTGGTTTCCCTTGTCAAAGTTAGGATAAGGTTGATTAATGGATTTTTTTGTGGACTAATGTCATGGATGGTGCTAAGTGACTATTGGGAGTGAGGGTAGACAGACAAAGGACTAGGACTCATGGATTGTTGGTACAAAGGACATTGATTTTCAGTCTGGAGGAATTCTCTCTTAAATTCGAAGGCTTGTTGGTATTGACCTCTACAGAGTAACTGGTATTCAACTTTACTAGCAAGCCTATCATTATTTTGTTGAAGGGAAGACAAGGTGGTGGATGTCATGATGTTGTTAAATGCAGAGTGATAATGACATTTGTCTAAGGGAAATTACTAATGCAAGGTGATAAAATTGTCAAGAAAGGATGCCAAATGCCAAGGTGACAATGAAGACTAATATGAAAATGTTAACTAAGGAAAATGACCAATACCAAGTCTAGATGCCAAATGAGGACTATGATGAAATTTATGACAATATTTTTGGATTTTTTTAAGCATAAATTATGCAAGGTATAAACTAGAATGCAATTTGGAGAAAAGGATACCTAAACACCTCTAACCTCAATCTTTGTTTTCAATTTTGGTTACCAAAGGACTTGTTGAAAATGAAAAAATGACAAGGTCAAGATGACTAGTGATTTTTCCTAACTAGACTATTGAGTTGGAAACTCTCACAAAAGGGGCAATGACTGATAAAAAGAGAGGACATGATTAAGTCCAAGATAACCTAGTTTCAAAAACAATGATGTTGCAAGTAGTGTTGAGATTCAACCTAATCCAAAGTATGCAAGGATGAAAACCTAGGGTCAAGCTAATGCCTAATGTATGCAACTGAAATTTGAAAGATTAAGCCTATGGTCAAGAATATGAACTAATGGTCAAATGATGAAAAAAAGAAAATTGAGCAATTTCAAGGTTGGTTTGTGATGGAATCCTCTTGGAAACAATGTCTGACAAGAGATTGATAGAGTTTAGACTCAGTTTGGACTTGGTATGAAGATTTTATTTCTGCCAGGAAAATGTGTCATTTGAAACCTCAGATGCATCATAGTCTTTCAAAAGTGTTTCAGTTTAAGAAAATGCGGCTCTGGAACTGACGAATGCGATGGGATTTGACATGCGATTCTGTGAGACTCAGATGCATCGTGACTCAAATAATTGCAGTGTTTTTTAGATCAAATGTGGTTTAACAAATCAAATGTGTTGTAAATTTTGGGAAATGCATTGCGACAGAGTGATTTCATTTTGTCAAATGCAGTGCAAAATATTAAAAGTTCAAATTTTTTATGTTTGTGGTCGAAAACCCAAATTGTTGAAATGTTGATGATTTGTTTCCTGATGTTTGTGTGTTTTTTATTTTGTTTAAGTAACCAAAAAACACTTGGCAAGCACAATGTTTTGGTGTATGCAAACGCACATGAGACAAGCACGATCCTAATAGGAAAATAGGCCAAGGGTTTGTATATTTGATATAGCCCACCAATATACCCCAGATTGGTGCTAAACACCTTTCCTTCTCGAGAGCGGATAGCTTAGAAGTTTGATGGCACAAGCTCCCTTCTTTGCAGGCACTTATACGAGCACACCAAATTTGGATTCTTAGGTCATCACTTCCCAAGAATTGCTATCTCTACTCTAGGGGATCAGTAGTGAGTGTCTTCGGGGATGATACTGTACCCTGCACTATACCAAGCAATGACTGAAAAATGGTTGGCCTCTAAAAAAATAGGTGTTTAGTAAGGGCATTCCATTCGTAGGGCATGATCCATGCAGTGAGAGTCCCCTTTCAGATCCATCTTGTTAGAACCATACGTGTGATTCTTGGGATTTCCCCAAGAATCCACTTTTATAAATTGGCTGGAAGTCCCTCAAGTTCAGGGTGCTACCTATCTAAGTCACCCTAGGGTGAGTACTTTTTCCCACCAGAATAGGCCCAAGTTCTAGAGTCATTAATTGTTTCTCTTACACATAGGATTACTCAAAAGTGCAAGGGAAGAGGATACTTTGATTACTAATTCTTAAGGCTATATAACAGATAAAATGGGTCTGGTTTTCTGATCACCAAGTTTTCATAAGGTGAGAGGAAAATCACCTACCATTTGTTCAAACACAATTAAACACTTGCAAACAGACTTCATTTTAGAGCACCAAAGGAAATGTTCCTAAATTAAAAATTACAAACAAATGGTTTGAGAAATGAGTCTTCGACTAACGAAGCTGCAAAAATCAAAGTCAGTAATTTCATAAATGTCTTGGACCAATGAGAAAGCTGCAAAAAAACTAAGTTAGGACAAGAGATTAAAAACCAAACTAAAACTTAAAAGTTAGTAAATAACTAAATTAGAAAATGAAGAGACTAAATTAAACTAAGAAAAGGAAATCAAAGAAAACTAAAAACTGAGAGCTCGATTTTTTTTTGTTGCTCCAAAAGAAGCAGTTTTTGCAAGCCCCACTCCAAAGCCACACACTACAAACAGAATATTAGTGAACAAAAAGAAACACCAATGAAAACAACAAAATAAAATAGTGATAACTTTCTCAAAAATAAACAAAATTTTAAACTATATATATCTATGGGAAGATAAGACATAGACCTTCAAGACCCAATTTTTTTTTTGCAAAATCCTACAAGACAAAAGTGCTATTATAAACAAAAGAAAATTTGGGTCTTAACAACTAAATCCTAAAAAGCAGCGATCACTAAAACAACCATAACTTTCTCAAATCTTAACGACATTTTAAACAATTTGAAGTTTCAGAAAGTTGAGAGCGAGGCCTACAAAACCTAGATAATAATTTTAAATGATTTTATGTGCCCATTTTTCTATGCTCAAAAGAAGATGACGGGATTTCATATGAATTCTTGGTTATAACCTGCAAAACAATGAAAATAAACAAGAAAACACAAATTTCTCTACAAAATTACGGGTTCACCAATGTATCTAAGGGTTATTTTTGGATTTTTAGATTATCAAATCAATAAAGCATAAAACCCAAAGAAGCTATCAAGAACAAAGGAAACTAAAATAAATGAAAAAAGTATACCTTTCACTCATTGAAGCCTCCATGATTTACCTTCATAGCACCTTCTAACTTGTTGATTGATGTGTTGCCCTCATATTCAATGTGCGAGCAATCTGAAAACAAAGACTAAGTCCTACACAAGCTTTGAAGGATTTGGATTGTCTAAAATGAAATCAAGTATCTATGTCTATGACGAAATGAATCTAATGCCTAAGACAATTATGCCAAAATCACTAATAAAAATGCAAGTATATGAATATGTTTAAATGTCTAAGCATCTAAGCGTCCAAGCGTAATCGAAATTGTGAGGAAAATTGACATTTTATAGAAAATGCAATTTTGGATGGACGAACGAGATTGAAAGTTGGTGAAAGCCAAAAATCAGAGGACGGGATTTAATGTGACAATCCCTAATTAGGGTTAGGGAAAAATTATTAAATGAGTGTTCAAGATGTCATTTGAGAAGATCGAATCGGCGATGGAGAATAAATGAGATAATTAGTTAGAAAACTAAAGATTTTCAAAAATCAAGAAGATAAAGACTGTCTGATTTGTGAGATTCAAAAAATCAAGTAGATAAGAGTTTAACTGAAGATCAGATTTGGAAAATCAAGAATCTACTTGATTGCTTGATTTTTGGAAGAATATTACCATTTTGAATTAAATTAATTCAAAATATGGATTTTGTGTGATATTAAATAATCGATTTTCAGATTATTTACTAAAATGAACTAATAGTCAGGAATGTAAGATCATTTTAAATAATTTCATTTATTTAAAATGAAGGAAATGTTAATTTTGACAATCAAATAATTAAAGATAATTATTTAATTTAGAATAGATGATTAATGATTAGATAAATTAATAAACTCATTTAATCATGAGAATTAGTGACATATTAAATAAATAAATAAAATTTATTTATTTAATAATTAGGAAGAAATAAATGAAGAAAGGTAATTAAATAAATTTAAAAAATTATTTAATTATGGGAGGACTTAGACAATTAATGACGTATTTAGTAAATAAATAAAATTTATTTATTTAATAATCATGAAGAATAAAAGGACATGAATTAATTAAATAATTATGAACTATTTAATTAATAGTCGAATGTGGACCAAGGACATAATTAAGATGTCATAATTATGTTAGGATGAAAGTGGTAAAAATAGAGCTTGCAGGCTTAGGTCATTTTTAAGTCTCTACATTTTAATAAAAAAAGGACTTAGGGATTTAAATTAAATAAATTTATGTATTTAATTTAATAAGATGAAATGTTAGCATGAAAGGGTGTGAATTAAACCTAATTAGGTTAATTAGGTTAATAGATGAAAATGACATAATTAATTAAATATCTAGGCTAACTTAATCAATTACGTGAAAAGAGGATTTGTTTTAGGATGAAATGATGCTAGTATATATGAGTCAAGTGAATGATATCATTTAGGAAATTTATAAGTGTCTACATTTTCCCCCTCTTTGAAGTGAGGTACCTATTATGTTGGTTCAAAGACTGACTCTTTTCAAATTAAAAACTGTTGCTGAGATTAATAAAAAATTTCTGAGTTTTGGATGCCCCAGTATTGCCCCAACAAAAGGAATAGGCTGGTACCTTTCCCCCTCAAGAGATCGGGTGGAAATTTTGAATTTTGGGTTGATCTCTCAACAAAGGTTCTAAATTAGTTTAGCTCAAAGAGGATTAGAAACTGTGGATGTTTGATGTAGGAAAATTTGATGATGTATATATAGTCATCGGCCATGGGTGGCATCATTTATATTTTGATATATCACAAAGATTTGATACTTAGATAGAATTGTTAGTAAAGATAGAAGATTAAGAAGAATAATATGATTGGATTGACCATTGATTGTAAAGATTGGTTCAAAATTCCAGCAAGTACATGATCCATCAAGACTTTATTAGAGAGGTTGATGAGAGAAGATGATTATTTTCTCATATCTTGGGATTGCATTTTTTTGTCATTCCTTATGTTTGAAATAACACATAGATATGATGCATCAAGGTATTGATAACCAAGATGTTATTGTATCTAGTGACATGAAACTTGACTCTACAAAAAGATAGGATAGTTTTTGTTCACATCTTGACTTACAAAAACCTCATCAAAATGTAGTTTAGAAGTTTAGAATATATTGGACCAAAGCATATAGAATAGTCAACAATCTACTCCAAACAACCTCCCCAGCTAAGCAAGTATGCACTAAGATTATTTTACAAGAATACTCACAAGCACATAAAATGAAAGATAGTGATTGATTCCCCATTCCTTTCTCTCTAAATAATTTACACATCATCGAGAGGTCCTCAAAATGGGTCAATAGGATAAATCAGAAGAAAAGATCAAAGGCAAGCAACCAGTGTTATCGATATCTCTTGCCAATTTAAATATAGCTAAGGCGATTTCTGATACGAATTCCCATTACAAGAAGGATACATCCTATGACATGTTGATTAGTTGTTTTGATTAGGATGAAGTGTATGATAAGTCGTTAATAAAAATTCACTAACTCATTTACCTATGATTTAGACTTTAGATTTTGACACTTAGGAACTTTCATATTATGACTTTCTAAACTTGTTTTTCCAAAGGTTGAAGGTGATGATTGATTTATTATGGGTGAAGGTTTATTATGGGTGAATGTGAAATGGAATGGATGGTTTTGTATTTTTTGAAATATTTCAATGTTTTTGGTACTTTTGAAAATGTTTTTGAGGCTAACCTTTTGGTTTTTTTGAATGTTTATGTGAATGTTTAGGGTTTTTAGTTTATTTGAGGTTTTTTAGGCTTTTCTCTAAGATATTTGATGTTGTTTAGGTCTTTTAAATGTTTTCTAATGTTTTGGGTTTCTTCAATTTTCCAATGTTTTTTATTTTTCTAATTTTCAAATGGTTAGAGGTTTTTGAGATTTTGACCAAGAACCTAACCTAAAAGACTATCCTAGGGACCTTGGGGGCTTATCGAAGATGATCCTTTCTTGCGTTATAGATGCAGAGGCCATGTAGTTTGACTGACTTAACTTATTGGCAATGAGAAATGAACAGTTGATGGAATGCCATTTTATTATGACAAACTCCTAAAGACTAAACTAGGGTGTCTCTAGGGCACATCAATGATGGCCTTGTCTATGTTCAAGCTCAAAGACTTGTAGTTCATCAAGTTACTATTTTTTTATTTTTTATGTTTGACCTTTTTAGGGATTTTGATATGTTTTGGATTTTGACTTTACAACTTTTTGAATGCTTTTAGATTTTAGCTATACATGATTTTGATGTTTTTTGGATTTCTAATTTTACAATATTTTGATGTTTTTCGATTTTTGGCTATACAAGATTTTACAAGTGTTTTTTGATTTTGATGAGATTTTATGAATGTTTTTGGGATTTTTGATGAGATTTTAAGATAAATGATACCTAGATCATGATGTCGAAGTCACATTGTGAGATATAAAGTATGGATCAAGAGTTATTTGGAAACAAGAGTACAATAACCTGCCCCTAGTGTTTAACAATTCTTCATAATGCAATGGATAACCAAGATAGATAATGTATATGCAAAGAATTTGACATATTTTTATCATGCTAGATATGGGCTATGGGACTTCATGAGATAAAATGGTGAAGAGCTTTCCAAAAGCTTGCCATGAGTAGAGTTGAAGTATACACCGAATATTTGTCAAGATCATGATAAAGTGGAATATTTGGATAAATCTCCATTGGACAGATAGAGGGAACATTGAATTTATCATGACAAGGATGAGATGATTCTAAGTGAGAAGGATCATATAGATAATCAATTCTACTCATGATGCCTGTTTGCCAGGTTTTCATCATAGTACTTTCCCAAAGTGCCACCGTAGTGGATTTCACTATAGGATGATTTTTATTTTTACTATTTTCTTTATTTATTTTATTTTTAGAAGTTTTACCCTTCTTTTGAACTACCTGGTCACACTGATGTGGAGGCCACTATCATAACATTTCAACAATATACTGCTTGAAGAACTTGCTTTGCGAAGATACGAGCACTTGAGTGCAACCTTGAAGAACTCTGATTTTCCTTGTGGATGCCAAAATTAACCTTGTCTATGTGTGCACATCAAGATAAAGTGCCTTCAGAATCCTTATGATGAAGGGTAGTTGCCAACACATGGTCAGTGTGAGAATTGGATATCACATGAATGGAGTGTATAGTGTCATGCATGAAGGAATATGAGATGTATTGGTTGATGGTTTGGAACCTTTAACTCCTCAAACTTGGGAATATGAGTGATGATGGATGGGAATGGAGGTTTTCATGGGATTAGGAAAAATAACTAAATATACTTCATTCCTTGGTTGAGAAGCTTTCTTTTGTATTTGAGGATGCTTTTGATGGATACCTTTCCCTTTTTAATTTTTCCCCATAGTTTCTTTTACTGATGGATTTTTTGAGGGATAATTTTCTTTATTTTTCTTTGGTATCCATTTGTACTTGATGTGTCCCTTTTTTTTACTGCTTCATTTTCTTTGATGATCTTTTCCTTATTTTGGTAGGAATATTTCTTCTTACGTTCGTCCCAATTTGAGTATGGGATGATGGGTGGATGACGATTTGTGATATGACTAGTCATAATGTTGACAATATTTTCGTCACAAGGATCCTTCGTGCCCCATATGTTGATATTTGATGTAGACAAGATTTCCCTCGACATTGTGAAGGTATTTACAATACCTAATCCTTTTCCCTGGGTATGTGCCAGATCATCATGGAAAAAATAGGCCCTTAAGTGGCAAAAAAATCAGAAAAATCAAAGTTAGACAACTTGACGTAAAAATTTGACTAAGTTATTTATATTATTTCAAAAATATGTAAGAATAGAATATGTAGCAAATTGAATGTAGTTTCTAAACTACTAGGTTTATTTAGAAAATAAAAAGTCTATTTGGTCAAAATTTGAAATTTCAATGCAATAGTACTTAAATTTCAGGGAAAAAATAAGAAGTAGGTGTCTGTCTGACCACCCTAACCATAATAAAATGATAATATTTTTTTATAAGATTTTAGATATAAGTAGATGACTCATGTCTGGATGTGGTACATATTTTTTTATATTTTTTTCCAAGTAAATAATTAATTATGAATTTTTTATTACAACTTTTAAAAAATATAAAAACTCGTATGTCTGACCACCTTAACTTGGTCAAAAATTCATGAAATTCAATTTTTATTTTTGTAATCCTATAGTATGCGAAGCATAGAATGTGACGCATGTTTGGATTCAAAATATGTGATAAGTTTTTTGACAGCTATAGATGTTTTTCAATCAGCCCATCAATAGGACTTTAGTCATAATTCAAATAGAAAATGAATAATAATTATTTATTAAATTCATAATTTCATCAATTGGAAAGCTGGGAATTTCCTTTAAATCCCTTTTCATTTCATCAATTTTGGGTCAGGTCGTTAGTCACATACCCTACAAATACCCATTATATCGCCATATTTTTGCCTAGCATGATCCTGCACATACCCCCCTAAGAATGTATCTTCTGATCCATAGCCACTGAATATGCCTTGTCATGGGGTGTGTGCAAGAAGTTGAGTCCACTTTTTGGCCAAAAAGTGGAAGTGTTTTCCTTGATTTTCCGAATTTGACACATTTGACCTTAAAATTTGAAGCACTTAGAGATGAAATCTTCAAAAAAGTCACTAATCATAAAATGTAGTACTCGGAATCTAGTTTCCAAATATGTAATTTATTTCAATACCCAGATTGTAAAAATTGAGTTTCAATAGGCGTTTCTAAAAACCGCTGTTTAAAAGTCACTTTTTTATACCATACCATGCACATGTACGACATCCATATTTTGACCTAAATTATCATATTTTTCTAAATCCTTTTGGAAAAAGATTTGCGACTCACTAAAGCTTGCTTTTAATATTTTTTTATAATTTTTTATTGAATATTTTTTTTTATTAAATATTTATTAGGCATATTTGTCATTTTGAAAAATGTCTTGTATGACATGCATAAGATGACCTAAACTTATCATTTTTTTTATTTGTTTTAAAATTGAAAAGAATTGTCTGAAGTTTGCTCTCGTGTAATCGTTCATCAAAATGTTATGTTGATCAAAATTTATTAAAATACTAAAAAAACCTGATAATTCAAGTTTATGGACTAGTTTCATTAGAAATTAATTGAAAAATAGAAAAAATAATCAAATTATTAAAAAAATTACATATTTGGAATCTGCACTGTCTCATCTATAATGGGTTTTAATTTCGTAAAAAAATTCTGCAAAATAGGTCTTCAAACATATGTCCAAAGTCATTATTTTCCTGTGACATTAACAGGACCTTCAAGTTGCAGGTCAAACTAGGTCCAAAACTTAGGTTCGGGTCCTCAAGCCATTTCCCAAACCAAAAAACAAGCCAAAAAACCCGCTCAAAAATTCATAATTTAAAAAATGGGATCTGTTTCATAAAAAAGCCATTTTTTATGGTTCTATAAACGGGATCCTCGTTTTGAAATTCTTCCAAAAACGAAAATTTCCAAAATGGAAAGTTTTCAAAATGGGATCTCGTTTTGAAAATTTTCGAAAATGGAAATTTTTCAAAATTGGAAGTTTCCATTTTGGAAATTTTTCAAAACGGATCCTTTTAAAAACTTTCCATTTTTGGAATTTCGATTTTGGAAAAATTTCAAAACGGGATCTGTTTTGAAAATTGTCCAAAATGGAAATTTCGAAAATGGGATCCCGTTTTTTAAACTTAGGCTCGGGATCCTGAAGCTAAACGGTCTAAAAATGGGATCCCGCTTTTTAAAAATGGGATCCCGTTTATTAAAAAGTGGGATCCTATTTTTTGCAAGCCAAATTCATTTTTTTGCCTAAGGCAAAAACTTCCACGTTTCATGGACTCAACTTTGTGCACTTACGCCATGAACACATGATATTGCTATGGGTTTCTTCTATTCAGGAACATTAACAGTTTTCTCTAATTCTATGACATTATTATCTATTGATACTGATTCAAAAAACGTTGGTGCTGATTCAAAAGATGTGGATGATGGACAATCATTGTAAGAATCAAGAATCTCAACTATTGCTTGCTCTTGTATGGAAATATCAAGAGTGGGAGACTCTTGTTTTAGATGAAGAACGTCTATATCTCCATAAGAAAGAAACATCTCAGGGGTGATATTGAGGAAATATTTGTAGTTTAAAATTGTTTCAAAGATGTCCCTCAACTCTTGGTGAAACTCTAGGGATATGGGTTTTTTATCCTGACTCGATTCATAGTAACTTTTGTTATCCTCAAGAGCCTCCTCTTGACATGATCCTTGGGTGCATGATATATCATTGGTAAAAGACTCCTTGCACCAGTTTGTGCATATGTGTGCAATAATGGACATTTCTCACTCTTTTGGAGCTTCTTTGACATGCACAATCTTGAAGTCATGTGTAGGAGAGATATCACAATCTGATACCCACTTGATGTCATTATGGTAAGAAATATTTCTAAACACTATTGATGGGTTTGGACTTTGTTTTAAAATGCTATCTTGATGCGTATCTAATTCCTCATGTTGTGATAAATAAATATGTCCCACTAAGGCATCATGGATATGGTTTGCATTTTTTGAGGTTGATGCCTTTCCTGAATCTTTTGCTTTTGTATGATCAAGCATTGGGTTTGTGTAAATTTTCATAGTTTCATTCCCATATTTTTTATCAACATAAATATCTCCTTGTTCAATAAGATCTTCTATTAGATGTTTGAGTCTAAAAATAATTTGTGTTATGACCTTTGTATCGGTGAAATTCACAAAAATGATCGTCTCTATAGCTACGTGGTTTGACTTGTGCCTCTTGATAGTTTGAGAAATCTGGGAGTGTGATAATATTAGATAGTACCAATTGTTTTAGTAGTTATTCCATAGGTTTTCCTAAGGGAGTGAATTGTCTCTTAGGAGCACTATTTGTTCTTTGTTGTCCATAGTGAGTGTTTGCAGCATTGATTATTGTTTGATTGTTTTACAGTGACGTGTATGGTTTGTGTGTGTTCATGATTTATGTGTTTCGTTTCCTAGGAGTAGTTAAGACCACCTTTGCATCGAAAACACCATCACTAGTAACATTTTTGGTTCTTGGCCCAAAAGTGTGGCTTGTTGTTAGAACTAGTGTATGGACGATTGTCTTTATACACTTGTGTGTTTCCCTGTGAGATTAGAGATCGCTCAATGGTTAGGGCCCTAGGGAAAAGCTCATCATAACTAGTGATACATTAAATAATTAAGTTGAAGGATAGGTTTGGATCAAAATTTTCTATGATAATCTGCACTTGTTGCTCATTGGGAATGAGCCACTAGCTTTTTGTCTCCATCATTGTAAGAAATTTGTGAAGGATTCTCCTTTGTTCTTGAGAGTGTATAACTATTCTAAGCTTACATCCATATCAAGATTAATGTAGAAGTGATCTATGAATTTATCGATGATTTATTGGAAATTTTTGATACCTAGAGGCAATGGAGAAAATAAGTCAATGGTTAGGCCTATCAAGCTTTGTGAAAAGAGGTGCATCAAATAGGAATCCTTGTAGTTGACCTCCATCCACATGACATTGAATTCTTTGACATGGTCCTGTGACATAGAAAATTCGACCCTCTTGAGAAAAGAGACAATTTCACGCATAATTAGACCCACTTTTGAGTCCCTTCACATCATTTCTCCTTCAAAACAATATTTATAGGCCCCTTAGATCCATTATTTTTGATCTAGAGGACTGTTTTACTTGAGAAATCACATAAAATGAGACAAACAGTATTTAATTATCTCATACCCCGAAAACCCACCTTCACATAGTAGTAGTGGGACCCATTCACCACCTTGGGTGAATGAGTCCCCTCTGGTGTGACCCATTCGCCAAGGGTGGCGAATGAGTCCCCTTTGAGGGAAAATTCAAATTTAACTAGGAATTTAATCAATTTAATTTTAATTTATGGTGAATGTCAACCTCTTAGGTCTATATAACATGAAAATAAGGTGTTGTTGCTAATAAATAGTCATATCAAGTCATTTCATACATCTTTTTATCATCTTTTCATATCTTTTTATCATTCCTCAAGAGCAATTCATAAATTCAAGTCTTCCACAACAGGTTTCATTAGCAAAAGTTGAAGTTTTACGGTAGCAAACTAGGATTTTTGCAGGTCTTGAAGGTCACTCTTTTTGTCAATGGTCGACATTGAAAAGGATTGATGATGGATGCCTATGGTGAATCATGAAGAAATATAGGGTCAAGAGGTGCAACTAGCCACCAAATCACACCTAAGGACTTGGTTTCCTATTGATTCTATCTTCCATTTTCACTCTATCTTTAGATTAAAGTTTGCATCTTGTTTGTTTATCATTTCCATGTCATTTCATTCCTATTTTTCATGTGTTGTTAGGTTTCTAGGGTTGAGATCTTGCATCATATGAATCATTCTTTCATGTCTTATTCTAGAGCAATAGAATAGGATCAAGTCTATGTAAGATCACCATGGAAAAAACAAGCCCTTAAGTGGCAATGAAAATTTAGAAAAATTAGAGTTGGGTAACTTGACATAAAAATTTGAATAAGTTACGAGTATGTGCAAGATCATCATGGAAAAAATAGGCCCTTAAGTGGCAAAAACTTCAAAAAAAATAGAGTTAGGCAACTTGACATAAAAATTTGAATAAGTTATCTATATTATTTCAAAAATATGTAAAAATAGAATCTGTAGCTAATTGAATGTAGTTTCTAAACTACTAGGTTTGTTTAAAAAATAAATCTATTTGGTGAAAATTTGAAATTTCAATGCAATCATTCTTATATTTCAAGGAAAAATAAGAAGTAGGTGTCTATTTGACCACCCTAACCACAATAAAATGATAATATTTGTTTATAAGATTTTAGATATAAGTAGAGGACTCATGCCCCGATGTGATGCATATTTTTTGTAATTTTTTCCAAGTAAATAATTAATTATGATTTTTTATTACAACTTTTTTAAAAATATAAAAACTTATATGTCTAACCACCTTAACTTGGTCAAAACATCATGAAATTCAAATTTTCTTTTTTTAATCCTATAGTATACGAAACATACAATGTGACACATGTTTTAGATTTAAAAAATGTGATATCATTTGAAATCTATAAATGTTTTTCAGTCATCCTATCAATCAGGAATTTAGTCATAATTTGAACAGAAAATGAATAATAATTACTTATAAAATTCAAATTAAAGAAAAATTTATATCAGTGGAAAGTTGAGAATCTCTTTTAAAAACCCTTTTCGCTTCATCAATTTTGGGTAAAAAAATAGTCGTCAACCACATACCCATCATATTGCCACTTTTTAGCCTATCATGATCCTACACATACCCTTATCTATATTATTTCAAAAATATGTAACAATAGAATCTGTGGAAAATTGAATGTAGTTTCTAAACTACTAGGTTTATTTAGAAAATAAAAAAATCTATTTGGTGAAAAACTGAAATTTCAATTCAGTAGTACTTAAATTTTAGGGAAAAAATAAGTAGGTGTCTATCTGACCACCCTAACCATAATAAAATCATAATATTTTTTTATAAGATTTTAGATATAAGTAAAGGAATCATGTCGAGATGTGATCCATAACTTTTTGTATTTTTTTTCCAAGTAAATAATTAATTATGAATTTTTAATTACAACTTTTAAAAAATATAAAAACATGTATGTCTCACCACCTTAACTTGGTCAAAATTTCATGAAATTCATTTTTTTTAATCCTATAGTATGCGAAGCATATAATGTGACATATGTTTTGGATTCAAAAATTGTGATACCATTTGAAAGTTATTCAATCAGGACTTTAGTCCTAATTCTAATAGAAAATGAATAATAATTAGTTATTAGATTCAAACTAAATTATAATTTATATTTGTGGAATGCTCAGAAGCTTCTTTACAAAACCTTTTCATTTTATCAATTTTGGGTAAAAAAAAAGTCGTCAGCCATATACGTGAAGTCTAGAAAAGCAAGGTAATTTGTTAAACACGTTTTTTGTGTTGACTTCTTAGGATTGGCAGGTCCAAACCAAAATCCAAAGCAAGCCTGAGACTAATGCCTAGGCATTCAATTTTTTGTTAGAAATATCGAATATTTGATTCAAATTGGATATTCGATTCAAATCAGATATCCGATATGTTCTATATAGAGTTGTAAAAATGTTATACAATTTATAATATATGATTTAAAAATTGAAATAACTTAGTTTATAATTTAATATATAATATACTTGTATATAGTTTATAATGTAAGATATCATATACAATCTATGATAATCTCCTATCAAATTATGTATAATATTTAAATATTATTTCAATATTTTAGTTAATGTATAAATATTTAAATATATATATTAATAATATATAAAATATTTAAATATTATATCTTTCCCCTCTCTCTCCATCTCTCTCTCTCCCAAGTCTCCCACTCAATCACTTGTAACTCTCTCCCCTTTACCCTCTATCTCTCTCTGACTCCCTCCCTCTCTTTCACTGACTCCCTCTCTCTC
>VDFB02000363.1:64477484-64606345 GCA_007258455.2 Sequoia sempervirens | reverse complement strand
CCCACTCTCTCCTACTCTCTACCACCCTCTCCCACTCTCTCCCACTCTCTCTAGCCCTCTCCCACGGTCTCCCACTCTCTCTCCCACTCTCCCACTCTCTCCATCCCTCTCTCCCACTCTCTCCAACTCTCTCCCACTATATCTCACCCTCTACCACTCTCTCCCACTCTCTCCCACTCTCTCCAACTCTCTTTTAATCTCCCATTCTCTCCCTCTCTCCCACTCTACCACTCTCTCCCTCCCTCTCCCCTCTCCCTCTCTCCCACCTCTCTCCTCTCCCACACCTCCTCCTCTCTCCTCTCTCCCACCCTATCCCACCTCTCCCATTATCTGCCACTCTCTCCTTCCCTCTCTCCCTCTCCAATTCTCTCCTCTATGCCTCTCACCTCTCCCTCTCAGCCTCTCACCCTCTCTCCAACTCTATCCACCCTCTCCCTCTCTCCAAATCTCTTGCACTCTCCCATTCTCTCCTGCTCTCTGCTCTCTCCCACTCTCTCCTATCTCCCACCCTCTCCTCTCTCCTCTCTCCCCTCTCTCCCTCCCTCTCCTCCTCCTCTCCTCTCTCCCTCTCCAACTCTCTCCTCTCTCCCTCCCTCTCCCAGTGTCTCCACTCGTCACCCTCTCAACCCTATCCCACCTCTCCGCCTCTCCAACTCTCTCCTACTCTCTCCCACCATCTCCCAATCCTCCCTCCTCTCCCTCCTCTCTCCACTCTCCAACTCTCTCCCAATATCTCCCACTCTATCCCACTCTCCCACCCTCTCCAACCCTATCCCACCCTCTCCCACTCCCTTAGGTCACTCTCTCACACACTCACTCCATCTATCTCTCTGCCCTATACCATTAACCCTGAAACCCTAAACCCTTATAACCCTCTACTATAAACCCTTAACCTTTAAACCTCTACCATATACCCCAAACCCTAAACCCTTAACCCTTAAACCCTCTACCATCTACCATTAACCCTTAGGTTTATGTGTACACACATTAGATATATGATTTGATTTAGATATCCAATTTGTAGAACTAAAATAATTCCATTAGAAAACATTTTAAAATTCTTTCAAATGTATCAGATATTAGATTATAATAGATATCAAATTTGTGGGCCATAGAAAAGCTCCATGTGGGCCATTTTGTGCATTCCAATAGACCCTACATTCTATTTTCAAGCGGCATACACGTGGTTTCGGATAGGAAGAGACAAAGATCAACATTTTGGAGCATCTTCTACTCAAATTTGTCATAAGCAGTGATTTTTTAGTATCTTTTATGAGGTATAATGAGGATCATCAGTCGTCAGAAGCAAAAACGTAAGAGAAATCTTACAAAAGAACAAATTGAAGCATATAGACAAAGAGATAGAGAAGGTCATAGGAAGAGAAGACAAGGTATGTTAAATATTGGTGAACCTAACCCCTATGGTCTTTCAAGTGAAGAGGAAATTGAAGATGTTCAAGGTGAAAATATTCAAGGTGAAAATGTTGGAATTTAAGATGTTGAACATGATATTGAAATTGGGAATGAAAATATTGAAATTGATAATGAAAATGTTCAAGGTGAAAATGTTGGATTTGAAGATGTTGAACATGATATTGAAATTGGGAATGAAAATATTGAAATTGATATTGAAAATGTTCAAGGTGAAAATGTTAGATTTGAGATGTTGAACATGATATTGAAGTGGGTATGAAATTATTCAAATTGATATTAAAATGTTCAAGGTGAAATGTTGAAATGAAGATTTTGAACATAATATTGAAGCAGTGTAAATTATGTTTCACGATTACATGAGAAATGAAGAACCTTGTGTGGAAGAAAGACATATTCCAAATTCAGACCTTCGAGAACCCTAAATGGTTACTTGTTTGATGAGAACATTATAAACAATTTTGAAGGAAAGAGGTCAACAAGAACTATTCGATTGTGGGATAGAAGACTTTTCAACCAATATTTTAGCGATAAGACATTGACCGAGAAATGCCAACTTTTTGTACAATTGCCAAAGATGCAAAAGATGAGACCTTTTCTAGCCAAATTTAAGATTCATGTGAACAAGAAGACCAAAAAAAATTCTATTATTGTCAAAAATATTTTTAATGCTCTCAAGTCTATTGGAAAAAATAACAAGGAAAAGGATAAGAGAGTTGCTCGAAGAGTCATTACAACCGCCCTAGTAAGCCATCAATTGAAAAAGACTCACTTTATGAGACAAACTTGTATTGATTTTGACATAAAACATAAAACCTTGGATATAGCAATAGCAAGAAGAGAAAGAATAGATGATCATCTTCAAAATGATACATGGGCTTTTGTCGGGAGGCTTCCATGTGTTGATAAGAAGCTAACTGATAATGTAAAGTAGGTAATTCAACAATTTTGGCATGATAACTCTAGAGTATCACCCAATGCAAAGGATGTTTTAAAGTTAAGAATTGGCAATCGAGATCGTACACCACATCCTAAACATTTCTTGGAATCAAGCCAAACAATGTTCAAAATTTTATTGAAACATATCCAAATATGGAAATCTTGCAAAGGACTTTTGAGGGTTTGAAGCCATTTTATTGTGTTCCTCTTAAGATTTGTAATACTTGTTGTCAAATACCATGTGGAGTTTTCAATGTGCATGAGCTATTATGCTATGTGTGTTCTACTTGCATACTAATGAAATGTTGCAGGAGTGTGGTGCAATGCATCTTCTGAAATCATCAAGGGACTTGCTAGATCTATTTTTATGTTCTAGAGATGATGGTTGCTTTTTCTATAGAAATGATTGTTTAAATGCAAAGTGCTCACAATGTGGTGGCTTGTCAAAGTTTGTTCGATTTTTTCATGAGAGTTCTGAACATGAATTTGGGAAGAAGCTTGTTGAGAAAAAGAGATATGCGATAGTCAAATATACTTTGCAAAGTGGAGGTGAAGGTTCTAGATGTTAGTTGGTTACAAAAGAATGTAGTGTTGCTGATTTTATTTCAGATTTTAAGGACAATCTTTTCTACAAGTATGCAAGGCATAGTCATAGGTCTCAGTGGTTGGATCAACAATTTAGGATGTGTAAGGACTCTTTTCTGATTGGCCCTATTATATCATTGGTTGATTTTGCAGAAAAATAAACATTGCAACCTAAAATGAGGTACAATCTAGTATTACAATTCCTCCAAGTGATATTTTTTCCACATAGCGTTTAGACATGCAGTGATAGTATAGAGGAGGATCGAAAGATAATCAGAGAGTATCATTTTTATATGAGTGATGATAGATCTCACTTGTTTGAGTATGTCCAACATTGTTTTGAGAATTTTTTTGAGTTCTTGCAGGAGCATGATATAGCATTGGGCCGACATCTAATTTGGTCGGATAATTGCATAGGTCAATTCAAGAATGCTCGTATGTTTTATTGGTTGAGTAGAATGCATGTCGAGAGGGGTCTACCTCATATTGGAGTTTTTGAAGTTGGACATGGGAAAGGGGAGCATGATGGAGTAGGTGCATGCATAAAGAGAGCTCTAGTTAAGGAGCAATTGAAGATTTCAGGAGAAAAATTTAGTGATGGATATTCTATTGTTGATTGGTGTAGTTCAGTATTGTCACAGGGAGGGAGATTTGATTCAACAGTGCACATATTCTTTTGGTTGGTTGAGGAGGGTATAGTGGGAGGCAGATTGGATGTCATACAATCAAATATTCTTCAAATATGCATTCATTTCAAAGCTTAGATGTAGGCACATGGACCATTTGGACATGGCAGTTGGCTTCTTTGTTAGAGTTGTATTAGTGTAGTGGGATCAATGTGAGTCAGTAGTGGGTAGATACATGGGTACCACAATATCTAACTCCTTTATCTCAAACAATATCCTTGAAAAATGACACAATGGAAAGTTCGGTCGATTCTGACTTGCTTTCAGATCTACTATAGCTAGGACATGTTTTTGTAGTTGTTGCACCGCAAGGGAATGAAGAGAGATCAGACTATTGGTTGGCTTGATGTGTGCGGGTAAAGCATAAGCTAACACAACTGATGGAAGATGATGATGGTTTCATGTATCCTATAGGTTCAGTTGTGGTTGCAGGAACTTGGTTGCCAACATACATGATTAGAAAGAATGGCATACCTACATTTGAAGACTATGAGAAACACAAAACCATTCTCATGTATTCATACCTTTTTATAGCAATAAATGTTAAGTTGTTGAAGCATCATGTGAGATAAAGACAAAACAACTATGGACACTTAGTAATGTTGATCATGAAGCAATATTGGATACTCTAAAGCAAAGAGATAACCCTTTAGGCACACTTGAATAGTATTTTCAAGAATGGAAGGTACAATGCTTATGTTCATTATGATTAAGTTCATTAGTGTTCTTTATTTAATACTGATATTTTATATACTATTACAATTTAGGTGTCTTTAATAGTGATATTTTGTATGCACTTTTTCTATATTTTTGGCAAGATTGATTATGGACCTACTGCAACAATAGCCAACTCTAATCCTTTTAGAGAGGTATGCGACATATTAGAACAATATAGATTTGTTATCTAAGTGTCTTTTATAGTTTGCATCACCAAATCACCATCATTCAGGTTGTTTAGATTAATATAGATTTTTTAGTCTAAGCATCTTTTCTATTGTGACAATCTAGATTTCTCATTTTCCCACTTTTGTGATATTCCTAGCACGATTGATCATGGACCTACTACAACAATAGCCAGCTCTGATCCTTTCAAAGAGGTATGTGATAGATTGCAACAATATAGATTGGTTATTTTAAGCGTCTTTTATATTTTGCATTACCATCTCATCATATTTTGTGTCATTTAGAATAATATAGATTGTTTATTCTAAGCATCTTTTATATTTTTCATCACCAATTCATCATCATTCAAGTTGTTTAGATTAATATAGATTTTCTAGTCTAAGCATCTTTTCTATTGTCACAATATAGATTTCTCATTTTCCCACTTTTCTGATATTCCTGGCATGATTGATCATGGACCTGCTGCAACAATAGCCAACTTTGATCCTTTCAGAGAGGTATGCGATAGATTAGAACAATATAGACTAGTTATTCTAAGCGTCTTTTATTGTTTGCATTACCATCTCATCATATTTTTCATCATTTAGAATAATATAGATTGGTTATTCTAAGCTACCTTGATGGTTTGTATAGGTGCTTGTTAGTCCAGAACATGAACATACTACTATTGTGGAAGATTGTGCCCTAAATGCCTCCAATAGGAAAATTTTGTAAAATTTGAATTCTCAAATTGGAAACAATGTAAAAAGGTCATAATTATGTATGGGCATAATCTATACCCAGTGATTTTTTTGAAATATGGGTCAAATTTCTAGCATTGTATAAAGGGTATGTTGAAAATGTAAAGGGGTTTGTATTTTGGAAACTCATAGGTTGAATTAGTCATACAGGTGTATGCTTTGTTACTGTTATTGGGACAATTTCGTAATAAATTTTTATACTTAATTGAGATACAACCGAATGTTTTCTTCCTTGTTCTTTCTTGTCAGTATGCTCGTTTGAACTAGGTTTTTTAATATCTCCTATTTATATATAATAAATTATAGTGGCTTGCCACTTTTTCTCCTCAAATCCAACTTAGGTGCAACTTCATTTTTAGCAACTTTCATAAAGTTTTTAAGGAAATCAATGTTTCCAACTTTTCCACACCCTATAAATTCATCAAACAAGTCTATTAGGACCTGGACAAGCTTGATCCAATCTTAAATCTTGCTTCCCCCAAGTTTCATTGACATTAGCAAGTTGTAACCATCATTTTTGGTGCAAGAGCACCTACACCACAATATCATTGTGGATCATTTCAATGAGTAAAGTGTTAATATTTTTAGTTTTTGTCTTTAATGAGATCTAATAGGATCAATGGTCATGTATTAGGAGGATTTTTTAGGTTTTAGGGTAAAAAAAAATGGAGATCCCAACTTGTCCAGGTTGTTGCTTTGTAGCCTTTGAAGGAAAAATTAGTAAATTTGTTTAGGGACAAGAAATAACAATATTTTGAACATTTAATGATGCTATTTCAAGCCATTAAGTGAGGTCTTAGTAAAGTTAGAAGTGGAAAAGTACAACATTTCATTATGAGTCATATTAATGTGAAAAATGTTTGTATTTTGGTCTTCAATGGTCATTAAGGTTTCAAAAGTTAGTTAAGATTGGTGGTTAAAGGAATTGGGAGTTGGATTCCATGGAATAGCAATGTACTTAAGGCCTTCAAGGGCTCAAGACAGGTTTCGTTGAAGGAGTTTTCTTCTTTGAATCAATAAAGTTTCAATTGCTCAGTTCAAATTTTACTGTTTTTCTTGTGTTTTCTGCATGTGCACAGGCCATTCAAGCATTTTAATATCAAAAATTTATGTAGAAAAATTATTACATGTCTTTAATTTATTTTGAATTCTTAATAGAGGGCTTCTTTATTCATTTTGTGCCTCAAAACTCAAACTTTCTCTAGATGGGTTCCTGAAAAGGGGAATAAGAGTTTTGCAATTTTAATGGCTTGAATCTCATCCCACCTACTGTGTGCCAATGTGACTCGGTGGGATAATTTGGTAGGGATTAGGAAATGATATTTCAATATTGGAAGGCATGGAGAACTAGGTTTTGAAATAAAATGAAGAGTTAAAGGTCTAAAAATGGTGGTTTTTTTTCACTTGAAAAAAGAGTTTTTACCCTAGGGTTTGCAAAAAACTCCAAGATACTAGAAGTTTCTTTGTTTTCTAAGCATATTGGGGCCTAATTAAAGGTGTCTAAGGTGGTGGAAAATTCTAAAAGGTTTTGGAAGTGCTACATCTAATAAACCCTCAAGAATTACACTAAAAATAAGGGTTTTTTGATTTGATAGTTACAGGTCCATAACAATGGAATCCAATTGTAGAATCTTTGTTTTCTTGGAAATTTATTTGCTTCCCCAAGGTTTTAGGGGTCTATGTGGTGTTTTAAGGTATGTTTCTTTGCATTTTTGGGCTAATTGAGTAGCCTTTTCAAGGGAAAATGTATAGGAAATCAATGTTGGTCCAAGGGAGTCTATGTTGTTTCTCATATATGTTGTGTAACTTAGATATGGGTGTTTGAATTAGTCATGTTTTGGTCTGGTGTTTTGGAAAATTGTGGAGTAATTGGACAAAAACTAATTTCTCACTATTATAAGGGTTTAACTTGGTTAAAGAGGGAAATGTGTATTTAGTTGCTTGTAAAGTTTTAAGGGAGTTTTGGATTGTCCAAAGAGGTCAAAATATTCTTATTAGATGCCTCAAATAGGTAGGTTGCAAAGATCTTGTGATTATGCCCTTGTGTCTGCATCAAATTTTCACCTAATTTCACTTGGTCCAATGTAGCTCGGAGTGATTCGGCATATTTGACGGCAAAAGAGGACCATCCCTAGTGTAAACGTACCCATCTAGATGTGTTGGAATAGTTCGTTTGGTCGTATGAGTTGTTGAATGAAATTTGCACCACTTTGCAACTTTACATTGCTTGCATCTGACAACTTTTCCCTCAGCTGAAACTTTCCACCACAGAAAAATGCCTCCGAGATAGCAAAAACCAAGAGAGGTTATTGTATATAGGCCAAAAACGATCCCAGATCCTCAAATAGAGTCTTTAAATGTTATGGTTTATGAGAAATAGCCCCTCAAAGATTGTTGCCTTTTAGTACTTTGGATTGTTAAGGGAAATCGCTGGTCCAATGTAGCTCAGAGTGATTCTTGAGCATATTTGGTTACAAAAGAGGACCATCCCTAGCATAAATGTGCCATCTGATGTTTGGAATAGTCCGTTTGGTTGTGTTAGTTGCTAAATGAAGTTGCACCACTTTGCAACTTTACACTATGCATCGACAACTTTTCCCTGTTTGGCTTTTGCCTCCGTTAGATGCCTCGAGATAGATAAACCTGTGAGTGGTTGTTGATATGGGCCAAATGGGATCCATAGTCTCAAACAGAGAGTTATAAATATCATAGTTTTAAATATCCCTTCAAGGTGCTTCCTTTTAGCACTTTCGACTCTTAAGGGAAATTGATCAATGTAGCTGAGAGTGATTCAACATCTTTGGGAACATTGTAGCATTATAAACATACCCATCTGAACATTTGAATAGTCTGTTTTTTGCTCAGTTTTGAGGTTGTAGTTGAATTAAATTTATTTTAACTTTTGCCTCAGCTAAAACTTTCCACCGAAACATCTTCAAGATAGCAAAAGCTGATGAGGTTATTGTAGATGGGGAAAACATGATCCCATAGCCTTGGACTAATATTTTGTAAGTGTCATGGTTTTTGAGAAATAGCCCTTCAAAGATTGTTGCCTTTTAGCACTTTGGACTCTTAAGGGAAATCGCTAGTCCAATGTAGCTCAGAGTGATTTGGTGTATTTGGTTGCAAGAGAGGACCATTCCTAGCTTAACATACCCATCTGGACATGTTGAATAGTTTTTTTGTTGTATAGTTGCTGAATAAATTTACCACTTTTATACATGCCTGCTCACTTAGCTAAAAACTTGCCACCATGGGAAAACACCTTCGAGATAGAAGAAAATGAGAGAGGTTATTGTAGATGGGCCAAACATGATCCCATAGCCTCAAATGGAGAGTATGTAAATGTCACAGTTTCTGATAAATATCCCTTCAAAGATTGCTACCTTTTAGCACTTTGGACTCTTAAGGGAAATCATCGGTCCAATGTAGTTCAGAGTGATTCGATGTATTTAGTTGCAAAAGAGGACCATACCTAGCTTAAAAATACCCATATGGACGTGTTGGAATAGTTCATTTGGTCGTATGAATTGATGAATGAAAGTTGCACCACTTTGCAACTTTACACTACTTGCATCTGACAACTTTTCCCGTAGCTGAAAACTTGCCACCATAGGAAAATGCCTCTGAGATAGAAAAAAATGAGAGAGGTTATTGTAGATGGGCCAAAAATGATCCCATAGCCTCAAATAGAGAGTCTATAAACATCACGGTTTTTAAGAAATAATCGTTCAAAGATTGTTTCCTTTTAGCACTTTGGACTCTTAAGGGAAATCATCAGTCCAATGTAGCTCAGAGTGATTCAACGTATTTGGGTACAAAAGAGGACCATCCCTAGTGTAAAATTACCCATCCAAATGTGTTGGAATAGTTTGTTTGGTCGTACGAGTTTTCTAAATGAAAGTTGCACCACTTTGCAACATTACACTGCTTGCATCTAACAACTTTTCCCTCAGCTAAAAACTTTCCACCATGGGAAAATGCCTCTGAGATAGAAAAAATCAAGAGAGGTTATTGTAGAGGGGTCCAACATCATCCCATAGGCTCAAAAAAATGTTTGTAGGAATCACAGTTTTTGAGAAACAGTCTGTCAAAGATTGTTACCCTTTTGCACTTTCGACTCTTAAGGGATTTCACTAATTGAACGTAGGTTGAACTGCTTCAACCAATTTGGGTGCAAAATGAGACCATACCTAACCTAAACACAACCATCTGGATGTGATGGATAGTCAGTTAGGCCATACGAGTTGTAGAACAAGACTTATTTATGTAGTTACAAGTAGTTTTTCACCCTCCAATTAAACTCCAATGCTGATTTTCATGTGAAAAAAAGCCATGAGACCATAACTTGTTGCTTTATTTTTCATGGAAACTAGTGGGAAACAGAGTTAACTTCTTCATAGATTTAGCATTTGAGATTGCAAGAAGACATCAAAATGGCTAGTATACTAAATAAACTCTTATGATTTCTAAAGAATGCAGATAACTCTACTCAATTGGCTTTTTTTTTCAAAATCATACAAATTGAACCTTGGCATCAATAGAATCTATATATCAAGCAACCACAATTCAAGTTTCAATGATGAATATTTATCATGCATGTTTTAAATGGCATTCAAGTTTATGGTGGTTTTGTTGTTTATATGATGTTATGTGATATTCTAATCCTATTTCATGCTCTTATGCTGCATATATATATATATATATATATATATATATTTTACATGGTTTTTTTACTAACAAACCGAACTAGCCCCCAAACAATTTTAGCCAAACTGGTGAACCGAACCCCTGAACCTAAATAGTTAACTTAGTTTGCAAGTCAGTTATTGGGAGTTGGTCAGTTGTTTTGTGTGGGGCAGAGTCTTAAAAAAGGTTGAGGAAGTCATTTTGGGGATTGATGAATGTAATTTTTTGAAGAATCAATAAGATCATTTTGGGGGCAATAGGCCTGAGACCCCTTTAAAGTTGGTTTGAGTGATTTCTTTTCATTTTTTGTGAGTTTTTGTGCCAAGTTTTCTCAAGGCAAGTAGTGAACCCAAAATTTGCATTTTTGAGTAAATTATGAATTATTAAAGCCCTCCACCTACTGTACATTTCATGTGGCTCAGTGGAGAGGATTTGTACAATGTGATTTGAATGTGTGTAGGTCCAATTAAGAAAGGGGAAATGACTTGTGAGTCACAGAGTTGTCCTAACAAAATCATTGCTTAAATTGCATGAAAATGAAGCTTTTATTCTAAGGTTTGTTAAAATCAATGAGAGTAGGGGAATCTCTTTAATGTTTAAGCATATTGGGGTCATAATAGAGGTGTCTGAGTTAGTGGCATGATCAGGGGAGTTGTGCAAGTGGAATTTTCAATAAACCCTATGCATTTGCATGGTAAACAGATGGTTTCATGGGACATCTTGCTAAAGGACCTGTAGGTGTACAATAATCTTAGAATTTGTTGTTTTATGACACAACTCAAGATTGTTTGGGGTATTCTTGTGGAGATCAAGTGTTTAAAGGGCACTCACTTTGTGAAAGAGGGCTAATTCACTACCCTAGGATAGTGGTATGTTATTGGCTCTCAAATTTGGTCCAAAGGAGTCAAGGGTAGTTTTCACATATGTTTTCACCCCCACTCTACATCAATCCATAGCTTGTTTGAAAGCACTTGTTTTAGGATTTTAGCCATAACAACAAGCTAGTGAACTGTTTGATAAAAAGCTTTGGTACACATGTATGAAAAATGTGGTGGCATAGACAAGGTAGTGAATTTTTTGAAAAAATGCCTCAAAGAAATGTGGTCTCATAAAATTCCATGACAAGAAAATGCAATTGACAGTTGTTCCTAGTTATCAGTTATGTAATGTGAAGTAATTGCATAACTACTTAGGTTGACTTTGTAAAAACTATATTGTAATTGAATTTTTTTCATCTATTAGCATCTAGTTGCTAGTTATGCAATGTGAAATAATGCTTTGAGTTTGAAAGATGTGCAATGCAATGTAGTCAATGATATGAATATAAACTACATAATACAACCATTCTTTTTTGTGCTCTTGTACATTGATATTTAGCCATTGCTCGCTGTTAAATTTTTAGAGTTTAATCATGCACATGAGAAGAAATTAAATTTTGATTGTCAACTTCTATATATCAAATTATCCAATAATCTTGAGTGTATCTCCATATACAAAAATGGCATCGCGCCAACTCAAGTAAAGTTTTACAAAATGTGGCATATGCCATCTGATGTCTGTTAAATTTACATGCCAAATGTCTATCTCATCTAAACTACTGGTGGATCTCATCGTGGGCGTTTGTAGCTTTCGTTCACTCTGAAGGTAGTTGCACAAGAAAAATTCAAACCACAATTGAGATTAGTTATACTCTATGATTTAAAATTGAATAATTAACATCAAAATCAATATACATTGAATTATAATTGAACTCTAAAATTGTAATCTTGATTACCTGAAATATCTATCTCTTCAAAGGGTCAGGAGTCATAGAATATTCCCCTCTCAAAGAACTGACCAAACCAACTTTTGTAATTTCAATCTATATATGTGAACAATAAAATAAAATTGATCCAAGTTATCATACAATTGTCGGTAATAGGAACATATAAATACTAAAAAAAATAAAAATAAACACATACCTCTTTAGGTTGATCTTTTTCTTTATCTTCTTTATGTGTTTTTTTACTCCTCCTTGAGGTGTTTGCCCACCTACTCCTTCAAGTGTTCCAATACATACCCCTTAGGCATTGTAGCTTGTCAAGAGTGATGTTAGCTCATAGCGCTTGTACATAAAAATGACAAGTATATATGAAGCTACCAATCTATATTGATGTATGTATAATCAATATAAGATCTAAAAAATCTTAATTCAACTAAATTTGAGTTCAATTACCTTCCCCTTGGTCGCGCCCACAAAAGGATATAAATGTCACGACAAATCCTAACTTGGGAATTGGATATTCCAGCAGGCGACTAACATCTTCTTATGGTCATTCATTTAATTTGTCAAACCAAGGAACACATACTTGAAATGGAGCGGCACTATATGTGCACTAAGAACCAGTTTCAGTCACGATTTACCAGAAATAAATGTGTGAAAAGAATTCTACTTATGCTACAGGAATGTAATGCGAAGCCTTCTAAAGTTAATCTAAGCATAAACCATAACAACTATAACTGAGAAACAAACTATGAACTGGCCTTATACTGCAGGAACAAACACAGGGATGGATTCCCGATGCTGCAGGAACAATATAAGACTGAGTTTGCACTGAAACTTTTTAGAATGAAATCTAACTTATGATCAACAAAAAATAAACAACTAACTAACTATAGATACTTACTAAATGGGCCCCCTTAGCAAGCATCAATAATTATGCAAGGATTGAACTCAAAATTTCATTAGCTTTTATTCATAAACTCAGAATGATGTACATTGTTCTGCTCATATGAAAACTAACACAAAACTCTATCTCTTATCATAATACTAACTCTTACATATTCTTCTTCTCATTATCATACTAAATTTTACATGCTATGCTTGCTCACTCGCGTAGGAGGAACACTTATTTAAACCAGAAAAGCAACTAACTACGTAACTCTAACATAGAAAGACGTTGACATAAATGAATCCTGAAACCGAGGAACAAACTTATCATAAATGAAAACATATCGGTTTAATATGATCCAGAGAATTTAGCATTCCACTCTTTCCAGATTAATGATCATTTAAGTTTATTCCCAATGACCCAGATAAAGACTCTTCACTGGAACAACTTCCTCGACACTGTGCTGCAAATGGACTATATTGCAAGGCCGAAGTTTGTTGCGCTTGACTTGTTCATGCTCCCTTCAACAACCTACGATGCACAAGGTGACAAAGGTGAAAGAAAGCATTCATGGAAAACAACATGATACATTCATTAATCACATATTAAATCTATCCCATTATTCAAAAAACATATGCATTATATCAGTCATTTGGGAAGTCAAATAGGGTAATTAATAAGACACATGGAGATATTAGGCTACAAGAATGTAGGAATGTATTGCTATAGGATACTACCCATTTTAGATAAAAAGTATTTAATAAAAGAGTTAAAACATCCATTAGCAATAAAAGTAGAGATATTAAAAATACATCATGATACTCAGATTATGAACATATCCTGAGCTCATCATCTGCCCCCTACTTAACCTAATGATGGTCCACCAGCATTAAGTTTCCTGGTTGTTTCCCTAAAATATGTAGGAGCAATATGGATTTTTGGCACAGTCCCAAATTTATAATAGAAACCTCTGAAATTTTCCCATCTTTCATATCTGAGGTTTTTTGTATCCTTATTAACATTTGTAGCTTGATAGGGATAAAGTGGCCACATTAAAACCAGAGGTCGAAATGTTATTGGCAACCATAACTCGAACCTCTTCTAGAGACTAAGCTGTATGTACTTTTTTGTCCTTCCAAGGGCTGCTTCAAAATTCAGGGGGCTATGTGGCTCAGATTTCCTAAGCCCAACAGTCAATTTCTCCCATCTTTTTTCAATTCTAGAATAGGAAAGCTTCCAAAACAGATACGGTTGGCTTTTGAATTCCTCATACACTTGCTTTCTGATATCAAATATTTTTACTCTTTCTGCATGATTGTTGAACCCATATGCAATAGTGAGCCAAGTTTTCAGCATTATGTAGGGATCTGTGTTTTCTGATCGCAGTGGTATAGGCTCATCCCTTTCAACTTCTTCATAGGCTTCCAATTGTCTGCCATAATTGGTTTCATTAGTTTCCCATGACATAAGTGACCTCAAATGAATATCACCAATATAAAGAAGTGGATTCCACTCTGTTTTAAAGGGAATTATCAATCCATGCAAATAAAATTCACATAAAGAATTCTTTAGCCAATTACGAGCCACTTGGTATGCATCATAAAATTCTTTGGCTGTATGAATAATAAGATCTAAATTCCTTGAAATTCTCATTAATTGAAACCAAAGAAATTTTTCCTTTAGGCACATGGCATAGACTCTAGGCGGTGGTCTACACTCCACAATCTTACCAGTCATTTTCATCATTTCATCCATTTTGTTTTTCATTTCTTAGATTTCTTGTTTCTGCCTTTCAATTTCTCTTTTTAGTTTCTTCTTCTCTTCCTCGCAAAGACTTTGTTGAATTTCAGTCTTGGCTAAGTGGCGGAAACTCAAGGTTTGAAATCTGACCGGTCTCCATGTTGTCCTAAGGTATTCCAAAAATTCAATCAAAAATGTATTTTTATGGACAACCATCACTTGACAAGTTGCAGGGGGCAATGAAGCTTCATTGGACACTTCCAATTGTTCAGGATGTTCTTCCTCTTGCTATAGGATGAATTCCTATTGTTGTGCAGGATGAGATTGTACTTCCCCTGAAATTTTCCTAGCTACATTAGCTAAGTTATCAAGACTTGGCATTCCCCTTTCATTACTATCATATTGTGCTTCATCAACTTCCATTGGTTCATTTTGCATTTCCTCAGGAACAACAAGTGGGCTATGTGAAACATTCTCAGGTACATTCTGAGAATCATAATGGTTGTATTCTTTAGACTCCTCTGAAATTATTATAACTTCAGTTTGAGCAAACGTTGAGGTGACTTTATGTTGTTTCCTTGTTGAAACTCTTTTTGGCAATGTGGTAGCTGCAGGAGGCACTCTCATGGCTTTCCTCTTCCTGACTTTCCTAGAGGGTTCAGACTCAACAAAAGAGGATGATAGTGAAACTAAAGTGGCAACATGTGTTGTTGCAGGAGGAACTGCTATAGGAGGAGGTGCTATAGGAAAGGGACACTGTTGTCTTTGAACATGAGGGTCAGACTCTGGGGTTTGTTTTGCCCTAGATGACTCTCCTACCTTCATTTTTCCTTTTTGTTTTCTACTAGTAGACCTAATTTGTACTTTGGTAGAGGGTTCTAGTGTGGAGGTCGCAAGAATAGATGCTACAGGGGTAGGTGTTGCAGGGATTACTCTAGGAGGTTCTAGAAGTTGTAGACCCTTTTGGGCAACAAATTCTTGCCAATAAAGGGGTGATACATCCCTTAGGGAATGATCAATCAATAGTTTAATGAGGGAATGATGGGAAATAGAGTTGTCCCTTCCCCTCTGGGTTTCATGGGCACTTTGTTTTAAAAGATTTAACAAAAAAATTGGGACATTAACAGCTAACCCATGCCTCATATGGCTCAATAACTTAAAATGGTAAGAATGTAAATAGGAGAAGCGTCCCTCACAGGTTAAATAACTAATTATAAATGTAGCATATTCTGAATATGGGAAGGGTAGCGACACTCATTTCTATCCTTGTTTAGAGATGTCCAAGGGTCCATCAGTTGGTACTGTAAACTCTGCCCTAGCAGAAACAACATCTGAAAAGAAATTTTCTCTTGCTGCAAGAAGCCTGGTTACTTTAGAAATTTGTTCTTCTGTTACAGCCACTATCAAACCCCATACTAAATCTTCCCCTTCTGAAAGAGTTCTTAAAAATTCACTAGCAGCTTCCTCATTGAAAGAATCTAACCTTAGAAAATAGTTTAGCCAACCACAATTACTGAATGCCTGCATTGTTTGAGGATTTTGTGTTAAGAGCTCATGAGCTACAGGCTCATGTCTTACCAATTGACCACCCATATTCACAAATTACCTCTGTTGAGATTCCAAAAACTCAAACCTTTTCTAAAAATTCAAAAGAAAATTTTTTTTGCTCTAATTTTTTTTGCTTCTTTCTATCCTGTCGTCACTTTCTCTTCTTTTCCAAGAATGAATCAAAAGATAATTGCATGTAATGATTATTAGGAACTACTCATATCAAGCAGTTAATGTTGTTTAGATAAAACATATAGCCAAATTTGGAAAGTACAAGAAGAATAAAAATATCTTATTAGTTGTGACAGTGACATAAGAAAAGGTTTGAAATGGATTATTCCACCCCCTACATAAAAGCTGACATGTGTCCACACATGGGCGAAAGGACAGGCGAAGAATGGGTGAAAAGACTGATATGTACATAGCAGTTGTTGAATGAATGAAATAAATAAATAATGTGATAACAAAAGATATCGCGTACCTTTTAATTAATGCTTGTTTGTACTGGGAAAGATCACAGTGCACCATGAAATGATGGATGGAATAGAAACCGTGAATTAGGGTGGTATGGCAGGATGGATGACATGGAAGAAAAGAGAATGAATGGTGGTGATGGATGGAAAATAGAGAACGTGGCTTCCTTTAAAAGGAAACCTTTATTATGGGCATGTAACATAGAATTTAAAGAGATGATGCAGGAGAAAGACTGAAGCCTTTCACAGCAAGAAGATCAGTGGCCGTATTTGAAACAAACTGCTACATAAATTCATCTTTGGATGTTGGTTTATGATACAACTGAAGATGGTGTCCATTAACTAGTAGCTTGAATCAAACTGGATCTATTGTAGCCAACTGCACTGAACCATTATCAAACACATTTTCTATTTCATAAGGACCAAGCCATCGTGTGGTTAGTTTACCTTTATTTTTTTTGTATCTGGAGTCATAGAGTAGCGCCCAATCACTAGCAAAGAATTGCTTATTTTGAATATGATTGTCATGCAATTTCTTTCCTTACTGTTGGATAGCTTCAGTATACTACAGGGTAGCTTTCCTTAGCTCATCCAATGCATCTAGCTATAAGAGGTGTTCCTTATGAGCCTCAGAAATATCAATGTTAAGCTGGAGAGCAGTTCGTAAGGTCTTATGCTCAAATTCAATTGGCAACATGGCAGTCTTACCATAAAGTAACTCAAAAGGAGTAAACCTTATAGTTGTTTTCCATGTTGTCCTATAGGCCCAGACTGCTTTAGGAAGGCAACTGCTCTAATCCTTTTTGTGTAATTGGACTGTCTTTGTAAGGATTGCCTCAATTTCTCTATTTGTAACCTCTGCCTGACCATTAGTTTGAGGGTGATATGGGCTAGACTTTTTATGCCTAATATTTTAATCATTCATCAATGTAGTGATTAAATTGGATGTAAACTAAGCTCCTTGATCAGTAACAAGTTCCCTTGGGACTCCAAACCAAGTAAAAATCTGCTCATATAGGAACTCAACAACTTTATTGTCACGGGCATGTGTCATTGCTTTCACTTCCACCCACTTGGTTACATAATCATTACACACCAAAATATATGATTTCCCATTGGATGGAGGATAAATAGGCCCAACAAAATCCATGCCCCATTTGTCAAATGGACAGACTACCACTTGTGGATGCAAGGGAATTTCATCAGACCTCATTGGTCTCCCCATACATTGACATCTATCACATTTCCTAGTGTAGGCTGCTGCATCTTTGTGTAGTGTTGTACAATAGTATCCTATATTAAGCACTTTCATAGTTGTTCTCTTGGCTGCAAAGTGCCCTCCACATGGCTCATCATGATAGGCATGTCAAATGTCATAGGTCTTATCTTCCCTCACACATCTTCTCATGACTTGGTCAGGTCCTATATAAAATAAACAGTCTACAATCCATGAAAAGTTAAAACTTTTCTCAACCAACAATTGTCTTTTCTTTTGGTGAGAAGTGTGCTAGAAGTCTGTTGGCTGCTAAATAATTTTCTATATCTGCATACAATGGGGTTTGAGTATCAATAGAAAACAAATGTTCATCAGGAAAGCTATCATCAATTATCTCAGGAGTGTCAGGTGTAGGTGTTTGAAGTCTTGACAAGAAATCAGCCACCACATTAGCTCGGCCTGGCTTATCAATAACAGTGATATCAAATTCTTGCAACAATAGGAGCCATCTTTCTAATCTGCCAGATATAACAGGCTTATTCATGAGGTACCTTATTGCTGCATGATCTGTATGAACAAATATTTGGTAACCAGTGACATAATGCCTACACTTGTTCAGGGCATGCACAACTGCTAACAATTATTTCTTTGTGACAATATAGTTTAATTCAGGGCCTTGAAGATTTTTGCTAATGAAATACATGGCATGCTCTATGGAATTCTCCTTCTTTCCTAAAACTACCCCTATGGCATAATCAGAAGCATCTATGTGTATATGAAAAGACAGAGTCCACTTCGGTGCTTGAAGAACAGGTGCCCGAGTAAGTAAATTCTTAAGCTACAGGAAAGATTTGTCACAGGCTTCAGTCTAGGTAAATTCAGAATCCTTAGTCAATAAAGCATATAATGGACTAGCTATTTTGCTGAAATTTTTGATAAATCTACTATAATATATAGCATGTCCTAGGAAACTTCTAACATCCTTTTGTTTTGTAGGTGTTGGAAAAGTTAGAATAACTCTTTTGCATAATCAACTTGGATTCCTGCTTGGGAGACATGATGGCCTAAAACAATTACCTCTTGCATCATCATAAAACATTTCTCACTATTAAAAGACAAATTCTGCTTTTGACATCTTTTCAACACTTTTTCCAAATTGGCTACATTTGCTTCTTCATAAGTAACTCCATAAGTAGTGAAGTCATCCATGTAGATTTCCATAGAATCATCAGAAATGTCAGCAAAAATACTTATCACTGCCCTTTGAAATGTTGCAGGTGCATTACACAGTCCAAAAGGTAAGACAAAGTAGGAAAAAGTACCCCATGGATTGGTAAAAGTTGTTTTGTCTTGATCTTCAGGGGTGATTCTAATTTGATTATAGCCACTATATCCATCCAAAAAGGAGAAATATTTTTTCCCAGACAATGAGTCTAGTACTTGGTCAACAAATGGCAGTGGAAAGTGATCCTTTTTAGTTGTTGTGTTCAGCTCCTTGTACTCTACACAAACTCTCCATTTTCTACCTTTTTTAGGGACAATCACCAATGGAGATACCCACTGGCTGTCTGAAATGGGGTAGATAAAACCAACATCAAGCAATTTTTGGAGCTCTGTTTTAACTATTTCCCTAAGTGTTGGGTTTATCCTCCTTTGAGGTTGTCTAATAGGTAAACAATCTTCCTTAATGTAGATCCTATGAGTACAGAGATAAGGATCTATTCCCTTCATATCTCCATAGTCTCATGCAAAAGCTTTGTGTTGTTCTTGCAACATTGTGACTAGGGCAGCTTGTTGAGATTGAGGCAACCTATTATTGATATTCAGACAGTGGCCTAGAAACACTTCTACTTACTTGATAAGATCATTTATGGAGGTTGTTGATAAAGGTGGTGTTTGTATTTCATACGGAAGAAAATTATGATAAATTACAGGAGATTCAGGTGACAGGCTCTCAGAATTTAGTTGCTGTAGGAAACACTGCTGAGGACAGCTATCTATAGCAGATGGACTACTCAGACCAGGGATAGACTACAAAATGTGTAAAAGCATTTCATCCTTACTTTGGAGTTATGAAAATGGATTATTTTGCAACATCATTAGGTGGGCCAATGAATTAACTTCAATTTCCTCTCTTAAATCTGGCTAAATTGGTTGAGACAAGTCTGGCTGAGGCTGAGCAGATGGGTATAAAATAAATTTCTTTCTTGACTAACCATCAGAAATTGTCATGTCTCCTAAATGGAATCCTATAAAAGCATCAGTCATAGCTAACCATGGTCTACTTAGGATGATAGGATATCCTCCCAAAGTTTCCTTAGTGGACAATATGGTGAAATTTGCTGGGTATTCCCAAGACTCAAGGATGACAATAACATCTTCTACCATTCCATCAGGCTTTACTATGGAACTATCATCAAGCTGCAGGATGGTAGGTGTAGACCGAATGTTTAAGATATTCAAATACTCCATTGTATTCTTTGTCATTACATTGATGGCTGTACCAAGGTCGATCAAAAAATTCTTTACTATTTGGCCATTAATATTTATTTGTACCATAGGACTCCTAGGGTAAGTATATTTTTGAATGACTACCTTCCCTAACATAATATCTGCCAACTATCCTAGAACATGGATAGTTTGGGGATCCTTTTTCTTTCTTCTTGGTTTCTTTAAAAAATCCTCCTTAATGGCTTTTCCATAAATTGGGATATCTTTAATGGATTGAAAAAGAGGAATTTGAATGTGTACATTCTTCAACTGATCCAAAATATCAAAGGTAGGCTCTTCCATAGACTTGGATGTAATAATTTGCAATCTCTGAGGAAAAGGAGGTTTGGCCTGATGCTGCAAGACGGGCTCCTTAGAGACAGTATCTGATATAGGTATATGTTTTGCATGATTAGTAGGTTGTTTAGATGCAGAATCTGGAATCTCTATAATTATAGGCGGCTGTAGAGCAGGAAGTGTGGTTCCAGATCTAAGATGGATATCATGAATATTTCGGGCATAATCTAGATACTGATTGGCTTCTATAAAATACATAGGTTGTTGTTGCTACTTATTATTAGGATTTGGCAATGGTTAAGTAGGCAGAGGGGTTTGTTGTGGAGGGCCAGTATTTGTTGCAGGTGCTACAGGAGGTGGCATGAGAGCTGGAGGTTGTGGCTGCGGAAGCTGTAGGGAGGCAGGGGATTGGTTTTGCCATTGCTGTGGACTTCTCCATTAAGGGTTCTGCTACCAGTTACCTGGGGGTGGAGTCCATTGTCCTTGTGGCTACTACTAACCTCTTTGAGGAGATTTCCATTAAGGACTATGATAGTTAGGCCAGTGAGGTTGAGAAGTATTCCAAGGTGGTATTGGGCCATATGTAGGTTGCCATTGGTTATTGTAATTAGAATAAGGATTACCAAAAGTCAAAGGATCTTGAGGCATACCTTGTCTTTGAGCCCATGGTCACCTTTATGTGACGAAGAATACTTGGTTATCATCACTCTCTACCATATTAAAGTCAGTAGGTAACTGCTTAGCCTTCAGGTTAGCCACCATCTTACATTTGTAGTCTCGTTTCATCTATTTGTAATGTGGACAGAACTCTGCCAAGATTGCTTCAGCTTTCTCATGTTTCTTCTAAGCTTGCATAGTATCCAACTATGTAGCCATATTGTTTATGATATCTTGCTTGAAGTTAGACAGCAAATTTGTGATCTCCATCCATGAAACTCCATTAATAGAAGACTTTCCTATTGTGGCTTCATGACCTCTACCCTTCTTAACAATTGCTCGAGAGTAGTTGAGACATATTTTCTTGATATCATCCCAAGGCAGTTGGGTTATATCTCCTTCTCCCATCAGGTCTAGGGCATCTATACAGGTATCACTGATTCCCCTTAGAAAAAGTAGTTTATGAGATTCTTCATTAAGAGTATGGTCTGAATTCCTTTTCAGGGAAAACAAGAATCTTGAGATATAGTCTTCCAGGCTTTCATCCTCCTTTTGTTGAATTCTGAATATATCATCTCCCTTACTACCACTCTTACAATATTCCTTGTATTTCTCAAGGAATTTTGTTTGCATGACTGCCCAACTATCAACAACACCTCTTCCCAAACTCATGAACCATCTAAGGGCTCCTTTCTTCAAAGTAGAGGAAACAACTTCAGCCTGTGAGCATCTTAAGTGTAATGATATGACAGAGGATATCAAACTCAAACAAGAAAGTGGGTCCTCTATAAATAGTCCATAGAACTTGGGAAGCAATGAAGAAGGAATATTTTTAAGGTTATCATTATCTTGTGAGCAATGATGGGAAACTCAAAAGTAGGAGGTTGATTAGGTGGATTTCATGTCATATTTGCTTGATGGAGTATCAGAGAAAATGGATTTTCTTTAGGTTCTTCATCAGCTGGGTCAAATGGCAATTCAACAAATAGGTTTTCAGCAAATGGATTGATATCTTGGTCTCCTTCTTCCTCAAATAGACTGGTATGTGTAGGATCATGATGGGCCAAAAAGTGGCAATATTATGGGTATTTGTAGGGTATGTGGTTGATGATTTTTTTTCCAAAATTGATGAAATGAAAAGGGTTTTCAGAGGAGATTCTCAGCTTTCCACCAATATAAATTATGCTTTAATTTGAATTTAATAAATAATTATTATTCATTTTCTATTACAATTCGACTAAAGTCCTAATCGATAGGTGATTGAAAATATCTATATATTTCAAACGGTATCACATTTTGAATCCAAAATATGCGTCATTCTATGCTTCACATACTATAGGATTAAAAAAAATTTAAATTTCATGAGTTTTGACCAAGTTAAGGTGGTCGGACATACAAGTTTTGTATTTTTTAAATTTGTAATAAAAAATCATAATTAATTATTTACTTGGAAAAAATTACAAAAAATATGCATCACATCCATACATGAGTATACTTATATATAAAATCTTATAAAAAAATATTATCATTTTATTATGGTTAGGGTGGTCGACAGACACCTACTTCTTTTTTTTTCCCTCTAAATTTAAAATTTTACCAAATAGATTTTATTTATTTTAAATAAACCTAGTAGTTTAGAAACTACATTGAATTTTCTACAAATTCTATTCTTACATATTTTTGAAATAATATAGATAACTTGTTCAAATTTTTACGTCAAGTTTCCTGACACTGATTTTTTTGAATTTTTTGCCACTTAAGGGCCTGTTTTTTCCATGATGATCTTGCACATACCCAGATTATAAGCTAGTTCAGGATTGTTATCAATGAGTGGAAGGTGAGGGAGGAATCTTCCTAGAGCGTCTCTTCTTCTATGCATGTAATAGAATGAATGGTGAATTGAAGGAATTTTAAAAATACTTGAATAACAGACTAAACTACTACTAACAATGACTTATGACAGGTTCTTAGCTTGACACCATCCCTGGCAATGGCGCCAATAATGGTCGCACCCACAAAAGGATATAAAAGTCATAGAAAATCCTATTCTGGGAATTGGACATTCCAGTAGATGACTAACATCTTCTTATGGTTGTTCATTTACTTTGTCAAACCAGGGAATATATACTTGAAATGGAGCGACACTATATGTGCACTAAGAACCGGTTTCAGTCATGATTTACCATAAATAAATCTATGAAAGGAATTCTACTTATGCTACAGGAATGTAATGTGAAGCCTTCTAAACTTAATCAAAGCATAAACCATAACTATAACTGAGAAAAAAACTATGAATTGGCCTTATGCTGTAGGAACAAACACTAGGATGGATTCCCGATGTTGTAGGAATAATATAAGACTGAGTTTGCACTGAAACTTTCTATAATGAAATCTAACTTATGATCAATAGAAAATAAATGACTAACTAACTATAGATACTTATTAAGTGGGCCCCCTTAGCAAGCATCAACTAATTATGCAAGAATTGAAATTAGAACTTCATCAACTTTTATTCATAAACTCAGAATGATGTAGATTGTTCTGCTCATATGAAAACTAACACAAAACTCTATCTCTTATCATAATACTAACTCTTACATATCATTATCATACTAACTTTTACATGCTATGCTTGCTCACTTGCGCAGGAGGAACACTTATTTAAACCAGAAAAGTAACTAACTACCTAACTCTAATAGAGAAAGACGTGGACATAAATGAATCTTGAAACTGAGGAACATACTTCTGATAAATGAAAACATATCCGTTCAACATGATCTAGAGAATTTAGCATTCCACTCTTTCCAGATTAATGATCATTTAAGTTTCTTCCTAATGACTTGGATAGAGAGTCTTCGCTAGAACAACTTCCTCGACACCGTGCTGTAAATGGACTTTACTACACAAGGCCAAAGTCTATTGTGCTTGACTCGTTTGTGCTCCTTTCAACAACCTGTGATGCATAAGGCGACAGAGGTGAAAGAAAGCATTTGTGGCAAACAACACGATACATTCATTAATCACATATTAAATCTATCCCATTATTCAAAAATTATATGCATTATATCAGTCATTTGGGAAGTCAAACAAGGTAATTAATAAGACACATGGAGATATTAGGCTGCAGGAATGTAGGAATGTATTGCTACAAGATACTACCCATTTTAGATAAAAAGTCTTTAATAAAAGAGTTAAAACATCCATTAGCAATAAAAGTAGAGATATTAAAAATACATCATGATACTCAAATTATGAGCATATCCTGAGCTCATCACCCCTTATCTAACATTGCACTTCCATAATCTAGACAAGGTTGCACCTTGCTTGCACTTGTCAACAATGACGTATAGCTCATAACTTCTTGTACATAAAAATGACAAGTACATATGAAACTACCAATCTATGTCGATGTATGTATAATCAATATAAGATCTTAAAATTCTTAATTCAATTGAATTTGAGTTCAATTACCTTCCCCTTATCTAACATAGCACTTCCATAATCTAGACAAGGTTGCACCTCGCTCACACTAGGTATTTCCTACATGAGGAAAATAAGATAAACATATAAGTTATGATATAATTTCATATATGAAAATTCAAATGACAAGCAAGTATATAATAAATAAATGTAAGTGAGTGAGTGCAAAAAATATATACTATGTGCATGTCAAGGCCAAATGAAATGGCCCTAAGGGTGTTATCAGTCACCTGTGTGAGCTCCTCCTTAGACATCAATTATTAAATAGACCGTGTAAATAAATATTAGTACAGTATACTATCTCTTATTAATATTCATTTAAAAACAAATGCAAGTTATGAATTTACAACTTAAATCTCACCTGTGTCACTATTCCAATGTCCCCCTCTCTAGTAGGAGAGGACTCTGTAGGGTGCGCTCCACTCCCCTGAGTCTAATCTACAATGTCCACATTATGGAGGTTATAATTAGAAGTGTCCAAGGGATTTTTGGCGGGCTGTACAAGAGGATCCAAGGATATCTGGCAGCACATGAAGCAAGTATGTGGCACACAAATATGTGGACCTGATGAGGATAATGCAACAACGCTCGAACCATCGCCAAGATAACTAGAATGTGGTTAAGCTACTGTAGAAGCATGTGAAACCAAAAGGCCACTCAAAGAGTGAATAGCCTGGATAGTTTGTGCAGTTGCATCCTGCATAATATCTAGATGATATACTGGAGGTGGCAGAGGAAGGGGAGGATGGGGAACATATGGGCCACAGGAGTACTCTAACTACCCCTGGTCTATCTTAGGGCATACCTCCACCAACACCCTGGAAGGGTTTAATCTCAAAGTAATTGACATGATGCCCTAAAACAACTCAACATATAATTTTTTAATAAAGTAAAATGGTATATCACAATTGTTGTTTGGTGGTTTATCAAAAACCATACACCAATGATCCCAAAAATTATCTACAATGTCCTTATGCCTGCACCATTTTATAGAAAGTTTTGGTTTATTAACATTAACTAGAAAACGAGTGTGGGCGTTAACAAATAAAGAGGCTATTTGGGCTTTGGTTATTCTGAGATCTTTCAAAACATCATAAGACAATCCACATGCATAATATTCGCTCATGTCTTCTCTCCATGAATGAAAGGCATTATGTTGGGTGGAGAGGGTTTCTATATTTTTAATTATATCCTTCAATTTGTTTGACATCTTGAATAATAGAGGGATTCTCTTATAAACTTCATAAATTCCCTTTAATTGCTGTAGTTTTTCACCAATTAATTCCTCAATTGATGGCTGCAGAGGTGGTGGAGCATTTGGTATTTGTGCATTTTCATTCTCAACTGGTGGATCATTTGGAATTTGTGCATTTTCATTCTCAGCAGCCATAATGCTTGATTAAAGTTAAAAACTAATTAATGTAATTGAAATTAGACAGTATAAATGAAAACATTGTGAAAATACCCTAGTTTTAAAAAAAACAAAAAAAACCCCACTTTTTAACAAAAATCTATAACATTCTCTAATTTTTAATACAAATACATAAACAACACTATTTTTAAGTCAAAATCCTTTAAAAAAATCATTTTTAATTAAAATCCATAATAAAAAATCAGTTTTAATCAAAATCCATTCTAAACTCAAATTTTTCATAAAAAATAATCAAAAACCCTATTTTGAAAAAAAATCCATAATTTAAAACTAACTGAAATTATACAAATCTAATTACAAATTCGATCAAAGCAAAGAAAAATCTAAAACCTAACCTTTTCAAAACAGATATCTGATAAATCAGATATATGATATGTGGAGAACCTCCTCATTGTGCACCCATGACTTGTTTGTGAATGTGAAATGATTTTAACATGCCCAAATTTTGTTTATATATGGTTGCTTCAAATCGAATATCTGATTTGGATCGGATATCCGATTTGAATTGGATATCTGATCCAAATCGGATATCTGATTTGGATCGAATATTCGATTTGAATCAGATAGCTGATATGGAGATCTTCGTTTGGGCATTGCTTTGGAGGTGTGTACTGACATCCAAGACACAAAAAATTCAACTCGACATTTTTCTCATTTTTGGGTCGATGAAAAACATTTTTTTGCCCATTGCCACTTTTTGGCCCATCATGATCCTACACATACCTGATATTTGTCACATTTCAACTTTTTCTACTCCTTCACATATCTAAGGCTAGGGTTTATGCAAATTTTTCTCTATTCAAGGTTTAATTACCTAACTAGGGGTTGACCAAGGTAAACCCCCCATTAGAAAAACAATTTTAAGTTATTTTGTAGGAATTTTCTGAGATCCTAAATTAGGTTTCCATCAGAAGTTGTTGTACATGTGTCAAAGTGCAAAACATAGATTTGAAGTTCCAGAAATTCCAAGGTGTATGAATTCGCCATGCATGGCAAATGAGTCCCTCCTGAGGTGCATAATTGAGTCAAATGCAGATTCAGGTTCCTAGCTATTAGAAAATAGATTATGTGCAAAAAGTCCTGACCTGGGATTGATTCGCCCAAGGTGGTGAATGAGTCCCAATCAGCCCAAATTAAAGTTTCATTAGTTTTATAGATTGTTTTCTAGTCTTCTCTAGTGTTCCAGGTGCACACATTTTGATAAACAACCTTTCGTTTAGTTTAATTTGCATTTTTGTTCATTCTTTCAATCTTTTTGTAAACAACACTATGTTTCCAAAAATAGCATATATCTTAGTCTTGCATTCATATTTAGTCATTTAATTCACTCAATTGCATTTATTTTACTTCATTTCGCTTAGACAACATTGCAGGTAATATAATTTGAATGAACAATTAGCATTTTTGCTCCTATCTCTCTCCTTTTAGGTGAAAAGCCCTAGAAGAGTTAGAGAGTCCATAGGGAGCCAAAAATCAATGGTTCATTTTGGTGAACCCGACTTTTAGAACATAACATCAGTTTGATTTACATTTATATTTGCATCTTAGGCCTTACTTCATCATTTTGCATTGTTTTGCATCTTTAAGTTTCTTAAACATTGCATTAGCAAAAGCATTCTTTGGATTCCATTATTGCAATGTATTTCATTCAATAATTTCAATATTTTGCATGTGCATTCAATCTTGGCATTGTATAGACTTGAAAATCTCCAGAAAACACAAAAAAAATAGAAAAATCTTAAAAAATTAATCTCCTGGGACTCATTTGCCACCTAGGGTGAATCAGTTCCTCTACAGTTTTGCATCAAAATTTCACAATTTCAATTTCCTGCATTACATCTTTCTGTTTTCTCTAATTATCTTTTTGTTATAGTTCAGTAGTTTCTATTTTCTTAGCATAAATTTCACTTATTTTCATGGCATTCATCGATAGTTTTAGATCTTTGAAAATTTCCTTTTCTATTTTCTTTCCTATCTCCTTTAGAGTATATTGATAGACACATAAAGACACAAAAACTGAAACATCAAACCATCCCTTCAAACACATGATTCAAGTTATAAACAACATCTCATCTAAATCTCTTAGTAGTGATGATGTTAGCAAGTTAGATGAAGTTCTTTAGGACTTTCTCTCACTCACTTCATCCTCTAATGCTTTCCATGAGAAATCTAAACTCTGTAATGATAAGGTTCCCCTCAAACCTTTTGCTTGTGATGACTTTTATTTGTTCGATGAAGCCCTCCAAGACTTCATCTCGCATAATCCATCCACTAAGGTTTGTGATAACCAACTCACAATACCGAACATTAACACCTCTAATGCTTCTCTTGAACATCCTAAACCAATTGACCATAATTTACCCCTCAAACCTTTTAGTCGTGATGATTTGCATTTGATAGATGAGTCTCTTCAAGACTTCATCTCACCCACCTCATCTGCTTTGGTTTTTTGTGAGACTTCTAAAATCAAGGATGTTAATGTAATTAAACCTAAACTTATCCTTTACCCACCCTCACATAAATTTCACCCCTCCAACTGACCCTGGTACACCCTTTACCCACCTAAAACCAATGTATCACAATAATCTAGTAACAATACTATTGCTCAAACATATAGCATCCAAAACAACCTGCATCTGCCACAACCAACACCACTCTCTTTACCTTTACCCAATCCACCTAGTTCTCCTCACTATAGCCCACATACAAAGGAGTATGATCTTGTTGAACAATTAACGAATACTCTTGCCAAAGTTTCCCTTTTGGATTTTCTGCAAAACTCACCAAATTATCACAACATTCTTCAAACTACCTTAAAACAAATCACAATTCCTCCTGGTACCACTCTGAATGATGTGGCAACTCTCATCCATACAAATAATCTTGACATTACCTTTCATCAACATAAGCTCCTGGTGATCCCACAATAGTGGTTTACAAGTTTTGTCCAAACTGGACACTGAAATAATTTTTTTAACTAAATCTTCACTTTTAGGCACCTATAGTGGCTAAACCATGATGAATTCAAAGATGATGAAAACTAGAGTTTCATGAAATTTTTTCTATAGATTCTAAATATATTTTTTTCAAAATTTTTGGAATCATATATTGCACTTCTTTTTCCATCTCCCTCAAAAACTAGTTTTTTTCATAAAACATTTTTAAAAAGTGACACTCACTGTATAATGCATAACTTTTTTCCCATGAACAATAAAATTTTAATTCATTTGAATTTATATTTTTAACTCTGATATCTAGTGCTTCCACTTTCTTAGATAGTTTTTTATTGAATATTTTTTCTTTAATCGAGTTTCAAAGTCAAACCAATTACAATTTAGACATAGTGCGACCGTATAACGCATAACTTTTTTTGTATGTATAAAAATTCAATTTTTATTTTTTTGTTGGATCAAGGACTTCAATATCTGGTGCACTCATATTTTTTTATTTTTTTTTGACAATATTCTATTTTTCCACATGAGTAGAACTATAGAGTTTGATTTTTCGGTGAAAAACCTACATTCACAAGAAATAAAAATAAATATAATAATTAAATTAAATTTATTTAAAATTATACTTTTTGGGAAAATTATAATAAGGACTACATACTTACAAAAAATAAATTTTAAATGAACTCATTTGATCCCCCAAAAGGTAAATCAATAGTTATTTTTTATCAGCATTTTGATAGGTGTAATGGAGACTTCGTTATAGGTATGGTTTAAAACTAGAGGGATTCTATCCAAGGGGGTTTGATCTAAGGTAGTTTGATCAAACCCTATTCAATTTGAATGCTTTAAATGAAACTTTTAAAAGTTTAAATCATTATATTTTCTAAAAACATGTGATTTCAGCAAAAATTAGAATCTCCTAGAAATTATAAACTAGATTTGTGGGATCACCCTCCCTCCTTTGGAGTTGTGTAAACAAAATGATGCCTTTATGATAACTGCTCGATTCAATTGCATAGGTATCAAATGCACTCTCATAGATAATGGTTATGCCCTTAATGTGTGTAGTGCATGAGTCTCCTTGATCGATTAGATATTAACAAGTCACAAATAATACCTGATTTTGTTTCAATTCGAGAATTTTATAATACAACAAATCAAACACTTGGGATAATTACTTTTCCTATTATCGTTGGGGTGGCTACTTACAAACTCCTAACCATGTCATGCCTTATGATCTTTCATATAATCTTCTTCTAGGCTGACCATGGATTCATGAGATGAATGTAGTGCCTTCAACCCTTCATCATATCATGAAATATGTCTATAACAATCACATCTATCAAGTTGAAATAGACCCTAAGCCTGAAATTTTCTTACACCTTGAAAAAAGGGTTACAAGTCCTTTGAAAACTTTAATTCCAACATCTAACATACACCCTCTTCAAATTGAGCAAAACGATAAGGAATCAGAATCTAAATTATTTGGTGATGATTGGGGATCCTTAGAATTCACACCCTCATTTATGGGCGAATACATACTCATGCATTTAAGAAAGATAAGAAACAAGATCAACCAATAATCTTGTCCACTCAAAATTTTGAAAAATCTTCTCAAACATCTATCTCCTATAATTTGGATGAAAATGCAACATACACAACAAATTTTGATGAGATAGATTATGAATCCTCACCTACTCCACTCAAAATGGAAGACTCTATCAAAAAGGCTATAAATTTGGGGAAAAACTAGGCTATACTAGAAAAGGGTGTGGAAAACATGAGCAAGGTATTCGTGTCCCCATTTAACCTAATATGCAAGAAACAAAAATCGGATTGGGATATTATTTTTCTAAAATGACCAAAGCTACTCAACAACCATCTTTGAACATTATTGTTATAACATGCCAACCTCAACACAAACTCACAATCAAACATATTGATTTGCTTGATATAACCTTACCACCTCCATGCAAGTATGTTGATAGTGATGAGGCTTTGAAACAAATATTAAAAGTTTATGATAACCCATCCTCGCTTACATGAAAAACATTACTTGTGCCATGAATGTTACCGAGAAAGAAGCAAGTGATATCACTAAGGAATTCTATGAATCTAAAAGTCCTAAATCCAACACACTCCCTTTAGGAGACACAATTGATGTTCTAATGAATATTAATGATAAAGATAAAGTTATTAAGATTGGGAAGTGCCTTGATGATGAGGAACAAGAAGACATTATTGCTTTACTTTGTTATTTTCCTAAAATGTTTGCTTGGAAATATTCTGGTATGACAGGAATTGACCCACAAATTGTGATGCATAACATTGTCCTTGCTAACAATGCTAAGCTCGTTTGTCAAAAGATTAGAAAAATCATCCTAACATAGCCTTGCGTGTTAAAGAGGAACTCAAAAAACTCCTTGATGCAAGCTTTATTAGACCTATTGATTATTCTCCTTGGATCTCAAATATTTTCGTAGTTGCAAAACTCGATAATCGTAATAGAATATGCATGGATTTTCAAGACTTGAATAAATCCTCTTTAAAAGATGACTTTCCACTTCCTAATATAGACATGATCATGGATTCAACTACTGGACATGCTTTGTTGTCATTCATGGATGAATTTTTTGGTTATAATCAAATCCTTATTAACCCTCATGATCAATACCGAACTTCCTTCATAAATATTTTGGGAATATTTTGTTGGGCTGTGATGCCCTTCGGTCTAAAGAATGTTGGTGCAACTTATTAATGTGCAATGACATTAATATTTCATGATTACATTCACAAATTTTTTGAAGATTATGTTGATGATATCCTTGCTAAATTGTTAAAACGACAAGACAATGTAAATGTCCTTCATAAAATCTTTGAATGAATATGACAATACAACATGTGATTGAATCCAAAAAAGTGTCTTTGGTGTACATAGTGGTAAAATTTTGGGGTTTTTCATATCTCACAGAAGCATTGAGGTGGACACAAAGAAAATTGATGCAATTATTAACATGCCATCTCCTAGGAATATTTCTTAGTTACACATGCTACAAGGTCGAATTCAAGCTATCTATTGTTTCATTGCATTCTTAGTCGATCGTACATTACCTTTCATGCATCTCCTTAAAAATGGTGTCCCTTTTCATTGGGATGAGGAATGTAAACAATATTTTGATAGTCTCAAGGAATATCTAGCCACTTCACCTATTTTATAGCCTACTATTCCAAATAGACCATTTATCTTGTACATCGTCACATCAGCCCATGCTCTTGCAACATTGTTGGATCACCACGATGATTATGGTAAAGAAAAACCCTATTTATTACATTATTTGCACCTTAATTGATTATCAAATATGATATTCACCAATTGAAAAACAATGTTTGGCTCTTTTATTCGTTACTAGTAAGTTGTGACATTATTTACTAAATGTTGAAATACAAGTCATCACAAAATTTGATCCTCTTAAATATCTTTTTAACAAAACAGATCTCTCCCGACGCTTAGCTAAGTGGGTGATGTTGTTAACTGAGTTTGACCTTAAATTTTTTTCACAAAAATCAATCAAATGCCAAGCCTTAACCGATCACTTAGCTGACACTCCTTCTTTTGCTTTACATACTCCTAATTCCTTTCCTAATGATCATGTCTTACCTGCTAACATTAAACCATGGGAGTTATTTTTTGATGGATCTAATGTAGAACAGGTTCCTTTTCTAGAGTAGTACTAATTCCACCTGATAGAAAACCTATTCCATTATCCTATCGATTAAATTTCCTATGCACAAATAATATAGTTGCGTATGAGGCATTGATTGCAGGTTTTCAAGTTACTTTATCTCTAAATGCTAAACATATCAAGATCTTTGGTGATTCACAATTTTTAATCAAACAAATCAATGGTACATATCAAACTAAACATGACAAATTATCTAAATACAAAGATTTTATAAGGAGACTATTAGAAAAATTTTAATCATTTACCATTGATAACATCCTAGTCAAAGATAATCAACATACAAATGCAATGGTAAGTGCAGCTTCCCTCATATCCCCACTTGATCCTTGCATGGACTTGACATTTTTTATCTATCCCATAATGAAACCTTTGATTGATATTCTGTTAGAAAACATTTTGGTGATAACTCAAGATGTTTCGTGTGAATGGTACGATAAAACATACAAATATTTGAAAGATAGTACCATTCCTAAACCTACCACAACAAATGCTAAATTTTTTTTATGTAAACTCGCAGCTAAGTATGTAATCCTTGCAAACACGTTGTATAGAAGATCTTTTAATGGTCTTTTATTACACTGTCTTCAAGGTTATGAAATCCCTTTAGTGCTCAAACAGGCTCTTGCTGGTGCCTATGGAGGTCATTTTGGAGGACATTTTTTAGTGCAAAAACTTATTTGTGTGGGTTATTATTGGAGATATATGGAGAATGATTGCTTCACCTATGTTAAACGATGTCACAAATGCCAAGAGCATAGCAATTTGATCTATGCTCCTACTGCTGAGCTCTATGCCAATGTTCCCATTTGGATTTTTTCAGTATGGGGGTTAGATCTTATTGGAAAAATTTCACTGCCTTCTTCTATTGGACATACGTTTATCATAACTACAACAGACTATTTCACAAAATGTGTGGGAGCTATTCCCCTCTTTTCTACAAAATTTGAATAAATTTGTCATTTCATATTAAACCACATAATTGCTTGCTTTGGACTTCCTTTCGAAATGGTTTCAGACAATGGAACACCATTTAAGAATAATGAAGTTCAAAAATTTCTTGAAACATTTAACATTCAATATCACTTTTCTACACCATATTATCTACAATCTAATGGAGAAGTTGAAAATACTAATAAGCTCCTTCAATAAATCCTCAAGAAAACTATCACCAAGAATCATAAAGACTGGCATACATAATTATCTTATGCACTTTGGGCTTATAGAACTACTGTTCATTCTTCCACAGGAAATACCCCTTATAACCTTGTTTATGGAATTGATGTGGTTATGCCCTTGGAGTTAAAAATTCCTACCTTACAAGTTTCTCTCCAAGATTTTATTGATGATAACACTAATACAGATCAACATTTACAACAACTTGAGATGCTCGATGAACAACACATTAATGGTCTTGAACATCTCCAAGCTCACATCAAATAATTACAATGCAAACACAACATTCATGTCATTCGTCGATAATTTCTAAGGGATATTTTTTTCTTATTGAAAATCAATAAAATGCTAATGCTGACAATGAAGATAAAGATAAGTTTAGCCCTAATTGGTTGGGACCTTACATAGTTGATACTAATTATGGGTCTGGTGCTTATCTCTTAATGCAACTTGCTGAAACACCCCTTAGGGAACCCATTAATTCCACACATTTACATTAGGATTATCTCTAAACCCCCTTTTGAATAGTATGGTTTATATAGCAGTGTTTCCTAGAGTTATTTGATGTTATTCTAAATAACTTTCACATTGCTTCGCTCTTGACAACTAATTTTGTGTTTGTCTTTAACAGTAATGTAATTATTTAAGTTCATTTTATAATTGCTTTAGGATTCATAATATTCCCATTCTTGTTGTGTTAAGTTAGATCCTTATAAGTGTATTTAATTTAAGATATTCTTTTTTCATTATCAATGTTGCTAAAACTGAAAAAAAAAATTAAACTAGATCACATCAATCCTGTTAAATCATGCAGCCATTAATTAAATACTTTTACTATAAATCATTTAATTATTCACATAGCATTTAACATTCACATAAAAGAGGTACATCATAATAACACCAAATGCACATGTTTATATATATATATATATATAAAAGTTTTATATACATCTCAAGATCATATACAATGTCATAGTGGTCTGTGAGAGCTAGCCCCTCAAGATTTGGCGCTCGTGATCCAATACCTAGATGTCATGAGATGGTTGTGTGTGACTGTGATCGCAAACTTCTGACTCTAAGTGCATACTCTACACCCAATACTTGACCAACAACTATAAGCCGCTCATCTACCATCTGAGCCCTCTTTGCTTGTGTCTATGTGAGCTATGCCTATAGTCTCTCTACCTCTACTGAGGTCTTTGTTGACTTTAGTGCACTCTTAGCTTGACATAGTTGTCTCCTTATGCTCTCATACACTACCCATAATCTCGCAAAGGTTTGAGTGACTATGGCTCTTCCTCCATGACTGGTGGGGGCACATAGTTAGGATCCATCTCCTCCTCATTGATGAATGTAAGAAATATCTCCATGGAAACTTGACAATAGAACTCTCACCGGTCTCTCATCGCTCTTGCAAGATAGACAGTGTACACAATCAATAACACATCATCATGATATATATATATATATATATATATATAAGCACAAAGAATAAATCACTAAAGGACATGCATAAAATTAAATGTCATCACCTATGTCTCTAGATGCATGAGGAATGTCAACCTCCTCATCTCTAAGGGGGCATGGACAATGTGCTACCCTCTCCTTGACTTTGGATGTTGATGTCCATTGTAGCTACTACTCATGATCTGGTCCTGTAAGTATGTGAGGACTCTCCATGCTCGTACCGATCCACAATGGCTAGCTCATCATTCTCACTCAGGAGTGGCTCCTCCTCATAATAATCATCGTCCTCATAATCCTCATCCTCCTCCACATCATCCTCTCCTCCATCCTGGTCCTCATAATCAAGATTGGCCTCAAATTGGTACTCCTCATTGATCACATCTGTAAAAATGTTTGTTGGCCTATACTGTACCTCCTTTGCTCTCTCCTCTAGCTCATCATCCTCATCTGTTGCTAGCTCTACATCACCTATAGGGAAATCCATGGGGAATATAGGAGTTGATCATGCATATGACCACCAATCCTCATGCTTGTCTCTGCTACCGACATCATCAATGTTGGATGTTGGTGGCTAGTCGTGATCTACATCATCATAATCACTCTCACTAATATGATCTATAGTCAGTCGAACAGTATCACCTGGTCTCCGAGCACTCCACATTGACCATCTAATGAAGGGGCATGCCCTTGGTGGTGTCTAAACCTATCCAAATTGTTGCATGACTCACCCATAATAGAACAGTCGTACAACGTAGTCATGCCTCCCAGCTAGATACCTATCCATCTACATCCTCTATAACTGTCCTATGGGATCTAGCCACTATAAAGTGAGTAGATAAGGCCTCCATAGGATCTCACCCATTAAAAGTGTAAATCCCCATACTGCCATAGGCGTCGCAAAGGATAGTTGAATGCTCGTGGGTATCCTGTTGCTCTAGTACAAGGGTATCCAATAGGCCTCGTACATGTGATATGCTCAAGACACCACACTTGTAGAAGCGTACAATGGACCATACTATCAATCTCTTGAAATAAAAATCTGCCAAGATCATAATACAAGTGTACTAAAATGCAACAACCCCAAGCGTAGATTGTCCTTTGCTCGTACATCCCTCATATCAGGTGTACTAGTCCTCCATTCAAGTGTGTTGCTCATCCATTTGGATTGAGAACCACTACCACTATGTGCATCATAATCCATCTAACCACAAGATCTCATGACTACAACAACATGGGAAGCTCGATTTGCACTCTAACCCTCTCATCATGTATCAGTCCACCTAGACAATTCTGCATATCTCTCTTCTTCTCCCAGAATGACTGATCCCCCTAGAAATACACTTGTGCTCCCTGAATGGGAACTCAGAGAATGTAGTGTACATCCTCAAGAGTGATATTCATTTCCTTGGTGGGAAGATGAAAATTACAAATAACAACATCCTAACACTCACACAGAGCCATAAGCATGGTGTCATGGTATCTCATAGGTGGCATATGATATGCCCAATAGATATCCACTGACTGTAAATGATCTACCTCTACTATTCATAGCATTGGCACATAATCTCTTATAATTGTAAGCTACCTTCCCCTTATTCACTGTCATGACTAGGTAGAGACCTATCAAAAATCATCACAAAATGCTCTAAATTTCATCTAATTTCTCAAATTTTCATAATTTTCATCATGCAAGTGTGCTAAAGTCAATCTAGTGTGCTTTTCTAATGGCCCTAGACACTTTAGAACCCTTTTAGGACACTTTGCAAAGAAACAGGACACTTTGTGAAGAAACGGGACATTTTGCGAACAAAATGGGCACTTCGCAAACAAATGGGACACTTTGCAAACTTTTTTCCAAGAACCATAAATTAATCTATCCATGCATAAAAATCATTAATTTATTATAAAATCACAAGGAAAAAGTTGTAGAATCGACTCACCTCATGATATAGCTCGCCGCGTGCCACCTGCTCATGAAGATCTTCAACCCCGAAGGTGTGTAATCTTGTTTGCTCGGCATGTTCTACTCTTACTTGTCACTCTCAAGATACACAAAGGTAAAATGAATGCTAAGTGACAAGTTACTTTCTTCTCCTTCTTTTAATCACTTTTCTTCTTTTTACTCTTACGAATTAACATAAGGTTATCATCTTTTCAAGAACTCATAATGTAGATATTCTTCAAATCAACATAACAGGAGCTAGGGTAATTTTTTTTCGACATTGTTTGATGCATTGGAATTGAGATTTTGCACCTGACATCATCATTTTTCTATCGTTATGTGGCATTGTACTTGGAAATTCCCTACGATACGATTTTTCTTATTCAACATGGCTAGATTGCTACCTTTCTTCCACCTCCGTAAAGCAAGCAGAATCAAGGGGGGGCATACATCTACCCTCAAATTGCATTCCTAAGAGTTAGATAAAAGGATTTTTGGGGAATTAACGAATGTGTGTTGTACGATGTAGTTCCTAATGTTGTGGTTGTGTAGATAACTACACTAGTGGCTTTGTTCTCCCATCTTTTTGAATGAGTATCTTTTTATATAGTAAAGTGCATTGTTTAGAGTCCTTTAGCTTACATATGCATAGAGTCATATGGGCACTAAAGTGGGGGCTAAATGTGTCGTAGAAAATTGGACCCTCTTGAGAAAAGAGATAATTTCATGCATAGTTAGACCCACCTTTGAGTCCGTTCACATCATTTCCCCTTCAAAACATTTATATGCCCCTTACATCAATTATTTTTTATCTAGAGGCCCATTTTACCTAAGAAATCACATAAAACTTGACAAACAACATTTAATTTTCTCATACCCTGGAAACCCACCTTCAAACAATAGTAGTGGGACCCATTCACCACCTTGGGCGAATGAGTCCCCTCAGGTGGGACTCATTCACCAAGGGTGGCGAATGAGTCCCCTTTGAGGGAAAATTCAAATTTAAGTGGGAATTTAATCAATTTAACTTTAATTTCTGGTGAATGTCAGCGGCTTAGGTCTAAATAACATGAAAATAAGGTGTTTTTGCTTATAAAAACTCATTTTAAGTCATTTCATACATATTTTTATCATCTTTTCTTATCTTTTTATCATTCCTCAAAAGCAATTCGCAAAGTCAAGTCTTCCACAACAAGTTTCATTCGTAAAAGTTGAAGTTTTAGGGCAACAAACTAATTTTTTTGCAGGTCTTGAAGCTCACTTTTTTTGTCAAAGCTCAATATTGCGAAGGATTGATGATGGATTCCTATGGAGAATCATGAAGAAATCTAGGGTGAAGAGGTACAACTAGCCACCAAATCACACCTAAGGACTTGGTTTCTTATTGATTCCATCTTCCATTTTCACTCTATCTTCAGATTAAGGTTTGCATCTTGTTTTTTTATCATTTGTGTGTCATTCCATTCCTATTTTTCATGTCTTGTTAGGTTTCTAGGGTTGAGATCTTGCATCATATGAATCATTCTTTCATGTCTTATTCTAGAGCAATAGAATATGATCTTTGTCACATTTCAACTTTTTCTAGTCTTTAACACATCTAAGGCTAGGATTTATGTAGATTTTTCTCTATTCAAGGTTTAATTACCCGACTAGGGGTTTGACCAAGGTAAACCCCCCATTAGACAAACAATTTTAAGATATTTTGTAGGAATTTTCTGACATCCTGAATTGGGTTTCCATCAGAAATTGTTGTGTAGGTGTCAAAGTGTAGAACAAAGATTTGAAGTTGCAGAAATTCTAGGGTGGAATGATTCACCATGCATGGAAATTGAGTCCCTCTAGAGGTGCATAATTGAGTGAGATGTAGATCTAGGTTCCCGACTGTCAAAAAACAAATTATGTGCGGAAAAGTCCTGACCTAGGACAAATTCGCCCAAGGTGGTGAATGAGTCTCAGTCAGCCCAAATTCAAGTTTCATCAATTTTCCAAGTTTTTTTCCAGTCTTCTCCAGTTTTCCAGGTGCATAAATTTTGATAAACATCCTTCCATTTAGTTTAATTTACATTTTTCTTCATTCTTTCCATATTTTCACCAACAACATTGTGTTTTCAAACATAGTATAGATCTTAGTCTTGCATTCATATTCATCCATTTAATTCACTCAATTGCATTTAGTTTACTTCATTTATATTAGATAAAATTACACATAACATAATTTGAATGAACCGTTATAATTTTTCCTCCTCTCTCTCTCCTTTTAGGTGAAAAACCCTAGAAGAGTTAGAGTCCATGGGGAGCCAAAAATCAATGGTTCAGGTCCATAGGATTTCCTCTCCCTTTGTATTTGTCAAATTTTGGGAACTCAAAACTGGGAGGGAAAGGTACCATTGTGATGTTTTGATCAAATGGATATGGACATAGGTTTTGTTGTGTATGGGGCTTCTTCATTTTTCCCATCTAAATATCCTACATTTCTTGTGTTAATGCCTTATGTTGCAATGCTATATCATCTTATGGATTTGGTGGAGGAACATATGTTGCATATTATGGGATGACAGATGGATTGGACATTGACCTTCAACTCAACATAATACTTTTTTCAATAGTTTTAACAACATCTATAAATCATCAGTGCAACCACTACACTCATCCACATCTTAGTGTCAATTATCGGTAGGGGGTTTGAAATATTTTCTTGAAAGATCCCCTTAGGCCAGAGGCCTAAAACTAATTCCAGGAGGAATTACCAAAAGCAGGCTCATTTCCTGTAATAGAGGAACTCTTCTTCACCCACGTCTTCTTCATATCATCTCTTATTTCATCCACAGTTACTTTTCCTTTTCCTTTATCATCTTTCTATGTATTTCTTCCTTTGTATATGAGACCTCTTCTATCCATATTCTTGTTTTTGGAGAATCTTGCAATGTGACTGTATTGATTGTAATTGAAACACACACCATTTCCTTGTCCAAACCAGTCATTCCATTCATTTCTTCTTGATCTGCACTGTTTAGTAACATGCCTAAATCTTCCACAGGTATAACATTTAACATTCCTTTTATTAACAGAGTTGTTAAACATATTTATGCATTCAATTGACTTATCAACAAACTTATTGCAATTAAAACATTGATTAGAAAATGATGGTTCTCTTAATTTCATTTTACTTCTACATTGAGCAACCATATGATGAAATTTATTGCAAGAAAAATAATATCCATTAAAATTTTGAGCATTAGGTTATCTTATGAGATGACATTTTGCTTGGTTCAACTAATTTCCTTGTCTGAAATTCCTGTGTCTAGATCCAGAACTTTCTCCTTTCTCATATCCAAGGCCTCACTTGTCATTTCCATTCTTCTATCCTTGAGTCAGCTCATCAAGCTTAAATAAACTAATCTTGAACTTCTCCTTGTATTCATTTATAGTAGTAAGTTTATCCCTAAGGATAACAATATTTTTTTCAAGCTCTTCTTCATTATTTATGGATTGTTGTAGTTCAATCTCTAACTGAATGAATTCTCCATTAATTTTGCTACATTCATCAGATCTTTCATTTAGGGACTGGGCAAGATTTTCTTCATTCTTCTTTCTTTCTTCAATTTCCTTAGTCAACTTCATCACCATAGATTCCATTTCATGCTTTAGGGTAGCATTGTCTCTAGCAAGATTTTCACATTCTTTTGTTATTTCCTTCAAGGTTTGATTCAGGTGAACATCATCCATGCTTTTTCTCTCTTTCTACTTAATCTGATCACAAAGATCCATTCTCTTCTCCCTAGACATAATAATCTAATAATTCAACTTCTAGATAAATTTCTCAGCATCCTTCACATTTGATTTCAATTCCCATACTTCTTCTTTAGACTGATCAAGATCATCAAGTGCCACCAAAAGCCATTGTTGAAGACTACCAAAGTCCATTACCTTCCAAGGTCCACCTCAAGTTATTAAACTTCTTCTGAGGAACTTAGCTCTGATACTAATTGTTGGAATCAAACAACATTGAGAGGGGGGTGAATCAGTGTTGTGCAATTTTTAACTTTATTAATTTATTCTCTCAAGTCCCTAAAACATTCAATTAGAAGAATGATGCATGAACATAGAAAAATAAGCCACAACACCATAACACAAGGATTTTTACTTAGAAATCCTATTAGAGGAAAAGCCACGATGGAGGTCAATCCACAATTTGAGTACTCAAAATATCAGTGTTTTAAAAAATGGGAATGCACTTGCATTTAGGCACACTACCTAGAGCTTACTGGTCAAAATAAGGAAGGCTCACTAGCTTACAAAATATTTGGATTACAACAAAAGGTTTAACTAAGAAAGTAGCATCTACAAATGTCTAATTATAGTTCTAGTTAGGCTCATAGATCAAATACTGGACCTTCTGTCTGATTCTGCACTTTGCTCTATTCTATCTCAATTTGCTTCACAAAATCCTCTTCTGCACAAATAAAATCGCTCAACTACTCCTTTGATATTCACAAAACACATCAACACATATCAAACACCGCATACACATATCAAAATGAATTAACTGATCTCTTATATATATATTTGCTACCAAGAATTCAATTTCATCATGTCAACTTCAATAAAATAGAAAATATTTTCCAACTGTCGGCTCAAATCATAAATAACATTTAATGTGCATCCGAAAAAGTCATCCATAGCATAGATAGGACCCAAAACAAAATCTTCAGTATGAAAATACTCCAAACAATTTTTCCTTAAACATCTGGAACACCCTACATTTACTTAGTCGGCCTTCATACGCTATTGAATAGAAAATTGAACAACCAGATCTCCTAACTCGTACACGAATTGATGCAACAACACAAAACTCGAGAATAACACATTTGATATACCTAACAACCTTCCCTGAGATCCACAACCAAAACTGATAAACTGCTAATGCAAACCACTTGACAGATTCAACTTCACCCGAATACCCTATTCTTTACTATGTCTTCGGGTATGGTTAGATACTGAAGTGTGGACTAGATCAATGACTTAGGTTTCCATCAATGACAACACTAGAATCCATATGCCAATGTAGTGGCCATTGTGTGTGGACAGCGTAAAAAAATTTAGGCATTTGATCCAACAACATTGCTAATCTGGAGGCTTTGGCACTTGGTCTTTAGTTATGCATCCAAAAATGCATAGATATGGTTGAAATCAAAGGTGATTCACAAATTTGTATTTAGAAAATCTCCTCGGGGAAATATTCAAACTAGAGGATAGGCAATGGGATTGAGCATATTAAGTTGCTCATTAGTAAGCTTATTGACTTTTCCCTCACACATGTGTATAGGGAAGAAAAAAAAGTCATAGATTTGTTGGATAACTATGGAGATTCTCAAGATACAATGGTGTACATTGATTCCTCCATAGATCGTTGGCCGGGGCGTCAGGCCATCATAGATCAAGACAAGTTGGGGTGTTGTGATATTCCCAACATTGCCTAGGGTTCGTGATTAAACATTGTGGTACGCGACTCACATGCCTATGGTCATTGGCAAAGGAAGATCTCTTGGATATAGATTTGGTGGGGATTTGGTTTCTGAAAAGTTGTCATGTTCTAAAATGGTAGCTCTTCACATGCTATGTCCATGGCATTATAAACGCATAGAAAATAGGGTGGTTCATTGTGGGTCTAGTGTGTTAAGTTGAGAAAATAGGATGGTTCATTTCTTTGGTTTGAGCTGCCTCTGCATAGAGGAGACTCTCAAGGCATAATGTTGTCATCTCTTCACTATCCAACGCCTGATGGTGTTGGAAGCGATTATTGGTGTGGTGAAAGGGGTGCTTTAGGAGGATCGACATTGGTTTGATGGGAAGATTTACGAAGCAATTATCAGGCTCTTGGTTTGGATCTTTGGCTCTCAAGAAATAATGGTTGAGATTTTTGGAGGCTTCATGGTAGAGGCTAATGCTCCTACAATGGTGAACACAAACTTGGAGTTGTTTGTTGAGGGTCTGGTCAGCCATCTTTAGCTATTCTTTGACACAACATGCATTGAAACCAAGGAGGACGAGGGAGGGATGTTTGAAGTGGAGGCTTTAAGGTAGTGCAAGGTGACAAGGGAGAACTTCATGGAAAATGTGTGGGAAGTGTATAGAGCTAGGGTAATAAACTCCAATGTGGATGCTTTTGCCAAGTTCATGGATTATGGGTATTCATGGCTCAGTGAGAGAAATTTGGCACATGCGATGGAAACGGGAAGGTGTTTGGCAGTAATATATCATTACTTGTTAATGTGATATGGGAGGATCTATAGTTTGGAGTTTAGCAGTTGTATGTTCACTGGCATGTGTAGTCATCTGTTATCAATGTAAATGGGTGCTATCCCCTTTAATAGCACTTATCTATTATATATATAGATTTTGTGAAGAAGAAGAAAGAATTATTTTTTTATAAAAGAACATACTCAAAATAGTCTAACATTCCTTAGCTTTTACAAATGAAATATGGCATTGATTCCATAAGTTTTGACACTAAAATATCTCCAACAAAGCATTAGATTCTTAGATATTTAAATATTAAAAATATAAATACTAATAAAGTGATGCAAATATCTTTCAATTTGAACACATATAGAGCAACGTGTGTATAGAAACACTAAAATAAAAAATCTGAATTTATTATTCAACATGGCTATGCTTGTCAAAGCTCAGACGTCGAGGAATTTTATTAAAAGAGTTTATTTTTTCAATCAAATCTAGAATAGACATTCCTCTTTCTAATTTGATGTGGGTTCAGTTGTATCCTCTTCAATTTATAGACTTTTCATTGACTCGATTAAATAATTATGTAAATATTATTTTTAAATTTTTTTTTACATTTTTTTATTGATTTATTGGTGAAGTTTCATTAAATTTAAAATATAAATATATAATTTTATAAAGATTATAAGACAATTTTGACTTTAGTATATTTTTATTTAAATTTTCTATTAAAATAATATTGATTAGTATATATATTTATATAATATTAATTTTTTAATGGAAATATGAAAGATTAATTGTAATTGAAGGGATTGAGTTTAACTAGTGATGGTATATTTATTAAATTATGTTTTTCTATCAAGATTCAAATCTCTAAATGATTGAAGAGGGATTGATTCCTCCTACTTATGATCACATATATGAAAGAGAATTATAAAACGATTAACAAAATTAAGACAACTATTTAATATTTTGTAATTTGAACAAAGACATCATTAAAAAAACTTGACCATGGTCTCTAATTATTCAACAAAATCACAATTACATATACTTTGTAATGTAAATGAGATATATTTAGAAAAACTTGACCTTGATCTCTAACTTTTTGACAAAATCACATTTACATATAATGATGCTCTTTACAGTTATTTATTCTCATAAAGTGCTCTTCAAAACCTCTGCCATTGTAGATTTCATGTCAAACAAGTGTTAGTCTCTCCTTGCCCGACTTAGTACACCAAGAGGTATATTACAATGACATCCACCAAAAAGCAATGTGTAAGGAAAAACTCTTTAGCTAGAAATTGACATTCAAATGACATGCAAATCCATATCCACTCTTAAATTGTATCTTCTTATCTTTTGAAAAAAAATTGCAGTCATTATTGTTAACTTCCTAAAATAAATTTAAAAAACAGTTTTCTTTTTATGAACGCTTCAGTTTTGTTTGAGATTTTCTTTTTTTATTTTTTAAATATTTTCAATAAAATTTAAATATTATTTTAAATATATTTTAATATTATTTTTGTGAAGATAAATATGAAGCAGTAATCTAAAAGCAAAAAATAATGATTACAATTTACAATAGTATTCAATTAGGGTTCGGATTAGAATTTTGATTAGAGAAAAATGATGAAAATAGACACCCCCCAAGAATAACTTTGACTAATTTTATATATATTAATATTTAATATATGTTTTAATTAACCATAGTAGATAGTCTTTACTAACTACCTTAGTATTACTAGTATGATATTCTTATGACAATCTTTACTACCTACCTTAGTATTACTAGTATGACGCTTCTCTGGCTGGTTGGAGGGGAGTCAACTTTAGTTAGTTGCTTATTAGGGGAGAGGGGCCTATAATCGAGCAGGGTCCAATGCCGGGGATATAAGTAGTCCTCAGTGGGTCTTATAGTGGAGCACCTTAATATCCAATTGTAAAACACTTTTTATCCATTAAGTACACAAACTGACAAATCATGTGATGCCACATCAATGCACCAATAAAACATGACTTAGTGCACCACTGTTGGTCTCACTTATTTTTTGGGTTTTTTTGGATACCTCAACAAAAAGCATGCTGATGTGGCATCATATTTGATGATGTGGCCATAAAATGAAATATAGAAGCATGTAAGTTTCCAAATAAACTGCTGTGCAAATTTGGGAGTGATTTGAAATTTCCACATAGGATTTTGAGACATGCAAAATTAGAGTACTCCACTATAGACCCCTCTTCCCTAAATAAGTAGATAATATCAAAAGTTATAATCATCGTGTGGTTGCAGCTATATGAGCCCCTTTATCTAAACTAATTTTATTGTCTATCATAAGTTTAGTACATAGCACCAGTCACTAACAAAGAACCGGTTTAATATGTAATCTTATATGATTTTGTTCTACTTAATGAAACGTAAAGCTTATCAACTATCATAATAAATACAGTAGTTCTGCTCGTTTTGTAAGGTGATTCAAGCCAGATCTGATGGGTTGTGTCAGTTTCAACAGGCTGGAAGGCAATCAACATTATATAGATTTTGTTTGAGAATATATAATGAAATGGTTTATTTACGAGGAAAAGAACTACTCCAGGGTTCGTTCAGCTGAATTTGCGAAGCCTGTTATTCATATAAGCACATTCACAGCCACAGCCACAACCAGAAGCTGTAAATGCTAACCTCGAAGTAAACCCACACAAGTTTTATAGTTTAATAAGAGTACCAAAGCAAAGCATTTTTTTGTTTCTAAGTGCAAATTTCTTCAAATTATCTAGCACAAATTGTGAATTATACTTTTATTAATAAACATACAAATAATTGTCATTTAAAACAGTATTAATCAAAAGAAGAGGACTTTTCCATGAAGAGATACTTAGTGATTGACTGGCGATATTATTTACAAGAATAATCTTTCAGCGCATGCAATGTGACCTGTATAGTATTTTACATTTTGGTTGTTGGGGCGGCTCAGTGCGCCTGTCAAATCTGTATATCTACAGTAAAAGATTCAATAATTGAAAAGTAAAAGACCTAATTATTTTAAACGAGCAGTACAACGTGTGCCGGCTCTTGAGCTGAGTGGAATTAATTATAGATATGTAACATAAGTGGGGCCTTGACCTGTGACATAAGAGAATTCTGATTTTTTATTTTTTTTAATTTATTAAAATTTGGTTGTTTATTATATGAGAAGGTATATGTACTTTTACTATCTTCATGAAAGGTGAAGGAAGCAAATTCTTTTTTATAAATAATGATATATTCAATTTAGATTTTTCTCTACAAAATTAGAGTTACTTTGTGTAGAATAATTTTTCTAGTTTATAAGAGCTAAATTTGTTGGATGGAAGGGGAAAGAGAAAGTAAAGAAACAAAAACATAAAAAATAGACATTGAAATTTATAGTATTCAAACTGAAACATTATATGTCTTTTTGAGCTTCAGCTCATTCATTTAAATACCATTATAGAGATTCAAAATTTTCAACATTACAAACATCTATTACTACTTCTTTAAACTCCTTACAAGCACCATTAAATTTTATCTTTTATAGATCTTACAACTATATTGCAGATTGAGCTTGCGCTCTTTCATAGATACTGCCACTATTACATATTCCTTACGATTCTTTGGAGTTCGGCACATAAGATTGCATACAACATCATATTCAAATAATATGTATTAATATAACCATCAATGGAGGAGAGAGAACACATAAAATATTGCATTAAAAATTACCAATAAAGTGTGTGAAACATGTTAATGGAACAAATAACAAGATGGAGGAATTAAATGCAATCTATTTGAAACCTTGTTTTTAATGCCAAGATTGACTATGATTTAACACTGATATGGATAGGACAAGTCTGACATGAGTAGTTGCGATTATATTTCCAACACTCCCCCTTAATCACAACTATGAATTTCTTTCATCAATGCTTTAGCATTTATAATCCTCAAGCTCTAGAGATAAAACCTAGAAAATCCCATTTTTTTGTTGGAATGCTCCAACCACGAGCTTTGCCCCTCTTGGTCACCATTCCATTATAGATTCAAGTGTGATACATTTTCTTTCTCTCAACATCTCCCTTTGAGCCACACAGTTGGTACTCAAGGATCCTAGCTATAGTTTTTTCTACTTGCCTCATTCATTACTTTACACAAACACATAATGCTACAACATTCAACCATATTCTTCTTTTACCAATTTATAACTTTAATTTCTTGTCTTTTCACAACCTTAAACACCTATCTTCGTTTGTGTTGAATACCCAAAATACTTAAAGGGGGGCGAATCAGTATTCTCTAAAACCACTTAAGCATTTAAACATTCATTCCACATAGCATATTCAATTTTTTGTAACAAGGAAAGCATGAAAGAAACCATCAAAGCACTTAACACATGAATACCAAATTTTTATGTGGAAAATCTAGAAAGGGAAAAACCATTGTGAGGATTAGCTCACAATATATTATAACCAGTTACAATAGATTACAAAAGGGCTCACTCCTAGTTGCACTCATTGTCTAGTGGACTCACTGCCCATATAATGAAGAAAATATAGAAGAGATGGGTTGCACACAACCGATATTTGAACTATTACAATTGCATCTACAATATGCATGAATCATAGTTCCACTAAAGATCAATATACAAACTTTACACACTTCATACTGCTCTGCTCTAACACTCTACACAACTCTACACTCACATCACATTCATATAATTCACATCAACAAAACTTGTGTATTCACTCTAAAACACTAAAATAAACTTATACTTATACCCATTACATCCACAAACACTAACAATATCAATTAGGTCATCCTAATTAGATGTATTATACAAAATAATAACTTGTTGGACCAAAACATACTTCACACCATAATAAAAACTTACAATGTGTCCAAATAGGTTGGCATGAACCTGTAATAGCTCCCACATAATGCATCAACAATCATTTAAACTCCACACAACTAAAAACATATTAGGTCAACACCAATGGACAACTAACATCAAAATAAGCCAATTGAACATCTTCAAACAGACATGCAGACCTCCAAACTTAATGCCACTTGGAACTTAGGTGCAAAAAACACTTATAAACATCTCCACAAATCCACAAGACTAGATATTCTTCTGCAATGAAGTGCAGACCAATCAAAACCCATACTTTGCACTTGTATACAGTATCACTCACAAACCTGATATTCTATTATGCATAACTTCTACACTACATGTAAAAGCAATATAAAACTTTGGATTTACATGACTCTAACATCCAAGGACATTTCCTTAGAACCACAGACCATGATTCTTCAATGTGGAACAATGCACTGGATTGTCATTTGAATGCATGTTCATGCTCCACCAATAGTTTTGCACATCAATCTCCAAACTAGGCCAGAATGTTGACATTAATGATAGTACTATATCTACACACTATACATCTCATGCTCATATTGCCAACAAGTATATCAATGATAAACTCCTTAAACTTCCAATAATCTCCCCATTTTTCATTGATGGTAGCATATGAAACACTTTTCAAGACTTCTTCAAACTAATCTCTCCCATTAACATCAAGGACAAAGGGTTCAAAATATATACACATATAATTTTGTTCTTTGTTTCCCTTGGACACATATCTTCTCCCCCTTACATGATTTTGCATTACTCAAATATTTGCAGACTTACTCCCCTTGAGTGATATATACATATATACAAGAGAGTAACAAGCTCCAAAAACAATCTAACCAACTCCCCCTAATAGTGCTATCCATCAAACTAGATCAAATTTTTCTCTAGAAACTATCCCCATATATACAATGAAGTTAGAAATGCATAAAGAAATAAAGGTATGAAAAATCAAATGGAAGAAGATGAAATATTTGTGTATAGCACCTACAATTTTGTAAGGTGTACTTGCCAGAGCTTTTTACCATTTTCCCATTTTTTCTTGGCTATTCCAACCATGTGGATCTGAGTCTCAAATTCCATAAAGAGTTCATTTGCATCATTCATAGAGTTAGGTACCAGATTCATCTTTGTTTCATTCTCCAATTTTTTTTAGAGTACTAGCTATAGGTGTATACTTTGCATTTACTAGATCTCTAAACTTTCCAAACTACACAATTTCTTCTCTTTTTTTCCCCTACAATTGGAAGTATTGCTCATGCATATTTTTAATTGTCGTCCTTGTGGAATGATTTGCATCATTTGTCAGATTGTATGTGCTTATTTCAATCTGAGACTCAATGGAGTACTCCTAATATTTAATACTCTTTGTAGATCTTGTCATTTTAGATAATATTGAAACAAGACTTTGACCTCTTCTACAAACTCCTACACATTGATAAGATTATTTTGAAATTTATTATGTGTAGTGGCACACTTCTTTCTTTTTGTTTAGTGGAAAAATAGGGTTGCCAAAATCAAAATGATAGACCACTAATTCTCACCCTAAAACATGTGATTTTGTGTGTGATATGATGCAAATAACAATCAAAAAACAAAACCTAACTATTATAGCAACTATGAGGGAAGTTTTGAGAGGCTAGAATGGTGTGTACCTTACTATAAGAAGGTAGTTTTTAGGTCACAAAGAACTCATTCGCCTTTATTGGTGAATGAGTCCCTGTTAGGGTTTCTAAAAATAGTATCTAGGTTCTACTTCTTGATGTTTGTACTCTTAGATCCTCGATGGTCAACTCTCAAAAACCTAAAATAAATTTTGTAGCCTTGGTTCTGTGTTCTTGCAATGTGAATGACAATTTTGCAACTTGACAATTTTGACAATTTTAATCTTGTTCTCCACTTGATCTTCAACCTATAAATCTACAAATGCGCATTCATGAGAAGAAAAACTTGTGATTGTTAGTGGATAGGGTTTACCTAATTCAAGCCCATTTTAGGTAATTAAACCTAATGGTGTTTAGTAATGCAATAAGGATGTGAAAAATTAAATCTGAAATGATAATAACTTGGAAGTTGTCTTCGAATGTAAATCTATAAACCAACATGAAGTGGCCATAAAGAATGTAGATCTTTATCTCAAATTAGATATGAAAAAATGCTTGCAAGTAGATCTTCAATGCTACATCCACAAGGTTAGCTCAACAACATGATTGAATGCACTATTCCCTTGACATGATGAGATGATCTTGAATTTTTGCAATAAAACTTCAACACTAATCTACCCTTGAATGCCTTTGAAATACTCTTGTAAACTCAAAATTGCTATAATGCATGAATACTAAAAGTTTCTAGGTGAAATTATGTTAATTAACCTCATATGTATACTAAATCTAAATTTTAACCCTAAAATTCAAATAATTCAAGTTGACACTAGATCTAGAATTAAAAATCATAATGATCCCATGAAAATTAAATGCAGAAAGGGGTGTTCTATGTGAGGAGGACCCATTTGCCACTAAATTTGTATGGGTCCTAGCACGACTTTCTAGGACCATGCTTCAGGGGGATGAAAGAACATAAAAAATCCACCTCAATAATGTAAAGAAAGGGGTGTCTTATGTGGGGAGGACCCATTCACCACTAAAGGTGAATGGGTCCTAGCACCATTTTCTAAGACCTTGAATTTTCTAAATTTAATGTCATGTAATTTGATTACTGGATGTCGAGATATATCCTTGAAAAAGTGTCATTAATAAGGCTTAAATTTGAATTAAAGGGGCTAATTAGGCTCAATTAACCATAATGAATTAATGAAACCCTAGATAAGTGTGAAAGTATATTAGAACACTTTAGAACATTATAAATAAGGTACAATTTAAGTATATTACATTAAAAAGGGCCCTAGATTAATGTGAGTGTGTACAACATATTACAACATTAAATCAAGGAATAATTACGTTAATTCAATATCAATAATTCCCAAATTTAGTGTGAAAAAGGGTTACTTTTTTTTGAAACTACATTTTTCCCCAACTTTAATGAGAGTATTCCCCCACCAAAAACTCAAAATAAAGTACACATTCAATACACTATAGTATTGAATAACAAAGATACATATCCATACCCTATCAAAGGATGAGAAAAAAAATAGAAAAAAAAAGGATCAAGCACAATTATTCCAACATGATGTGGAACAGGTTTGTTTGTATGTAACATACACTACTCACTCTAGGGTGGTGGAACCTCAGTCTGTCCACTAGGTGAGTTATCCCAATCATCCATGCTCACTCTGGCGTAGTGGAACCTTAGTCTATCGACTAGGTGAGTTATCCAAACAAGATAACTCTAGGGTAGTAGCACCTTAGTGTGTCCACTAGGTGAGTTATCCCAACAAGATGGAAAATGAGAGAATCATATTATCCTTCCATATCATACCAAATTTATCCTCCTAATAACTTTGATAAGGCACCACAATGTAATTATTTTTGTAATACTTTTTGAATGTCATGTATATAAGTTTTTGTTAAAGGGGATTTTTCTTTGTTCATGTAAGGTCCTCTTCTTAGGGAATATCATGCCTAATGTCTCCAAGAGAGGACAAGTCAAAGATTGTGAGATTACCACTTATGGGATGCCTCTTTTTTTGCATCACACCACGAACGAAAATAATATGCTTAGAAATATCACTCTTGGAGGACATCAAACCCAATGACACCACCAAGAAAATAACACATCAAAATAATAAAGAAAAATCATGCTATGACATATATCGAAAAATGTCATCAATGTATGCCCCCACTTTAAAGCGTTTGCTAACACCATTATTGTGAGAAATTGCTTTAAAGTAGCCAATATTTTGTCCTAAGAGATGAGATATTTCCTTGAAAAACCCTATGCCAAGTCATATGTTTCTGAAATAAAGCTACATCATGAAATAGGAAGGAAGGGTTTCCCCCAAAAATACATAAGGTTTCTATGGATTTGGGGTATGTATGTCCTTGTTACAATGTTTTTTTTAGAGCTCAAACCTATCATCATTCCACAAATACTCATAGAACTGAAAGAATGACACAAAGAGAGTGAAAATAAAGAAAAATACATTTGGGTCAACATGTAAGAGACCTAAATGTCTTGATTCCTTGCATCATCCCCAAAAGGAAAACATAAGAAAAATGAAAAATATAAAGGAAAAGCTTTTGGATCAACATGGAAGAGACCTAAATGTCTTGATTCCTTGCATCATCCCCATTTAAAGGAAAACACAAGACAAATAAAAAATTCTTACAACATAGAGAAGAATAAAGGTATGTATATAGGAATGCACAAAAAAAGAGAGAGATACATCAAATGAAACATCACAGGGGATCACATTATGTACATGCAATCACATAAAGAAACATGAAAAAAACTAGTAAGGCACATGCAAGTCAACCTAAAATAGGTCATGCATCCCAATATTAGTCTATATATGGAAGGTAGACAATTAACCAAAGGGACAACAATGTGTACCAAAACTAGGAAAAGGCTAACTATCCCATTCCACCATTGGGTGAAGGAAAAGGATGAACCAAGATGGGTGATGATATGTTGCTCCTTGTGATAAAGAAATGATTTTCCATGAATGGATAACATGTACTAGTGTGAATGTTATAATCCTACAACTATTACATGACAAGGAGTAGAAGGAATTCTTTAAGGGATTATTTCTATGATATCAAGATTTTAAAATAATTATATTTGTTATAAATCATGACACTCATCAGTACTATGTCCAATGACTCGATGACATTGATAGTGTGATGTGTTTGTATTCTTAGGATTAGTTTTCGATCTTCTCTTATGGGTGGTAATGTAATCATTCCTTGGTGTAGAAGTATCTGAAAATTAATTTCAATTATAGTTGGTGGATAAGGGAATTTTAATTTCTTTAGTTTGTAAGACCTTTGTTGCTTGCTAGATTCACCTATTTCCCTAGGTAGATATAGAGGAGGAGGACCCAAAATGGCCTTGTCTTTTTCATCATTATTACGAGGCATTGGTTGCTCTTTAGGAAGAACACTTATGTTAAGAGGAGGATCTATGACAATCTTATCATTATTATAGGGCATTGGTTGTTGTTTAGGAAGAACTCTTATGTTGGGAAGAGGATCTTGATATCCTAACTCTTTGGTATCTATAGTTGGTATTTTCTCTAGGAGTTGATGAATTTCATGTTCCCTTGTTGTATCACATCCTTGTTTGCTTAAAATCGTGAATACTTTTCGATATGTCTCTTCTAGATTGATAGTACTATTTGTTACCTTTTTAACATAGACTGGTTGAATGTTTGCCTGACTAAAGGAACTAGGTTCACCTATTATAGGGAACTTAGGCTTAGCTTGTGACTCAATTTTAGAATGTAAAAGGCCAAACATCTCAAGTTTTGTTGGTTGTTTCATGGAAGGATAGAAGGATGCCTTAGACTAGAGGTTATTAAGGAAATTATTTATGAAGTTGTTCATGCTAGAAACATCTTCTCCAATTATGTCAACATCACAAGGATGACATACATTAGGAGTTGTGTGAACATGAGTAGGTTCAATTGCATTAGGTTCATTTCCAAAAACACAACTTGAAACATCAACCAAAGAGAACAATGACTTCCACATGTTTCTTATAAACTTATCCATTTTTAGATTTTCAGATCTAAGCAAAGGAATTTGTTGATTAAAAAATGTAGTAAAGTGAAATGAAATGTTACAAATCCATTTTTTTATAAATTTTGATAATGCAATAAAATGAAGCAAATTAAGCTAGATGTACTAAATTTGATGAAATAGAAAATTAGAAAACTAAAATAGGAATGTAACAACAACAAATAGAGGCCTAAAACTAAGATTTCAATTTCCAAAAAATGAAATTCAAGAACTATTAGGCACTCATTTTCTAGTAAGGGTGAATGGGTCCTGGTTAAGTATTTTTTGAATGTTTTTGTTGATTTATGAGTGACTTTGAATGTTTTCTAATGCCAAAAAGCTTAGGTCAAGCTTGCTCAGGGACTCATTCACTAGTAAAGGTAAATGGGTCCTTTATTAGGGTTTTTGAACTATTTTTGAATGATTTTCAAGCATTTTGTAATGTCTTTCAGTTCCAGGTCTAAGAAAATAACTTTCAATTTCAGATTCTCTAGAAATACAATGTGAAAATGCAATAAAATAATGAATGAAGAGACTTAATTTGAAATGCAATGTTTTTTTAATTTTAAAATGAAAATTTATTATATCTAAATGATATGCAAGATGACTGATTTGTTTTTGTAGCTTTCAGATTTAGAGAATGCAAAACAATGCAATTCAAACCCTAAATCAGATGCAAGTTGGAATGCAAAGTAAGAAACCCTAAATGAGATCTAATTCAATGCAAGTGAGATACAAATGAATGCAAGATATAGCCTAGTATGCAAGAATAGACTTCTAAAAGAAGCAAATTACAATATCCAATAGGTTAGGTTCACCATTAATGTTTAATGGGAAAATAGGGTTTACCAAAATCAAAAGGATAGACCAATGATTCTCACCCTAAAACATGTGATTTATATGTGATATGATGCAAATAACAATTAGAAACAAACCCTAACTATTATAAAAACTATGAGGCAAGTTTTGAGAGGCCAAAATGGTGTGTACCTTGCTGCAAGAAGGTTGTTTTTGGTCACAAAGGACTCATTTTCCTTTACTAGAGAATGGGTCTCCATTAAGTTTTCTAAAATTGAGATTTGGGTTATATTCCTTGACGTGTGCACTCTCAGGTCCTTAGTGATCAGCTCTTGAAAATATGAAACAAATTTTTTAGACTTGTTTCCATGTTCTTGCAATGTGAATGGCAATTTTGCAACTTGAAAATTTTAACAATTTTGCTCCAATCTTGTCCTCCACTTGATCTTCAACCTATAAATCTATAAAAAAACATTCACAAGGAGAATTTTTATTTTTATTTTTAGTAAATAGGGGTTTTCCTAAGTCAAACCCCTTTTAGGTAAGTGTATGTGTAGGATCATCATAGAAAAAATAGGCCCTTAAATGTCAAAAAATTTAGAAAAATTAGAGTTAAGCAACTTGATGTAAAAATTTCAATAAGTTATATATATTATTTAAAAAATATGTAAGAATAGAATTTGTAGAAAATTTATTGTATTTTCTAAACTACTAGGTTTTTTTTTTTTTTAAATCTATTTGGTGAAAATTTAAAATTTCAATTTGTAGTAGTACTTAAATTTTAGGGAAAAAATAATTAGGTGTCTATTTGACCACCCTAACAACAATAAAATGATAATATTTTTTTATAAGATTTTAGATATAAGTAGAGGATTCATGTCCCAATGTGATGCACATTTTTTGTAATTTTTTTCCAAGTAAATAATTAATTATGAAATTTTTATTACAAATTTAATAAAATATAAAAACTTGTATGTCTGACCAACTTAACTTGGTCAAAACTTCATCAAATTCATTTTTTTTCTAATCCTATATTATTCAAAGCATAAAATTTGATGCATGTTTCGGATTCAAAAAATGTGATACTATTTGAAAGCTATAGATGTTTTTCATTTAGCTTATCAATCAGGACTTTAGTCATAATTCACATAGGAAATGAAAAATAATTATTTATTAAATTCAAAGTAAAGCATAATTTATATTTGTGGAAATTTGGGAATCTCCTTTGAAAACCCTTTTCATTTCATCAATTTTGGGATAAAAAAAAGTCCGCAGCCACATACCCATCATATCACCACTTTTTGGCCCATCATGATCCTACGCATACCCGTAATTAAACCAAATAATGAAGTAATGAAATCAGGACATAAAACAGGAAATATGAAATGATTTTACCTTGGAAGTTGTCTTAGAATGTAAATATGCAAACTAACATGAAGTGGCCATGAAGAATGTAGTTTTTGATCACAAATTAGATATGAAACAATGCTTGCAAGTAGATCTTCAACACTACATCCACAATCTTAGCTCAACAACATGGTTGAATGCATTATGCCTTTGATATGATAAAATTATCTTGAATTGTTGCAATAAAAATTCTCTAATCTACCCTTGAATGCTTTTGAAATACTCTTTTAAACTCAAACTTGCTATAATGCATGAATACTGAATGTTGCTAGGCGAAACCATGTGAATTAATCCCATATTTATACTAAATATAGAGATTAACCTCAAAGTTCAAAAAAATTCAAGCTGACACTAAATCTAGAATTGAAAATCATTATGATCCTTTCAAAATTAAATGCAAAAGGGGTGTCCTATGTGAGGAGGACCCATTCGCCACTAAAGGAAAATGGATCCTAGCACAACTTTCTAGGACCATGCTTTAGGGGGATGGAAGAACATCAAAAACCCACCTAAAAAATGTAAAGAAGGGGGTGTCCTATGTGGAGAGGACCCATTCGCCACTAAAGGAAAGTGGGTCCTAGCACCATTTTCTAGGACCTTAAATTTTCCAAATTTAATGTCATGTAATTTAATTATTGGGTGTTCGAATATATCATTCAAAAAGTTTCATTAATAAGGCTTAAATTTGAACTAAAGGGGCTAATTTCACTCAATTAATCACAATTAATTTTAATGAAACCCTAGATAAGTGTGAAAGTGTAATACAACACTTTACAACACCATAAATAAAGTACAATTTAATTACATTGCATTAAAAAGGGCCCTAGATTAATGTGAATGTGTGCAACCCATTACAACATTAAATCGAGGCATAATTAGATTAATTTAATATCAATTATTCCTAAATTAAGTGTGAAAAAGGGTTACTATTTTTGACACTACACTTGTATCCATCAACCTTTTATTATCCAGCATCTTATTGATCTCCTTCTCTAATTTCTCTTCCAATTCATTAGAATACTCTTTAAAAGAATCATGTAAAAGCTTTAAATTTTGCATACCAAATAAGGAATTATCAATGCTTGCACTAGGTACACTCTCTTGTAGCACCTTCACTCCATCTATTAAATCCATGCTCTTTTGATGTCAAACTTGTAATATTTATTTCTTAGTGGAGGTGTGATTCACATAACCTAGCTATAACTTGTGAAGAGGGGACATCTTGTCCATGTCCACCTAAACCTGCTACATTGGTATCTATAATAATTGTGGGGAGAAAACCAATTAGAATTACAATTTCATGCTTAGTAGAATTTTCAAAGAATGTTTGGAGGTTATAGATGACTCTCCAATTATTTTCACATTCTCTTCAACCTTATCCTTTTCTTAGTCACCAATGCAATATTTTTCATTTTCATCCTTCCTCTCCATGTCAACAATAATGGATACATCTTCAATCTTCTTTCCGTCATTAATAGAGTTCACATTGATATCTAGAGGAGGCATATGTTTTATGTGTTGTGCCTCATTGTTCTTTAGGTTGTCTTGTACAACCTTTACAATATTCCTCTCTATTTTCATAGGAGGGGAAATGTTTCCTATAAGTGCATCCTTCTTTTACATCTCGATATCTTTATCACCTTCAATACTGTTCTAACCTACCAAAGGAGGACTACTAGTGACATTTTCATCTATAATATTCTCTTCCACATTTAGAAGGGTATCATTCTATAGGTTCTCTTCTTCTACACCATGATCATGTTGAGCATCATCATATTGTGCAACTTCTGGTATATTGACTTCTAGAGAAAGAATATCATGTACTTTCTCTTCTTTTATCACACCCATGCATAATTCCTTTCCCAAATTGGCAATCTTCTCAACAGTCTCATTATTTAATCTCTCAATGTCCTACTTATCTCAACTCATCAATGTGGTAACCCTTTCTTTGGTTCTAAAATATTTCTTGTATACCTAAGCCAATCTTGATTTGTTCTTAGTTGAGAGGGGAGCACTAATCTCTTCTAAGGAAGATTCCTTCATTTTGGAATCATCATCAAATTCATTTTGTCTCCTTGCATACAATACTTGTTTTACATCATCAGGTAGCTAGTCTTCTATGTCTTTCATGTTCACATCAAGAGCAATCATGTACCTTACAATTTCTTCCTGAATTATAGATTTTCTTGTATCATATACATTAGGGTATAAAACAGTAGTCTCCTCAAGATTTTCATACTTAGCTATGCAGCTCACCAACGCTTCAAGTATCATTGGACTATGTTTCCTTATAGGAGGGGAAGGCTTCTTCTTTGCTTCTGGTGACATCTTTCCCTTACCAAATTCTAATTCCTTCACCATCATTTAAATTTTGTGGACTCCTTTTACTTTCTCTACCTCAGCTCCGTTGTTCACGTCCACAATTTCAATCTTTACTTTCTTTGCACTTGTTTCTCCTAGTGGCACCTCATATTTCCTTTTCAAGACCAAATGTGGTCCTTCTTCTTCCTCATTATCATCTACGTTTACACCCATATATTTTTCTCTTGTTTCCTTTGTCTTTACACTTCTCCTTTGTGGGGAACCTTATTGCTTTGTCGGAGAAACATTTTTCTTTCACTAGCACACTATTATTTTGTCAGAGTACTAGTAGACTCCTTTCTCTTTGTTCCACTAGTAAATGGCTTAGTCCTAGAGGACTTGGGGGAAACTAGAGAGGGGGTATATGTTCTACCAAATCTTCTACTAGATGTACCTTTTAGAGATCCAAAAATTCCTTTAGATTTCTCCACTTGTTCTTTTGTTAGGCCCATTGCCACCACAAACTATGTAGTCATCTTCTCAACCATTTTATTTACCTATTTTTCCTTTGATCCATATGCACTTGCATTGATTTCTCTTCGTAGGTTCCATATCTCTCCTCAGAATTTTCTGTAGGTTTGATTAGCATAAGGCCAGTGAAACCAACAATTAAATCCTCTACAACTTCATATCCAATTCCTAGGCTCCACATAGTTATAGGCTCAATAGATGATCAAAGTATCAAATTTGAAGGGGCACTTTGAGTCATTAGTATTTTGTAGATTCTCAATTAACTCTACCATCAAAAACTCACACAAATCATAATTTTCTCTCTTCTTCACCATCTCATATGGTATGTTGATTGCAATTGTAGACACAATTTTTTTATATATGACCATCATGGAGGCATACTTAACTGCTATATCTTCGATGTCTTTGACTGTCAAAATTCTCTTGTCATACTTTGCACCTATTAAATTCATTACCACTTCATTCTTCATAGATTTAAGTTCCAGAACTGGTCTAGTTGAATATAAACAAGTAACAACCCTAATCATCTCCTTGTATATCAAATATGGTACATCCAACCATATGAATTTGTCATACAATTAGGTCGACATATATCTAACCCAATCTTTGACATAGAAAAAGTTTGGAAAGTTCTTCCAAACATTTGGGTTTTATTTTCCACCCTTAAATTCTGGTTTCAACTTGAATTCATATTTTCTAAGTTCCTTTAACCACACATCACCCAAATTTACATGATTATACTCTTCCAACATAGCATGAATGTAAATCCTTAAGTCCTTAGTATGAAGGACACCATAGAGAATGTGTGAAAATGCTTTGTTTGGATATGTCACCAGTGATTTATTAGGGTGTGTTGTTTCAATTTTTGATGGGATTAGTCTAAAATCCCTACAAATTGTGAGGTATATATTTTCCAACACCTTAACAAGCTTCTTAAAACATAGGGAAAGATAGAAATTATAATTATCTACTAATCAATTTTTGGTTAGGGTTTCGTACACAGGAATTCTAATCTTTAATCACTTCACTTCACTTCTTCACTACTGTTCTCTCTTTGAATTCTCATTTTCAAATAAATTATATTGAATATGAAATCACTTATAAACCTTTTTGAACTAAACCTAATTCACATTGAATACTTTAATTGATAAATCTAACAAACCTTAATTGTAATACACAATCACCTTCAATCATTTTGTAAACTTCTACAACATGAAATTTTCCACTAGTTTCTTCTCTAATAGATTAAACATGTCAACCTACACCTTATTCCAATGTGTTGAAGCATTAGCACCATTTTTCTAACATGGGTAAAATATCTCATGTTAATGCTCCCCCTAAGCCAAAGCTCTCTACTTAGTTTTTGAAGGAAACATTTGCACTCTAGATGTTGGTACAAAATGAGACAACCTTTGATTCCTCATTTTTCTATATCTTGTTCATGGGTATGTGCAAGATCATCATGGAAAAACTAGGCCCTTAAGTGGCAAAAAAATTAGAAAAACCAGAGTTAGGAAACTTGACGTTAAAATTTGAATAAGTAATCTATATTATTTCAAAAGTATGTAAGAATACAATTTGTAGAAAATTGAGTCTAGTTTCTAAACTACTGGGTTTATTTAAAAAAAACAAAAATCTATTTGGTGAAAATTTGAAATTTCAATGTAGTAGTACTTAAATTTCAGGGAAAAAATAAGAAGTAGGTGTCTGTCTGACCACCCTAACCACAATAAAATGATAATATTTTTTTATAATATTTTAGATATAAGTAGAGGACTCATGTACCGATGTGATGCATATTTTTTTGTAATTTTTTTCCAAGTAAATAATTAATTATGATTTTTTTATTACAACTTTTAAAAAATAAAAAAACTCGTATGTCTAACCACCTTAACTTGGTCAAAACTTCATGAAATTCATTTTTTTTTTAATCCTATAGTATACGAAGCATAGAATGTGACATGTTTCAAATTCAGAAAATGTGATACCGTTTGAGAGGTATATATGCTTTTCAATCAACCTATCAATTAGGACTTTAGTTGTAATTCAAATAGAAAATAAATAATAAATATTTATTATATTCAAAGTAAAGCATAATTTATATTGGTGGAAAGCTGAGAATCTCCTTTAAAAACCCTTTTCGTTTCATCAATTTTGGGTAAAAAAAAGTTGTCAGCCACATACCCTACAAAAACCCATCATATTGCCACTTTTTGGCCCATCATGATCCTACACATACCCTCATCTCTTTCTTAATCTCTACTAGATCAACCATTTTCACTAGATTATTCTTCTTTACTGGATCATCCTTCCTCATATTCTTGCTTTTGTAAAACTTGGAAATGTGTCTTGGTCTACTACAATTGTAACATATGACACTCATTTTGAACAAGCTTACTTCATTTAATTCTAGATCTACATTCAATACTATTATGTCCAAATCCATTGCATGTATAGGATTAGCCATTAAAAGATTGAAATATCATACTATTGTTATAGTCATTCATCATCTAATTTCTTCATTCACTAGCCTTACGACCAAATATTTTGCATGCAAAACACTGACAAGGGAAAGATATAACACTTTGATCCATTCTTCTTCTATATTGTATACTCTTATGTCCAAATCTATTATAAGAATAAAAAAAACCATCAAAATATGGGTACTGTCAATCATCAAATCTTATGCTTCTCCAACAACCTTATGATAAATTCAGGGAGTGGGGGATCAATTTGTGTTGCACTGAATAACCTTCGAGATTTTTTATAGAAAGTTGTCTCTTCATTGTGTTTGGGGAAAAAAAGTAGAAAGAAATGAAAATAAAAAATGAAAATGATGATGTGCCAAAGCTATTACAACATTTCAAACCTTAACTATTCCTTATAGCTAATATGATAGACATAGAATGTCGCAGACCCTTCATTGTTGGGAAGAGAACAAGCAACAGAGGCTGGAGAAAATCACAATGCAGTCTTTCATATCTTCCTGTGGGAAGCACCCATTAAGTTCCAATCAGACATATGAAAACTATAAAGAGTAACAGAATTATTCAGAAATGTATAGAATCCTTCTTCCTTTACAACATTATAATATGGAAAATGACATACCCTTTACAAAAAATGGAAGATTTCAATAGACATTATCTAATTTTTGAAAGCTAGGATTCAACATAGAGGCTTTAACAACATGAAAATTAGTTATCTGAACTACCAACATGAACTTTGAACACAATGATTTCACTATGAATGAAATATGGAAAAGAAATTTGACAAAGACCATAACATGTAAAATTTCAAAGATTTATCCCAAATAGATCAAACTTCCATGATATATAAACTAAAAAAAAAAGGTTGTCGACACTAATCTGATGATAGTTTGAATTAAATATAACATGCTAGAGAGAATAATAGTATTCTTTAAAGACCCTTCTACTTTTAGAAAAATAGAACTCCCTAATAATATCTATATCCTTCAAAAATATTTATGAAGAAATATCTGAAATATAAAAACCAAACTTCAAAAGATTTTTAACTCAATGCTACCAAACCCTATTTATAGCCAAAAGAAGAGGACACCACCACAAAAATTCTAGAAGCAAAAACTTCTAGATTCCTAAACCTGATATCTCACAATCCAATATTATATCTTGATTAGATCGCAACAATCTTTGCTCATTAAGTCCCAATCGCTCTATTAATGGCTTTAGATGTTTTAGTGAAGATAGCTATCAAAAAATAATCAAATTTTGAAATAGTCTATAAAAAATTTGATCAATCAACTATGGAGGTTGATGACACCAACTCGAAGGTTCCACCCTGAAAGTAAGACACTCGTCATGCTTCCCGATAAACTCTTCCCAAAAGATCATTCCCCAAAAACACAAACCACTTGACCCAAATAGATGATCTATCAAGTGAGCAGGTGATATTAGACTTGTGAGAGTAGTCCCAAAGAAAATCCTTGTCAAGCTAACACATGCCCTAGTTCATGCCTAAAAGGAAAGTGATATGTATGTAAAGCCATGTAGCCACCACGTGGTGCATTGCACGCATTTATGTAGGAGCAATCTTTGTCCTTTGGGCATGGATTCATCTAGAAGCGAAAAGAGTAAGGGCTCAAAACCAATGAAAAGATTAAAGGAAAAATTTCTTTATAGTTTTGGCGACTCATAGGGATCCTTCACTTATAGAGGTATGAACCTAGACATCAATAATTCTTCGAGTTGAGGAAGGCGGAGTATTGGATCTCCCAATCTAAATCAGTGGGCTAGATGAGGGTACATGGAATCTCGTATGCTTGATCCATATCGAGGACTTCCTTAAAGGAAATCCCTCCCCACCTTGATAAAACAATTCCAATGTGGTAATAAAGTTGAGAAAGGGGAAGGATTTCTCTCATGATTTCCTCAATAGTGGGTGATGGGTTTAGACCTAGGAGCATTGTGGAAGTCTATATTTTGAGTTTGATTGCATCCACAATATATCCAATTGATAACAATCCTCCATATGATGAGAAAAGAGTAGGTAATTTGTATTCAAGTAGAATCTTGAACTCCTCTTTGATCTCATCGACCTTCCTATTCAACACTGCCTGTAAACCTTTACTCTTTGACAAAACTTTGTGGCAGTTGATGAATTCACTTGCTTTCCTTGAGACTTCCCTTCGACTGGGAATTTTGGTGTCACTTAAAGCTTCTTTGGTTTCCCAACATAACTTAGAGATTAGGCTCTCTGATTCCTCAACCCGGGGAGTGTATTTATGGAGAATATGGTTGACCACGAGGCCAAACTTTTCATTCAATTCCTAAGCATCACTTATAAACTGCAAGATTACTTTCAGGGTAGTAACTGTAACTATGATCCTCTCCCAATGCATTGATATTAGACTTTTCAGCATTAGGAGGATCTCGGATCCCTATGTCACAACCAATTCCTAATGCAATTGAGAGTTCCTTGATTTTATGCACTACTCCAATTGGATCTTCTCCTAGAGGGCATTTGTAAGCTCAAAACTAAGCTTTAGGATATCTTTGATGCAAGTATGTAAAATAGACTTGATCTCCTTCTTTTCTTGTTTCACCCATTTTTTTTTTTGATTGGTCTTTCTTAGGGACGTTGGAGGCTTGAGATCAGACACTATCCAATTCTTTCTACATATCCTCCTTTTTCCGGTCAAGCATATGTACTTCCTTTTGTAGTGCACCAGATACACTATTTACTTTTCCTATATCTCTATCCATCTTATTTTGTTTGTGTTGATATTCTGAATTTGTCTCAGATTCAGTTGTAATCTCACCTTTCAGTTTCTCTATCTTGGCATGAAGTCGATCCTTCTCATTTTGGGCCTCCTCAAGCAACTTATTTGCTTCCCTTGCTGACCCTATAATTGTCAGAGGTAGGCCATTTTTGCATCTTTGACCTTGATTTCATCCTGCAATTTGTTCACTGTGTCTTTTACATTTGTCAATTCTTCCTTGCGCTTCTTTTTTTTTTTGTCTAGCTTCTCATAGTTGATGTAGAATACCTTCTAAGTGGCTTTAGCCAAAACCACTTTGTTGCATGGGAGAGTCTCACTTAAAGCAAGGCCCATAGCTCAGATGTCACAATCTTCTAACTGCATTTCTCCTTTTGGCTTAGATGTTAGTGGTCTCATGGTAGCAATCAACAAAGAATTTTGATCTTCATCAAAACAAGCCTTCTAAGTGGATGGTTTTGTTGTGACATTTATCTAAAGTTTATATTTTCTCACTTGTTGGGTTTACTTTTTTGTATCCAAATGGCTTCAAAGACTCTATGGGGTCTCAATACTTTATGTAACAATCAAATCACCCAGAGGGATACTGAAAAGGGTAATGGAAGGAGAGGCTTTTGCCATGTGATATTGTGGAGAGGTAAAGGGAAGCACTATCATGGAAAAATGTGGGATGCGATAAATGGAATGAGGGAGGAATACCCAAAAGAGTGAAAGGGGAAGTGGGTAGAAAGAAAGACATTTGCTTAGACGCAGATGGGTTTGTTGAAACTGGAAGCATGGATGCTTCAGTATTTTCAACGGGGGCCTTTGATAGGGAAATTAAAGAATAAATTATGGAAAAATCACATGATGCTAACTCAGTGCATGGGGTTTCTTCATGGGGTTCATTGTTAAATATAGTCAGGGGTACGTTCAAAATGAGGACATCAAAACCCATAAACAGAGGGCTCCTTTCAGTAGGTAAGGGTGGATGGACAACTAAGGATACAAAAGAAGAAAGAAGAGTGGGAGTAAAGCTTACCTAGGCCACCGAAGCCAAATTTTTTGGTCGAGCAGACTCTACCTCTTCCTCTACTTTGATTGATAGCATCATGTTCACCTACGTCTTGGACTCATCTTCTCTTCATATGGGAAAAATTGATGAATTCAAATTCACTGACAGTCGATCCTACTAAAACTTGGGCTTCTACAACTGCAACTAACCTCTTTGGGGACCGTCGAGTCCTTTTTCCCTTCGATCAAGAGCTGGTGAAAGATGTGATCTCTAATCATTTCTATTTTTAACCCTTCCCTTTCCCTTTTCCTATGTTGGGCTCTTGTGGCTGGGAGGTGTAGAGTGGAAGTTCCTCTGGTCAAATCTTCTCATCAAACTCAAGATTACAATTGTTTTTCTCATCCTACTTGTCATAAATTTGGTTGAACTTCTCATCGTGCAGCTTAACATCTCCATACATGGCACTAAGGCATTCAATTTTCTGTCACTACCTCCAGAAATCCTCCTTCTTTCTTTTCGATAGTCCTAAGAACTTTAGTTACATGTTAAGGGACTTTCCGATTGGGATGCTCTACTGATACTCTGCCACATTGACATAGAATTCAAGCCATGGTGGTCAGTCGAATGGTATGGAGGCTAAGTTGATGTAAAACTCAGGAATTTCCTCGCTCGAGTTCATTGTTGATTCAATGTACTGCTGCCTCTCATGCCTTATAGTTGAGAGATGCCTTCAAAAAAGAAGAATGAGCACCTTGTCATTGTTGCATTCAAATGAGTGAACCACAAAGATTATGGGAAGGATGAAAACTAGCTGCAGTGCATCTATAACATCATCTCCCACTTTGTGGCAACCCTTCTAGATTTGGACATCTCCAAGCCCCGAATAATCAAATTATGTCATTCTATGTTTGATTTGGCATACTTCGACAGGCTTAGCAAGATTGTGTAAGTGGCTATCCCTAGTGGCAACATTCTATGCACTATCGACCTTCACAAGAACATTGATTATGGGGAGGAGGTGCCCCGGTTGCCCCTCCTCACTCACTTTCACACCATGGACCTTGAGAGGCATTGATCACTATCTTAACCTATGGCTTCCTTCCTTTTCATTAAGTATGGTGTGGAGCACATTCCTGGTCTTGACTGGAAAATAACTTCAAACTTTTAGTGTACTGAGGATTATGGTACATGCCATGCCGAGCCCATGTGTGTTATATTGTTAACGCCCTTACCACCTTGTTAGAGAAAAACATAAATAAATTTCATTTTGACTACTTAGCAATGGATGGAGGCTTCAAATTGACTACTTATTTTGTGTGTTGCCCCCCTTTTTGCTTTTTACAATGTATAATTTTTTGGGTTTGCATGGGAAGGCTTCAAGCTTCTCTCAGAGCTTTGGGCTTGCATTATAGTGTAAATATTTTCAATGAATACAATATAATACTTCCTTCTTTTCTTGTGTTATTCTCATGGCTTATTCACAAAAATATCATTTTTTACAATTTTTTTTACATATGGTACATAACTATTATTTTTTTTAAAGAAAATGTGTGCTTTAACAGAACAATTTTAGATGAATACTATTTATTGGTATATCCAAAAGGTTTCCATCCAATTCTTCTAGCTCATACACATTCTTTTCTTTACACATGTGAATGTGGAAGGCACCCTTCCACAATGCTTCAAACTTTTCATGTTGTTTTGGTTTTGCAATGTGCTCGTTGTAGTTTAGCACCATGCTTCCCTCCCAGAAATATGGATTGGATTCATTTTTATCAAGCCACCCTTTGACTATCTACTAGTACCAAATCATAGCATCATATGTGCTTTCTCTTTTCTCTTCAAGACTCGGGAGTTCCACCAATCTTACTTCCATTCCTCTACTTTCTTCTACTTCCAAGGCTTTTAGCAGTTGCAAAGATATCATTTCTATGGAAACAGGAAAAACCATCTCCTTTCCATACACTAATTTCTAAGGAGAGACCTTCAAGATTTTTTTGGGTGTAATTTTGTTAGCCCATAGAGTGGCTCACAAGTTCTTGTGCCATTCCCTTTGACATTCTTACCTAATGCACTTAATTTACCTAATCAGGTTCTTATTGGTCGACTTTGCTAACCAATTTCCTTGCAAGTAATAATTTGATGAAGTCTTCCAGTAGACCCCATTCTTGAGAGTGAAATACAACATTTTAAAGCCTATAAATGCTCATGCCTTATCAGATATGATAGTTTTTGGTGAACCAAATCTTGCCACTAGCTCCTCAAGAAAATTTACAATTTTAATCTTCGTAACATTTTTTGAGCAACGACCTCTATCCACCTTATGAAATAATCGATTGACATAAGTATCCACTTATGGCTAGTGTTGGAGATGGTATTTATCATCTTAAAAAAATCCAAACCACATTATGCAAAGGGTTCCTCAATCACGATTGAGCTCAGTGGCATGGAAAATTTATTTCGCTTGCCAATGCAATATTGGCAATGATTACACTTTCACACCATGTGGTGCATCTAAATGAACATGGAAGGCCAGTAATATCCTACCTAAATTATCTTTAAAGTAGTAGTCTTGGAAGAGAAGTGTTGACCCTCAATACTACTATGGAATTCTTTTAAAACTATTTTCACCTATGGCTTATCTAGGAAATGAAGTAGGATACCATCATAATTTCTTGTAAAAAATTCCCCTCAATTAGAACATACCAGTACCTTGCAATAGGTAGTAGCACCTTTTGTGAGGTGGAATTTTGGTCAGGTATTTAACTTTTTGCATATATAGTGTTTGATTCACCACCCATGACTCATCAAACTCGAGTTGATTTATATAGACCTAGTTGGTTTCTTCCTCTATGATAGAGCTTAATTCCTATGCAATCTATTCACAAAGAACTCTTCCCTAAACCAACTTGGTTAGTTGAAAGTCTACATCATATTCTAGGATCTTGGTGATCCAATTGGCCCTCTTTTCAATTATTTCTCCTTTGATGATATATTCCCGAACACTAGGATAGGTGATGAGGATGGTGATTCTATTGGTTGATACCAGGTGTCAGAATTCCTTGAGGCTTTTAACAATAACAAACACATATTTCTCAGCAAAGTTGTACTTGGTTTCTTACTCGTTGAGGGTCTTGGAGTGAAATGTGATGGTATGTTCCTCTATTCCCTCTTCATCCTTCTAAGTGAGTACTGAAGCTATGTTGTGTTGGCTAGTGTATACATAGAGTAAGAAATCCTTGGAGAAGTATAGGTTAGCTAACACTGGGGCCGTGAAGATGGCTACCTTTATTTGGTCAAAAGCCATCTTTCCTTCAAGAGTCCATTTGAACACTAAATTATTTTTTAACATCAGTGTGATAGGTCTCACAATGCCCACGAAATCTGAAATAAACTGGTTGACAAAATTAATCTTTCCTAGAAAGGATTGTAGCCCGTTTTGGTTGACTAGCAGTGGTAGCTTTATTAAAGCCCTCACCCTTTTAGGATCTATGGCTATCCCTTCTTTTGATACCACAAAACCTAGTAGCTTTCCTTTTGGAACTTTGAAGACACATTTATTGGGATTTAAAGAAATCTCCAACTGTTGGCATTTCTAGAAAAGCCTTACCAAATGGTAAAATTGATCATCCTTTGATTTTGAAAAAACCATTGGGTCATCTAGATATATTAAGATAATCTAATTAATCAACCCCTTTAAGGTGATATGCATTTCTCACTAAAAGGTCGCACTGATATTGGAGAGTCTGAAGGGAATTTGTGAGTATGAAAACATTCCCCACTTGGTAGTGAATGTTGTTTTATGTTAGTCTTCTTTCTTTACACAGACCTAGTTATAACTCAAAAAAAAAATTGAGCAATGAGAACATCCCTGATCAATCCATCATCTGTAGAATCTACTCCATTGATGGAAAAAGGTGGTGATCTTTCAGCAAAGTTTTGTTTAAATCCCTAAAATCTACATAGAGCCAAATATTTCCATTCTTTTTTTACACTAATACAAGATTGGGTACCCAAGTGGAATGTTCGATCAAGTATATGATCCTTGATTTAAATAATTTAGTGAGTTCTTGTGCCATTAATGCTTTGACCTTCAAATCTACTAGGCTTTGAGCCTTCGTCCAAGTTGATAATATGTTGAATTATTCCAGGAACGTACATTCTCTAAGATCATCATAGGTCCTGTTGATGTGTTTTTTATGCACCTCTCAACACAGGCAGTGCGTAGGTGCACTACCTCTCTTGAAAGACAATATTCCACAATCAAATTGCAGAACACTATCCCAAGGTCTCTAATGTCAGGTCTTGACAGTGCTTGGAATATCTCAGTTGTTTGATGTGATTTGTTGAAATCACAAGACAGACTTACGGATGAGTTACAAAGTGGGGAATATGGATTTGCAAATGCAGTTTCAAAGTGCTGGAAGTGAATGAACAGTGACTGCCCACTCAAAACAGCAAGTTGAAACTCATCAAATTCATCTGATTTGGCTTCATGGTGATGCTTTGGGTCCTACTCTATCCAAGAATTAAAAGAAACAGCAAAAGGAGAAGGGTTAAGAAAGCTATTCTAATCCTAAGCTATGAATGAACAGTAACAATGGTGGCTGCTAAAATAGACAGACTTCCTAAACTGGGTTTTGCTTGGCCAAGAGAAACCTACAGTTGCACAAAACCAGTGCAATCTTCTAAGGACTGTAGATTTTCAGATTACACACACACACATGCACATGTAATTGAACTAAGTTGCAGCAATGAAGTAAAGAGCTCAGACTAGCTTTGCAAAGTGACTCATCATCAATGAACCACAAAAAGCATGAGCTAGAAATCCATCAAATACTGAAACAACAATTTCCATTATCACTTCCATTCAAGAAACTAACATTAAAACTAACATGGAAATGAAACCATGCATACATAAAGAGCAAACTCAAAAGGAACACCCATAAATCATGCAATGTGCTTTCTATTGCTGTAGAATGTCTTTACATCATTTCCCCAACCCTTACAAATGAGGGGCAAGCCCCTATTTATAGTTTTCCAAAGCCCAAATGAATGGCTAGGATTCAATTACATTGAATGGCCCAGATTCAATTACATTAGGGTTTCACCTACCCCACAATATTCAACAATTAAAAATACATTCCTTGTCCTTTCCCTGTTTTGTCATCTAGTGCCAGTTACTGTAGCAATTTTGTCATTTAGCTGATTTCCCTTTTCACTGTAGCTAAAACTGCCTTGAAAGTTGTCTTTTGCTTGATGTGCTTGCAGTGTTCTTCCTTTGATCAAACGAGTTCCGTCGATGATTGGCATCAATGGATTGGTGGCCCCTAATTTGTGCAGAAAGCTCCTTAGAAATCATCATCATCTAGAAAAAGGTAGGACAACTCCCTCAATGGGCCTCTTCGATAGACCACGAAAGGCTTCTTGACTCCTGCAAACGCGAAGTGTCGTAAGTGCATTTATACATGAGTTAAGGAAAATGTCAGTCAAACCTACAAATTCCCTGTTAGATCTATCCATGCATCATCAAAATATCTTGATATTCATATTTGGAGCTCATTTGGACCATAAACATTAATGTGTGCTTCAAGGGTGCGAGCGCCAGGGGGCGGAAAGACGACGGAAGAAAGCTAGAAGGCAGACAGTGGACGGAAGCCAAAACAGTCGGGAAGAAGGCGGGCTCCCGAATGTTCAAAACAGCAAGGGGAAGGAAGGTAGGCTCTCGGATGTTCAAAACCGGGAAGGAGACAGGCTCCCAGAAACGGCCACGGAGGGCGGGTTCTGGAGGAGGAAGGAGATGGTTGTTGGATGTTCCAAATGGCTAGAAATGAACTCCTGAAAACGGCCACAGAGGGGCTGGGCTCGGAAGAGGAGGGAGTTAAAATATGGCAGGAGAGGGCCACGGAGGGGCCGGAGGCGAAGGGCGGAAGGGAGGTAGCCGTCGGAAGTTCCAAAGAGGTGGAGCCCCCCAGAAATGGCCATAGAGAGGCCGGCCCGAGGCCGGCCGCCGGGACCAAAAGCCAGGACGGCGGAACCGGGCTCCGGAGGCCGGTGGCCAAGTTCCAAAATAGCAAAAGGGGGACGAAGCTCCGAAACCACCGAAACTTAACCAAGCTTTGACGAAACCTTGGCAGTTCATTTAAGCACATCAAACACATCCCAGATCCAAAAAAGGGTGACCTCAAAGTAAAAAATGAGGAAACGGGAGCGACGGGGGTCCACAGATGTTTCCAAATAGCCAAGGAGGAAGGGAATTCCGGAGGGAAAGTTCCGAAACCATCGAAACTTAACCAAACTTTGACGAAACCTTGGCAGTTTTTTTAAGGATGTCAATCACATCCTAGATCCAAAAAAGGGTGACCCCAAAGTCAAAAATGAGGAAACGGGAGAGATGGGGGTCCACGGATGTTTCCAAACAGCCAAGGAGGAAGGGAATTCTAGAGGGAAAGTTCTGAAACCATCGAAACTTAACGAAACGTTGACGAAACATTGGTAGTTCATTGAAACACCCCAAACACATCCCAAATCCACCAAAAAGTTGTCCCCAAAGCCAAAAATGTGGAAACTGGACCGACAGGGGTCCATGGATGTTTCCGAAACAGCTAAAGCAAGACAAAAGGTAGAAAGGGGATGGGGAACTTTATTTCTCCGTAGATTTGAATACCCCAAGTAGGTGAATTTGGGTAGGGGAATTTGATCGTTTGATGGCACATGACCAATTTGGGCTTGGAAATGGGGCACACAAAACAAACAGGAGCAAAATAGCCTATCGAGAGTGAAAAAAAGGGGGTCCCTACCTACGGCGGGGCATGTGTGCAAAACATGCACAACAAATGGTGACTCGCTGGGGAAATGCTCGACAACATTTTGATGACAAACTGGAATCACGAACCCCGAATCTCTAGTTTCAACCTTCATGCTAGGGAAAACAAACCAGACGCCCAACCAAAGGATCAAAACCATTAGCCAACCCAACCTTCAGTATGCTAAAAATCCAAGTGTGTGCAATTGTGTTAATTCACATCCTTCAGTTTCTACAGGAACCCAAGCTTCGTCAAGTTAAGCTACATAGTTTATTCTAACTCCAAAAGCATCTGAGACATTGCTTCGCTGCCAGTCAGGCGTCCATAGCCCCGACGAGGTTGTTGCTGTGATTCTCTCAAACATTGCTCTACTGCCAGCTAGGCATCCATAGCCCCGATAGAGTTGTTCGAATACCCTTGAAAAGTTGAATTTTCTCTTCTTTTTTTAATTTTTAGTGTTTTCTTTCTTTCTTTCTTTTCTCTTTTCAGCTCTTTTATTTCAACCCGCAAGCATTGAAGCTCACGTTCAGGGCTGAGAATCATAGTGGCGTTGGAGCAGAATTTTAGATTTTTCACTTAACTAGACTTCACAAAAGGCCCTATAGTGACTGTCAAATTCTTAAGATGTGTAAGAGCTATAAGATTATAGAATACGTCAAAGTCAGACTAAACCAACAACTTATCCTCTTCGAATTAAACACCTAGATCACTTGACACTAACAGAAGACCTTCACCATCCACTCTAAAGACTTGATTAGAGTTTCACAAAGAAATACATAGAACAACCCCAGGCGATAAGTATGGTTGTTGTGCACATAGATGTGCTCAGCTAAAAGCAGACGAACCCCGAGAAAAGTAGCAACAAAGTGAAAGAAAACAAAAAGCAAACAACCTACATCAAACCAACTAACCTAAGGAAAGTAGGAAAGCGGAGTATTTACAAGAAACCTCTACTACTCAAAATGAGCTATGTACAAAGATATTTACAAGGCACTATGTTCAGGTAGGGCGAGCTAATATTAACAGTCATTGGATTTCGCAGTGCATGCACAAGAAAATGGACGATTGTTGTCATTCTTAACCATGCAAACTTGTCTTTATATTCTGAAAAAATTAATTCAATGTTGCAGCACTCAAGTTCAATCACGTCATCATGAAAAATCAGCAATTGAGGAGGCTCATTGAACCCATGGTTAATCCATAAACATGTTCGTTTTCCCTTATTCCCATAATAAAAATAATAAGTGCAGTTATGAGAAATAATAGGGGCAAGGAAGGATAAAACCTAGATGTCATCACACGGAGGTGGCAGCATTGGATAGTCAAAAGCAAGCACTGCATCGGTAGCCTCGAGCGAGTGCGATGGAGGGTGCAGCACTTTGGACATTAAGCGTGCATAAGGCTGGGAGGACAGGGCAACAAACAGCTCTTCCAAGCTGTGAGCAAGATCCACAGTCCCAATTGGTTGTTCTTTAAGGAGGAACACCTCGCCTTGTCGATCATCTGTAATCTTGGTGCGCTTCTGATGGTTGTCTTCAAAAGGTAGCATGCTGTCCCATTTCCCTTCCCAAGTGTTTACCTAATTTTTGTGATGTTCAATGTCATGGGATGATGACATGCATGAATCTTTCTCATTGCAACTTTCTGGTTGTGAAGAAAAATCTACAAGGATTGAGGCGGAAGGACCCTCAGTTGCAGTCCGCGGTTGACCAAGCGCATCGTATTTGTTGGCAGCCATCAAAACACCTCCACCTTTATCTTCTTCCTTTTGTTGTTCATGTATCTCCTCATGGTGCCCACTTGTTTCCTCTTGGTCACTATCACTGTAAATGGAGAAGGAGCTCCTCTCCCAATTTGGAAACTCTAGTGCATCATTGTTCAAGGGATCAAGGAGTATGTATTCATCACTACCGTCTTCTAGGATGTGCTCTTCCTCGATATGAGCATACCTCTGTAGTGCAGCTCCTAATGGAAAGAAGTCATCAATTGATGGAACCTCATCAAGGGGACCAAAGTCTATTACACAATTTCCCTCCAAAGACTCATCAAAAAGCCCACCATCCATGGCACATAACTACTCTTCAAGAGGAAGAAATTCTTGGTGACTGGTGGATAGCATTCCCACTTGATCTACTTCATCACTCGGAAGTCTAAAACTATATTGTTTTCCTTCTTCTATTGCTTCCCCAACATCCTCTTGAGGACTACCTTCAACTGAGTCATTAGTTGATTTGGGATTTTGGTCTTCTTCTTCAATCCTTGAAGTGGCTGCGAGAGGTGATGTGCTTGGTTGTGCCCCTTGTCCTTTGACTTGCTCAATGGCCTCTTGGCATAGCTTACATGTGAGCTCTGAGTGCGATGAATTGTGGATTTGACACCAATTTGGGAGCAGCAATATCTCCAAATCCACTTGGTATTTCAACTCAGTCCAATCCCTCGCTAGTCTCAAGATGACCTGGTCATATCTTTCCACTAGTGGGTCCTCATCATCATTTGGGAAGGAAGGTGAATAGTAGATAGCTGTGGCAAGTGGTTGTTCCCGCTCCTCCAAATATGCATTTTCAGATGCTTGATCATTTTCATTCATGAAGGAGAGGTCGTCTAATATAATCTCGCTTATTTTTTTCCATCATTCTCTATTGTCCCAAGGCTATCAACCTTTTCCTCTTTTTGATTTTCAACATCTTTATTTGCTTCCCTAGCATACACTGCTGCAAACTCTTTTGATTCATCTTCGACTGCCAATCTGTATTCTAGAGCAGGGGATTGATTTTCTTCAACGGAGGAACAAATTTATCATCTGTTTCTAGTTGATTGTTCATCAAGGTAGCTTGTTGTCCTAAGGAAATTATCCTCTTCCTTTTGGATCTGATTCTCTATGTCTGTTGTCCCAACACTAGCCTGTGTCAGATCTCTTGATTCATCTGTGGTGTGTTGTCCTCGAGCTTCCAACAACTTTCCCACCTCATGGCATGAGTCCCCTTTACTAGGAGATGGCTGCTCCAACTTGTTCACATGATCCTTGACTTGGGCAATGATATTTGTGCATGATGGGCAAGTGAATTCAGAGTGGGGTGCATTGTGAATTCTGCACCAACTTGACATCAATATTTCCTCCAATCTTGGTCCATCCTTGTTGCTCAAATGTTCCTGGATCAGCTCCTTGAATGCCTTGGCTGCCATTGTTGTCAATTCTTCCTCCGAGTCTGCAAGGGCTAAAGGCTGATATATTTTCCAAAAAGGAATTTCTCCTTGCAATACCTTCTCAATTCTGTCCAAGAATGTTAGACACCCCAATTCACTATGCCTACAAGTGCAATGGATCTGACATCTATCCGCCAACACAAATTGCTGCAATGGCTTCTTCAATCTCTTGTTCAAATTTGTATGCAGCTGAGTGATGTCAATCTGTGCATGCTGCTCCATTTTGACTTAGCTTCTTTTGCCTTCACAATTTTCTAATTTTTAGCATTGAAGGAGATCTCCCTATCTCAGATTTCTTCTTTGCAAGTGCTCCTTTCGATTTCCAACTTTCAGCTTTGTAGCCTCAACATATCATGCCCTCCTTCTAGCGCCAGTTCTATTGATGTGTTTTTTATGCACCTCTCAACATAAGCAGTGCGTAGGTGCACTACCTCTCTTGAAAGACAATATTCCACAATCAAATTGCAGAACACTATCCCAAAGTCTCTAATGTCAGGTCTTGACAGTGCTTGGAATATCTCAGTTGTTTGATGTGATTTTCTAGAATCACAAGGTGGACTTACAGATGAGTTACAAAGTGGGGAATATGGATTTGCAAATGTAGTTTCAAAGTACTGGAAGTGAATGAACACTGGCTGTCCACTCAAAACAACAAGTTGAAACTCATCAAATTCATCTGATTTGGCTTCATGGTGATGCTTTGGGTCCTACTCTAACCAAGGATTAAACGAAACAACAAAAGGAGAAGGGTCAAGAAAGCTACTCTAATCCTAAGCTATGAATGAACAATAACAATGGTGGCTACTAAAGTAGACAGACTTCCTAAATTGGGTTTTACTTGGCCAAGAGAAACCTACAGTTGCACAAAACCAGTGCAATTTTCTAGGGACTTCAGATTTTAAGATTACACACACACATGCACATGTAATTGAACCAAGTTGCAGCAATGAAGTAAAGAGCTCAGACTAGCTTTGCAAAGTGACTCATCATCAATGAACCACAAAAAGCATGATCTAGAAATCCATCAAATACTGAAACAACAATTTCCATTATCACTTCCATTCAAGAAACTAACACTAAAACTAACATGGAAGGTGAACCATGCATACATAAAGAGCAAACTCAAAAGGAACACCCATAATTCATGCAATGCTACTTTCTATTGCTGTAGAATGTCTTTACATCAATTCTTAAACCCTTACAAATGAGGGGCAAGCCCCTATTTATAGTTTTCCAAAGCCCAAATGAATGGCTAGGATTCAATTACATTGAATGGCCCAGATTCAATTACATTAGGGTTTCACCTACCCCACAATATTCAACAATTAAAAATACATTCCTTGTCCTTTCCCTGTTTTGTCATCTAGTGCCAGTTACTGTAGCAATTTTTTCATTTAGCTGATTTCCCTTTTCACTGTAGCTAAAACTGCCTAAAAGTTGTCTTTTGCTTGATGTGCTTGCAGTGTTTTTCCTTTGATCAAACGAGTCCGTCGACGATTGACATCAATGGATTGGTGGCCCCTGATTCAGGCAGAAAGCTCCTTATAAATTATTATCATCTAGAAAAAGGTAGGACAACTCCCTCAATGGGCCTCTTCGATAGACCTACGAAAGGCTTCTTGACTCTTGCAAACACGAAGTGTCGTAAGTGCATTTATACATGAGTTAAGAAAAATGTCAGTCAAACCTACAAATTCCCTGTTACATCTATCCATGCATTATCAAAATATCTTGATATTCATATTTGGAGCTCATTTGGACCATAAACATTAATGCGTGCTTCAAGGGTGCGAGTGCCAGAGGGCAGAAAGACGGCGGAAGAAAGCCAGAAGGAAAACAGCGGATGAAAGCCAAAACAACCAGGAAGAAGGCGGGCTCTCGGATGTTCAAAATAACCGGGAAGGAGGTAGGCTCTCGGATGTTCAAAATAATTGGGAAGGAGGCAGGCTCCCGAATGTTAAAAACAGCTAGGAAGAAGGGAGGCTCCTGGATGTTCAAAATAGCCAGGAAGGAGGCAGGCTCCCGGATGTTCAAAACAGCCGGGAAGGAGACAAGCTCCCGGAAATGGCCATGGAGGGCCCGGGTTCCGGAGGGCAGGAAGGAGATGGCTGCCAGATGTTCCAAACGACCAAAGAGGGACGAATTCCCATAAATGGCCATGGAGGGGCCGGGTTCTAGAGGCCAGAAGGGAGGTGGCTGCTAGAATGGCCACGGAGAGGCGGAGCCCCAGAAATGGCCACGGAGGGGCCGGGCTCCAGAGGCCAGAAGGGAGGTGGCCGCCGGAAGTTCCAAAACGGCCATGGAGAGGCGGAGCCCCGGAAACGTCCATGGAGGGGTCGGGCTCTGGAGGCCGGAAGGGAGGTGGCCGCTGGAAGTTCCAAAATAGCAAAAGGGGGACGAAGCTCCGAAACCCCCGAAACTTAACCAAACTTTGACAAAACCTTGGTAGTTCATTTAAGCACATCATACACATCGCAGATCCAAAAAAGGGTGACCCTAAAGTCAAAAATGAGGAAACGAGAGCGACGGGGGTCCACGGATATTTCCAAACAGCCAAGGAGGAAGGGAATTCCGGAGGGAAAGTTCTGAAACTATCAAAACTTAACCAAACTTTGATGAAACCTTGGCAATTCATTTAAGCACATTAAACACATCCCAGATCCAAAAATGGGTGACCCCAAAATCAAAAAAGAGGAAATGGGAATGACGGGGGTCCACGGATGTTTCTAAACAACCAAGGAGGAAGGGAATTCCGGAGGGTAAGTTTTGAAACCATCGAAACTTAACGGAACGTTGACAAACCTTGGCAGTTCATTGAAACACCCCAAACACATCCCAAATCCACCAAAAAGTTTTCTCCAAAGCCAAAAATGTGGAAACTAGACTGACAGGGGTCCACGGATGTTTCCGAAATAGCCAAAGCAAGACAAAAGGCAGAAAGGGGATGGGGGACTTTATTTCTCCACAGATTTGAATACCCCAAGTAGGTGAATTTGGGTAGGAGAATTTGATCGTTTGATGGCACATGACCAATTTGGGCTTGGAAATGGGGCACACAAAACAAGACAAGAGCAAAGCAGCTTGTCGGGAGCAAAAAAAGGGGGTCGCTGCCTATGGCAGGGCGTGTGTGCAAAACATGCACAACAAGTCCAAGCCACATCCCCATCGTATCTAGAACATAGCCCTTTCAGTATCTCTTTATCCTTCCATGGAATGTCTCTTCTAACTTTTAACTTTCTACCATTTCCAACATCAAGATCTTCATAGTCTTTTTCATTAGTAGTGAATATTTTTTTGTATTCCTTGCATCCTAGTAGTCAAAAATATTTTCAATAGAAATCAAACCTCATGGGAGCTTATTACCCTTGAATTGGATTACCTTCTCTTCCTCCTCATTACCATCCACTTGCTTTACACACTATTGTCCCAGCCCCTTTTCCTCATCACTCCTTTGTTGTAGGTCTATTTTTTAATTCTCTTCATCATGTACAAGTGAAAACTCAACAAAAGACACAAAATTACCTCTGAAACCTCCTTATTTTTCCCACTAAGAAGACAAGAGGGCTAATTAGGAAATGAAACTTGGGAACTTTGTTAATTTTCTTGAAGGAGAACAAGTTGTTCAAAGAGCTGCTCTAGAGGATTAATGGGCTAAACTTGCTCAATCATAGACTTTTTAAATGAAGAAAGACCTTTGAAGCTTGGAATATAAAATTTGGAAGACTTGTTAAGCTCAAGAGACTTACCTTGTTTGAAACTTGGTATCTTGAACTCGAGTACTTATTTCTCAAAAAATTGATTTGGAAATTGAGATCTAGTTGAACTTCCAACTTCTAGGCAAACAAAAGCTCTGTCTCTTCTTCTTTTTCCACCACCTCCTTTGCAAACTCTTCATCTTGTTGTCTCGTTAGTTCCTTCAACTACTTCTCATGAAGATATGCTTGATAAACTAATTCCTTCTACTATAAATTGTATGCTTGTTTCCTCTTGATCTCATTCACTTCCTTAGTTCAATTAGGCAATATGCTCTTGATGTTTGCAATCTCTATTTGTTCATCACTTTTGAACTAAATAGGACATTGAGTGGCTTGGTTTGGCATAAAATAGGTTTCTTGAAGCTGATTTTGAGAAAATATTGGTTGTGATTATGATTGAGTAGGGGTGGGTGGGTGGAAAACATGATGTGAATGGTGATAACTTGCTATTAGTGGGTTATTTGGGCCAAAACCAATAGTATATCCTATTTGGTATGGCTTGTAGGAAGTGGTGTAAGTAGAATATTCATGAAATGGGAGGTTATAAAACATGATGCAAATAAGACATGATGCAACATTCAAGAAAGATGGAAATTCATAGAAATGACTAAAAAATAGAATTATAAAAAATGATTTTTTACAAAAAAAATCATAACATACAAACACTAGTCTTCTTGAAACCATAGAATAACCTGAAGTCACCAAGTGTGTGATAAAATTTCCTCCAAAGGTGGATGTTGTTGGCATACACACCCAATACCAACAAGGTATGGAAAAAAAATGAACTATGATAGTTCAATCTATCCCACCGGGCATGCCAAAAACTACTATCTCCAAAATTACACCCTTTCTAAGTTGCAGAACTTAGCACTTTGGAGGAATATAGAAACATTCCTAGGCTATGGGTTACCTAAACCTAGAATGGACCTCCAGAGAAGGCTGGATCCTTTTGCCGAGTCACCTAGAAACTAAACTAAACTAAACTAAAGCTTTTGTAGAGAAAAAGGAGAACGAGAACATGAAAATGAAAACACTATCCTAATTCTTTAAAAGGTGAAACACCAATTTTTTTGTGAAAAATACTATTGCATAACATGCACAATGAGCTCAATAATCCAACTTGTTTCAAGACACAACTCATACTTTTCTAATGTTCATGTATTAATATTTCATAGGAAGGATTTAGTGTTTCCAGAATTAGAAGGAAAATTGAAGATTCTCGCAACTAACTACTGATTAACACTATGAAACAACCTACAAAAACCATGTATTTTCTATTTAGAGGTGTTAAAGATGACACATGCATTCATGAATTTGAGCATAAATAACAAAAAACATACATCACTCATTCAACTACACACAATAAACAATGTTGAGAAGGTTAGAATAACTACACTTAATTGAAACTCAAGGGTAAAAATATTGCAATACATTCTTGTAAACGAGTTATAGTTTGTACTTTTTCTTGAGAAGTGCTCCCAAAATCCACAAAATTATTCTAAGGCCAAAAAGAACTAACTTAAGAAAGCTTGAAAAGTTTGCGTATATGCTTCTCAACTATTGCACAAAGATAGGAACACATGTTTCTCTAGACAACTCAACCTTCCTTGGCCATGCAAAACCAAAAGCCATATTTTTTAGCCCCATAAAGATCTCAAAAAAGGCACAAGAGAGAGGAAAAAGTCACTCCATGACTTTACCCACCATAATAACTTCTAAAAACACTCTAAGATGCTTTCCAAGGTCTTCAAAACTGAGTCCAATTGCTCCTATATTCCTGGCACATGTTTTCCAACCTCCTTCAACCTCTCCTATATGCTTGGCACCAAGTCATAAAGCCCAATTACACCTCTTTGACTCAATCTTGAAAGCAACACCTCCTATCTTTGTATTTGTAATTATTACATTATTTAAAGTGATTTATAATTATCACTTAAATAAAGTTTTACAATTAAAATTTGTTGCTAAAAGGAAAGCTCCACTCAACCATGCTTTACAAGGAAATACAAGGAATTGTAAGCAAGTCCTAAAGGGTTTAGACTTTGAAAAACAAAATGAAAAGGAAACCAATGAATAAGGCATATAATGTCATGATGTTAGTTTGAAAAGAATTTTAAAACATAAAGGAAAAAATACCTTTAGTTCTAATTGGTCAACTTTTAGGGTAAATGTGAAAACCCTAAAAGAGCCCATGCATCATTTCTTTCACTTTCATTTTCTATTCACACCTCTACTAGCGCGCTACCATGGTTGAGCTAGGTTGAGGGTTTTGAAGCTAAAAATGAGGATTTTCTGGAAAAAAAATCTTAACAAGTAATCTCTTTGTTCACAAAACCTTGCATCCTTTTCTCTGTTCATGAATTGAAAATCTATTTTTGAGCTCTATTTTCTACAAAAATAATGAGGAATGTTTATGTTTTCTATATAAATTTCTCCTCTACGATGACTTCGAAAGAAATTTTTGAAAAAAAATACTTGCAGTCATTACTTCATTGTTCTTATATTTTGTGTGTTCACATGGAAATTTCTCTATTTCACAGCTTATATAGGGGATTTATTTTTTGTATGCCTGACCTTTGGAGTTTCAAACTTCTCAAACAAAACTCAAATATTTTCTCTATAGCTTTGAACAAAAAATGACAAGAGATTTTAGATATATGTGTGTATAAACTTGTTTTTTTTTGTGTTTTAAGATTCCCCTCATTCTAAATTCTATTAATTTTAAAATCATGGCTATGATAAAGTCATGCAAGATTATAATATGACTGATCTCAATAAACTATTCCAAAAGAAAATGTTTCCCTGTGAAGAAAAAAGGTTTGCAAAATGAGTCATTGTCATTGCACAGTACATGTATAATTCAAATACTACACATCTTTTCCATTCCTTCATGAATACTTCCCTTATGTACTTGAAACCCTTACTTTGTCCTTCTCTATGTTTTACAGAACAAATGCAGCTCAAATTTCAATTTCCTTCATAATTTTTGTATGGATTTTATATGCTATATCTTGTGTTTATCTATCATAGCTAAGGTTTTATGGAACCCTCAACTCATTCTTATTGAGATGAACTAGCATACGTATTTGATTTATTGATTTTTTGTATGGCTTTTATATGCTATATCTTGTGTTTATCTATCATAGCTAAGGTTTTATGGAAACCCTCTACTCATTCTTACTAAGATGAACTAGCATACATATTTGATTCATCTATCATAGCTAAGGTTTTATGGAAAACCTCTACTCATTCTTACTGAGATGAACTAGCATGAAGGAAAATGAGATATTTTATTGTATTCTTTTGTATTTCATATTTGAGCAATGAAAAGAAAAATGCTTGTCATTCTTGGTATCATTGTTATCCTATCATATACGTTTTTGTCTAGCAAAAACCAACACAAAGAACTTACTCCCATACTTAATGTTACTCTATGTATTTGGATTTAAGTAATTGGCTTTTGTTCACTTCTGCAATACTGCCCTTTTCTCACTTTACTATAGTGACACTATGAAACAAGATACCGTGGCTTTACTTACCTATACTATTTTGATGAGGATTTTTTTTTTGGTCATGATGCCATTTTTCTATTCTAGACTATGTATAACCCTCCATTTATCTTATTGCTAAAGTGATTTGCAATCACTATTGTTTTCCAAAATGGTTTCCTTCTCTTGGTTGTTTATCAAGATTGTCATACTTTCTTGCAATTCAAAGACTTCAATTACATTGTCATGCCTCGATCATCTCAAATCTTCACTTGATAACTATCAAATTGGTATTGGATACCACTTATTATCAGTCCCATAACACTACCTTGTTATATCCATAAACATGAGGAAGTCTATTCTAATGACTTGAAGAGAAAACATTTGACAAATGAAACTCCTTTGTGCTTGCTTTCTTGAAGACTTGGCAATTTGAGAACTCAAGGCTGCCTCTAACTACATGCGACTGTGGCTGTCCTTTCTTACTATTTTTCTAATTTGTCAAACATTTATCATTTATGAAAGTGATGTCCATAAACTCACTTACTATGGGTGATGGATATTTGTCGAGTTGGATAAATATGATGCTTTTCCACTCTCAACCCTATTCAAAAAAGAGTGAAAGCATGTTGGCCTCAACCCTTATGGGAGCCCATTTCACTCTACATGCTATAATATCAAATACAGATAATTCAACAATGAGAATTTCACCTATACCTGCACAATGAACAAACACGTTAGATAAAATAGAGCATATGATAGATGTTTATGATAACCTTTCTATTTTCCTAGACATTTGTGATATGTAGACTATTTCAATGCTTTATGAGAATATGCTATATGCTTGTAGATGTTGCATATGTAAATATTTGTGATCCCGAGCTCTAACAAACTCTTTCAAACACATGCAAGCAATATTGGAGTGGTACAAAAAATAGTTTATGGAGATTGGACAAATATGAGGGAGGCTGAAACAGATGTAGCAGTTCAACTCACTTGGGATTCCTCATTCAACTAATGATGGATACCCTTTCTTTCCATATGGTTTTTTTCTTTAATGTATCTTAAAATTTATAGCTTATTCTTTTACTATATTGAAGTAGTTAGTTCCACGACTTGCGTGGGACACCATACATTTATGATTATCAATAAAGACAACTTTTATGTAGCATTTGTTCTCTCTCTTCTCTGTTGTATACATTTGCATAATGTAATGCAATCTATCTAATAATTTCTTTTTTGCATATGGATATAACATAGTAGAGTAGAATGTATCTTTTACTTGCAAACATAATCGTAGCTCTACCTAATTGAGCTGGAAGCAAAATCAAGGTAACAAAAATATTAAAAGTAAATAGAGTTGTGATTGCATTACTTACATGCTATGGACTAGCAACAACTCTTCTGAAGCTTTTTATGACTTTATTTGTTTTTAATTAAGACATTTAAATAAAAAATAGAAAAAATGGGGTTGTAATACATTGAAAGAATAGTCTACCTACAATATTATTGCTCTCTATTATTATAAATTCATACTAGTTAGTAAGAAGAATATATATAAAATGAACTAGAATTATGAAATAGTGTATTGGCAATCTTTACTCTTAAAGCTCACACCAAAATAATAATAATAATATTAAACTAAAGTAAGTTTCCAAATGGATAGTCTAAAATATTATACATAATTTTTTTTAATTTTTTTTTAAATTATAAAAATAAAAATCATTTATATTATATCTTTAAAAAGAATAAGAAATTAATATATACTTCTATAGAAAATATTATAAAATGATAGGTTATGTGCAGGATCATGATGGGCCAAAAAGTGGCAATATGATGGGTATGTGGCTGACGACTTTTTTGTTACCCAAAATTAATCAAATGAAAAGGGTTTTTAAAGGATATTTTCAGCTTTCCAACAATATAAATTATGCCTTACTTTGAATTTATCAAATAATTATTATTCATTTTTTATTCAAATTATGACTAAAGTCGTAATTGATATGCTAATTGAAAAACATTTATAGCTTTCAAACAGTATCACATTTTTTGAATACAAAACATGCATCACATTTTTTGAATCCAAAACATGCATCACATTCTATGCTTTGCATACTATAGGATTAAAAAAAGAAAAATTGAATTTCATAAAGTTTTGACCAAGTTAAGGTGGTCAAACATACGAGTTTTTATATTTTTTAAAAGTTGTAATAAAAATTCATAATTAATTATTTACATGGAAAAAAATTACAAAAAATATGCATCACATCGGGACATGAGTCATCTACTTATATCCAAAATCTTATAAAATAATATTATTATTTTATTGTGGTTAGGTGGTGAACACCTACTTCTTTTTTCCCTAAAATTTAAGTACTATTGCATTGAAATTTCAAATTTTCACCAAATAGATTTTTTGTTTTTAACCAAAGCTAGTATTTTAGAAACTACATTCATTTTTCTACAAATTCTATTTATACATATTTTTGAAATAATATAGATAACCTATTCAAATTTTTATGTCAAGTTGCCTAACTCTGATTTTTTTCAATTTTTTGCCACTCAAGGGCCTGTTTTTTCCATGATGATCCTACACATACCCTATAATATTATAAATTATAATATTATATTATATTTTCTTATAATATTTTTTGATGATATAATAATAATTCGAAGAGTCATATATATGATTGAATAAAAAGTAAAATCATATGATCCAATAAATTTTAAAATTGAACAATGTAGGGTAGAGGGGTCCATAGTGGAGCGGTCTTCAATAGTGGGGATAGAAGTAGTTTTCAATGGGCCTCATAGTGGAGCATCTTAATATTGAATTGCAAAACACTTTTTATCCATAAAGTACACAAACTGAAAAATCATGTGATGTCACATCAAGACACCAATTAAACATGACTTACTGCACCACTATTAGTCTCACTTTTTTTTTATCTTGTTTCAATACCTTAACAAAAAGCATGTTGATGTGGCATCATATTTGATTATGTGACCCTAAAAATTAAATTTTTTAAGCGAGTGAGTTGCCAAATAAATTGTTGTACAAAATTGGGACTGATTTGAAATTCCATGTAAGATTTTGAGAAACACAAAGCTAGGGTGCTCCACTATAGGCCTCTCTCCCTAGTCTAAAACTAAAAAATTATTCATAAAACAATATATTTTAGGCCTATGGCATGCCCCTAGTGACAAACATGTGACCCAACTACCTATGCATCTTGTTTAAGTCATAGTCCATCTTTCAATGGTTACTTAGATCAACTCACTCTACAAACCATGTCAACATGTCTTATTGATTCTTGTTTTCTAAGCATGCTTGATGAGTCTGATAGTTTTACAATTCCTAGTGCTTGCATGTTATTCAATGAGAAATTTGTTCCAATCCAACATGGTTTTTGATCTCTTAAACCACTATAAAGCAACTAGCTCCTACAATAAAAATTGAATGAGACATTTCATGAATTGAAGCCTATTGATTTCTTCCTAGGATGAACTCACAACATGGTGGGAGGAACACTAATTTTTAGAAAAGGGTTCTTTTAGTTGATTAGGAAAACAAAACTTCACTATTGTAGAATAAAATGAAAACATTAAAGTTAGTCACTACTGTTTGTTCATCATAATGGCCTATACATATAATTTTGCATATATAATATAATATTACATTTTATAATATCTTAGACATATTATTTTGTATGGAAAATAATTTTTATCAAAGTATAATAAGAAAAATTGTTTTTTGATGCTTCCAAAAAAATTTGGTAAGTAAATTTTTAAACTTAATAAATATCTACACTTTTATTAATATCAAAGACATCTACATATATAATCACTATTAGAAAAATTATTCATTTTTTATGATTTAAATCTATTTTTTTGGTTTAAAATAGATAAATAAATTTAATAATTCGAGAAAATTATATTAATAAAAAGATGATAATTACAATTTACTTGATGAATTATTTTTTATTATAATCTATTAATATATTAGACTCACAATTTTTTAATTAATCTATTTATTTATTTTATTAATTTTAAGATAATTTTCAATTATTAGAATATTATAAAAATATTTTTTATATTTTTTAAATAATTATAGTTAAATTATAAATATACAAAACCAATATTATTTGTAAGTATTATAGACGTATTGTGGGTTTGGGTGGGTGCCCCTCCCACACATATCGTGTGGATGGCCCATAGTTCGAGGGACGAGGTACTTTACTCTTGTCAAAATTTGGTGGTTCTTGATGACAAGGTGGCAAAATGCATATATCCTTCATTCATGCTCTCATTGTCAGGGCACTAATGAAATTTCAAGGGGTATTACAAAGCTTGCAACTTGGTGTTTCACATCGTCATTTCTGATCTAGGGAATCATGGTAAAGACTAATTCATGCAACTATGGTGGCACTCATGACAATTGTGAGCACCTAAAAATTTGCACAAAGCTTAAACTCCAACACTAATTAGCAATGGGTTAGTTCATGCAAATGAAAATTTACAAATACTCCTATGAAATAATGCATCCTACTTCATGATCAAAATGAAATAACAACATAAACCAAACGAGCTTATAGAAGCACAATGCACACCTATTCCATAGTGGATTCATGTCACTTTGTTGTGAAAAGTGGCCCTTTCCCAACCCTTGATAAGCCAATGATGAAGATGCAATGGACAAAATTAGCTCTCAATGTGAAGAAAGTAACTTTTCCTAAGATTGTGGATGCTCAAATGAGGAATGAGACCTCCTATTTATAGAATGATAGGATGGAGAAATATGCAAAATGGTTGAATGTGGGACAAAGATTTAGCCAATAGGAAGGAGCCACTTTTCTAAATGTGAGTGGATGGAGGATGTGCAAGTTTTGGTCAATGTGCCAATAAATGACATTAGTTGGCGTTTTCAAATTTTGAATTTGGCTTGTTGGAGGGAGAAAAAGGGACTTAAATGCCAAGTGGGGGACATGTAAGAGGGGAGTTAATGCCATGTTGGAAGGGACAAGTCAACTTGATTTAAATTCAAACTTGAGGGAATATTCTCCAAAGATGCCTTGTTGAGGGAAAATGAGGATTTAATAAATTAATTAAAATCCTTTATTTGTCCAAGTGGGAAAATCTAGAAAATGTGACCTGCATTAGATTAGATATAATCCTGATTTAGTTAATTTAAAAGAGGATTAGGTGATTTGAGCTTTTTTCTTTAGATTTATGGACTAAACTAAATCAAAAAAGGAGATGAAAGATGATTTTTAGATTTAATTAAATAAAGATTTGATTATTTAATCAAAGAGAGATAATGATAGGCTTAAATTAAATAAAGTTGATTTATTCAATTGAAATAGATGACCTTAGAGATAGACTTGATTGATTTGATGAATGGATTTAATGAAAGTGATTTATTTGATGAATGAATGAATATAAATTAGTTAAATGCATGATGCGAATTTTGCATGTCTACATTTTTTTCCTCTTTGAAGAAATATACTTGCTATGTTGGTTCAAAGAATAAACTTGCCATGATCAAAATTAAAAAAAAAAATCTTTTTTTTTTTAAGATGCCCCAGTGGAAAGAAGTACACTAGTACATTGCCCCCTTAAGAGATTGAGTGAAAAGATTCAATTTGAGGGTCGACCTCACGAATAAGAGTTTCAAAAATGGATGTTTATGATGATGATGCAAATGAGATGGTTTGAAGGTGCTTAGAATAACCAATCTATATTATTCTAAACAACTTTAAAAATGATAATGCAATGCATGTGAGATGGGTGATGTGATGATGCCTATATGATTATGCAATAGATGTTTTATGCAAAGGTATGATTTTATGAGATGCTTAGACTAGCATATCTATATTATGATGATGGACATGCATGCAAGATGATGTGTAGAATGTTGATGGTTTGTGAATGCAGGATGGATGCATTGGAAATGATGATTAACTATCCTGGCATGATGTTAGTATGGAAAAGAAGAAATTAGATGATGACAATAGGATCCAACAAGCCAAATTTATGAGAGATGATGATGAGAAATGGATGATTTTCTTATCAAGAATTGGGATTTTAAAAGGGTCACATACCTTATGTTTGATAACACACATAAGCACGATGCATCAAGATATAACGAACCAGAATGGAATTGCACTTAGTGTGATGGACCTTGAATCGACAAATAGATAGGAGTATTCTCATTCACACCTGACATACAAAAACCTTGCTAGGATTCACTTTAGAAGTTTCAAACATCTCAGACCAAAACATGGAAAGGTATAGCCTATCAATGCAATAGTCAACAAGCTTCCCAAAACACCCTCCATACATATCTAACAAAGCAAGTATTCACCAAGTTATATTACAAGAATGTCCAACAAGCATATAAGACAAAAGATAATGATCATTGCCCCATTCCTATCTCTCTAAATCCATTTTTTTCGACATCATCGAGAGGTTATTGGAATGAGCACAAAGAGATAAGTCAAAACACAAAGATAAAGTAAATAAACAAGCTGATGTTCTTAAATACCGCTAACCAAAAGGGAATGTGTTTTTAAGGATAAGAACCAAAAATATTTCCAAAAGATAATGCCCATTGTAGGAAGGATACATCCTAGGACATGTTAGTGGATGGTGGCATGCCATTTCATTTATCTAAAGTGTTCTTTCTGATAAATAATGCCCTTTGTAGGAAGGATACATCCTAGGACATGATGTTATCAGATGATTGAAATGTGATTGATTGGATGATAGGCTATTGAAACAAAGATTTGACCAAATTCGTTACGTACTAACTTAAACCTGAGACTTGACATTTTGAGTTTTCACTTTTTCACCTACTAGACTTGTTTTTTATTGTTTCACCAAAGGTTGAGGATGTCGATCATTTATTGTTAGTCATGTTATTGCGGGTGAAAGCGAGATGAGAGGGATTGATTTTTTTCAAATATTTGGATGTTTTTGGAGTTTTTGAAATGTTTTGAGGTTGTTTTTGGTATTTTTTGAGATTTAATAAATGTTCTAATTTTTTATTTTTTCCAATGTTTTGGGCTTTTCCAAGATTTTATGAATGTTTTTGGATTTTGTGTTTTTTGAATGTTTTTGGATTTTGATGTTTTTTGAATATTTTTGGATTTTAATGTTTATGAATATTTTGGGATTTTGATATGTTTTGGATGCTTCTATATTTTTCACACCATTTTGACATTTTGGATGTGGATATGTGTGATGATATCAATGATCTGTTTTGGTATTTTGTTAAAAAACCAAGCTAAGGTTAACTGATCGAATCGATGGATTGATGATGATAAAATTGTTGAGGATACACAACAATGCAATGATAGTGTTAAGAAACACAAGGAGTGGGATGGATATCCCAAGATGATGAAGGATTGATGATGATAACATTGTTGAGGATACACAACAATGCAGGGATAGTGTTAAGCAACACAAGGATATCCCGAGATGATGATTTTATGATTGGATTTGATTGATCAATCATGATTGATGAAGCTTGATTTGGAATAAAAAATGTTTTGAATGGTTTGATGTGATGTTGAAGGATGCATTAGATGTGACTGATATTGATTGTTTGGATTGGTGTTTGATGAAAGATGAAGTGTGATAAGGAATGTCTTCTCGTCAAAAGGTACCATGGGCTAGTGATTTGGATTTTGGCTCACAAATGCTTTGACCAATTTGATTTCACATTTTCCAATGTTCTGATCACCACATAAGTTGGAGGATATAGACCAATATTTATTCCCAAAGAAAGATGTAAATATCTACTCCCAGTGTCTAGCAATGTATGGAATGCCATGGATTGATGCCTGAATAGGTGTTTTGGATGAATGTATATGGTAAGCATGCAAAGGATTCCAAGGATTATCTTGTGATAAGATATGATGCTTAGATAAAGAATGCTCATTTGGATAATGTTTCATGGCTTAGATAATGTTGGAATAGGATAGGATCAATGAAAATGACTCATGTCAAGATGTTTACCATAAGCCAATGTAAAGTGTGTACCAAAAATTTTCATCAAGGTCAAGATAATTTGGACTATGGATGAAAATGGATTGGATAAATGGTTCATGGATGAATGGATTTATTATGCATGAGAGACAGATAGAATGTTGGATTTATTATGGATATGATAAGATGCTTTCACCTAAAATAGTGCATACAGATGCTCGATTCTAGACATGACGCCTGTTTACCAGGTTTTCATCATGGTACCTACCCAAAGCACCACCCATTCTGTTTTCACTAGAGGATGATTTTTCTCTGTACTATTTTCAATCCCTTTTTTATTTTATTTTGGATTTTGATTTTTTTGATTTTGATTTTGATTTTTGAAATATTTTAAGCTCATGTTGAATCACCTGATGGTGTCGATGTAAATGCTTCTATCATAATGTTCCATTGATATCCTGCTTGAAGAAGTTGCTTTGTCAAGATATATGCACTTGAATGCAACTTTTGAGATTCTTGATTTGCTTTATTGATACTAGGGTTAACTTTTTCTCTATGCACACATCCCGATAGAGTGCCTTTCAAATCCTTATGATGAAGGGTCATTGCCAATACATGGTCAATGTGAGAATTGGATATTATGCATGGAGGCATGGATGGAGTGTTTTTAGGGATAGGAGATGGATTGGTTGACATTTTGGAACTTTTGACTCTCCAAACTTGGGAAGATGAGAAATGATGGGTGGATACGAAAGTGTGCATGGAATTAGGACCAACTGTTTGATACACTTTGTACATCGTTCAAAAATTTTGCATTTATTTTTGTGGACATCTTTGATGGATACCTTTCCCCTTTTTATTTTTCCCCATAGTTTCTTTGACTGAAGGAGTTTGATAGGGATAATCTTTTTTTGTATTTTTTGGTATCCATGTGTATTTGATGTGTCCTTCATGCTCTGTTTCTTTTGCTTTGATAATGTTCTTTTTGCTTTGATTCAAATCTTTCTTCTAATGTTGGTCCCAATTTGTCGATGGGGTGATGGGTGGATGAGGATTCATGACGTGGTTGGTCGTAGTATTGGCATCAGTTTCATCATAGGATTCTTCATGCTCCCTATGTTGATGTTTTCTTGAGACAAAGTTTCCCCCAGTATTGTGGAAGTAGTACCTTCATGCTTTGATTTTGCTTGTTTTCAGATGTCTTGTTCAATAAGAACGCTCTAATAAATGACCACTGTAGATGGCATTGTTTCAATTTGCTACTCTGCTAACTCTGAAATGTCTTGTTTTGTATGACTTGTTTCCTTGAGTGGATAATGTTGGATATCTTCATATATGATTTCCCCATTTTGAATTTGGGATATATTTGATCCTAATGTTGACAACTCAGTTTGACCATAGGAATCAATAATTTTCTCTGTATGTGTCATAATGTCAAGAGTAAAGGAATCCTATTCTAAATGAAGATCATCTACGTGTCCATCCACAAAAAGAATCTCATGGCTAGATGGAGGAGGATGTACTATGTGGATATGATCATCTTTTACGATATCTTGTATAGATAGGAGAGTGTCCATTAGATCATTGCAGTATCTTAGAGATACAAATTCTTGATCTTGATTAATTTTAGAATTATTTTTGACATGCTTTGGATCAAGTTCTTGACATGGGTCAGTTTGAAAGGATGGATTTCTTATAAAGGGTTCTTGGATGTCATCATTAGACATGGGAAGTGGCTCAATATCTTCTTGATCTCTGAGTGGACTTGGATCAAGTGTCGAGTTCAAGGTTCCTTCAGTATCTACAAAAATGAGGTCAAAGGGGGTCAACATGTCTTGGAAAGGACCATTGCCAGACCTTAGTGAAAGATGTTGATCATGCTTTGGAATAAATCCTTGAGATATGTTCTTTAAATCATAAAGCAATGTAGAGACATTTTCAATATGATCATTGGTCGATGGATCATAGATTACGTTAATGGGATCAAATAATTCCAACACTCCTTGAAATAGATCACTAAAAAGTGGCTCTTGATGTATTGTAAGTTGATCATCAGATAGGGTAGAAGCATCTTTGATGTGCTCATTAATGGAGAGATCTTGAAAATTGTTTTCAACAATTGTGGTGGAAAGATTGTGAATGTCTTCAACCATAGGGTCAAGTGATGTTGAATTTTTTTGAATTAGATCATTGTTGGGTATTGTTGGTGGATTTTGATCATGATTGAGAAGTGACCCTTGATGTATGTTGTTTTAATTGTTGGATGAGGTAAAAACATCTTCATCGATGGATAGATCTTGATCATTCTTTTCAAAAATTGTGGTGGGGGGATTTTTAATGCTATCACTAGTGGGCGAATTTTCATCATTATCCCCAATAATCATTATCTTTCGATCAATGAAGTCTTGGATGATATTTTTGAGTCAAATACAATTTGATGTTGTGTGTCTCTTTTTTTTGTGAAAATCACAATGGTGCTCCTTGTTATACCCTAGTTTGACTAGGGGTTCTTGATAGTTCCCATAGACGGGGAGTTTGATGATATTTTCTTGTACCAATTGTTGCAAGACTGATTCAATTGGTCTCCCTAGTGGTGTGTTTTTTTGTTTGTTCCCTTGTGATATTTTCACTTTGAATTGACCTTGTGGTGGTTGATTTTGGAGATGTGGTGATTGATTTTCGGGATGTGGTGATTGATCTTCAAGACATGGTGATTGATTTTTGAGATGTGGGGGTTGGATTTTTTGTTGATGTGGTCGATCTTGATATCTAACTTCTTGACATTGGAGATATTTTTCTTGATGTGGTTGTGGAGGCAACTCAATGCTTTGATGACATGGATCAATCAATGGTAGAGTACATTGATTTTGGAGTAAAAATGTCTCTTTTTTCAAGGCTTCAGTTAGTTTTTCAAGTGAAACAATTTGGTCTAGCAAAATTTTGTCTTAATTTTGATCTTAGCACCCTTGATATAGTTGAATTGGATTTTGTTTAAGAGGATTTGGAATCTATATTTTTGGTGTTGGTATGGGATCATGGAAAAATTGACTTTGGAAAATGTTATGATTTGAGGTGATGCTCAAATTTGGCATGATAGGTTGAAATTGAACATTGGGAACCATATTGCCTTGATATAGGTAACTTTGATTTTGCATGGTGTTACCTTGACCTAGATCAATACATGGAGTTGTTAACATATTTTTTAGACTTTGAACAAAATTTGTATGATTTGCAGAGATATCCATCCCAAAGTTTACCAAGTTTGCCTTCAAAATGTTCATGTTTGGTAAATTTGTACTTGGTACATTCACATTTCTCTATTTATAGCCAAGAATGATAAAATAATGCCAAACATGGAGGATGTGGGACTAAAGATCCACCAATGACAAGATGCCACTTGTCAACATGTGAGAGGATGGAGGATGTGCAAGTTTTGGTCAATGTGCCAATAAATGAGATTAGTTGGCCTTTTTAAATTTCAAAAATTGGCTTGTTGTAGGGAGAAAAGGGGACTTAAATGCCAAGTGGGGGACATGTAAGAGGGGAGTTAATGCCATGTTGGAAGGGACAAGTCAACTTGATTTAAATTCAAACTTGAGGGAATATTCTCCAAAGATGCCTTATTGAGGGAAAATGAGGATTTAATAAATTAATTAAAATCCTTTATTTGTGCAAGTGGAAAAATCTAGAGAATGTGACATGCATTAGATTAGATACAATCTTGATTTAGTTAATTTAAAAGAGGATTAGGTGATTTGACCTTTTTGCTTTAGATTTATGGATTAACCTAAATCAAAAAAGGAGATGAAAGATTATTTTTAGATTCAATTAAATAAAAAATTAATTTATTTAATCAAAGAGGGATACTGATAGGCTTAAATTAAATAAAGTTGATTGATTCAATTTAAATGGATGACCTTAGAGCTAGACTTTATTTATTTGATGAATGGATTTAATGAACTTGATTTATTTGATGAATGGATGAATATAAATTAGTTAAATGCACGATGATAATTTTGCATGTCTACAATAGTAACAACCACCTTCATTATTTTGTGACAAGAAATTGCCTCCTCCACAAATGCTTATATCATTTTGCAAGCATTTCCATTGCCACCTCATACCATTTGCATTGTATGTTTGGTTGGTGTTTGGTGTGGGTTGCAACTTACTATCACAATGGGTGAACAACCTGAATTCATGGTCAAGATCTCAGTGGAGACACTTACAAACATTGGCACTGACACCACTATCAAACTAGATAGGTCTGTGTAGGAGATGGCTTTCTGCTATGAAATCTTGGACCAATATCTCAAATGGATGTTGAAGTATGATCCATTTATCATTGTTGCAATAAAAAATGGTTTTGGGTAAAGGTTTCATAAAGAATGGTGAGACAAAGTGTGTGGGCATGCATATCACCTAAAGATTTTTGGTTGTGTTAGAGATAAGGATGGAGAAGAAAGATGTGGGGGCATTGATGAAGAAGCTCTTTTATGCATACAGCTTGGTTGGGATGGACGAAGTTCTCATTGTAGCCATCTCTGGAATGGGTATGCCAAGGCCATGTGATATTCCAACCTTCTTCAAGCCAGTTGAAGTGGTAAAGTATTATCCCTTATCTTTGATCTGAAAGGGATGGCTCTAGTTGAGCACAAATAGGTTGTTGTTGTTGGGGTAGATTTTCTATTGCAGGCTTTCAAGATCCCCACCCCTTTGGGCACTGCACATGGTCAAAGATTTATATGAATTTGTATTTTTGAATGTCTTCCTGGTATGGTTAGTATAGGTATGGTGTTTTGATGTATATGATTATGGGTTGCAAGGAATTTTGCTTCTAGGCTTCCCTCATTTTGAAATCATAGTTTGTATTGACCCTGCGTGGTCTAGTTTGTGTCGGGGTGGCGAGGTGGGTTTTTGGGTTGTTGGTTGTCTTAGTCATGGTGGATACTGTAATTTTTTTTTAAATATTTTAATGTAGAATCTTATCTTATGAATAAAACACAAAGTATTATAGATGCAAAATATATCAACAACAAAAAAAATGTAAATATATTATGTTTTGTACATTCTTAATTTTAAGGAAGTTACTTAATTATTATTATTAATTTCTTCAATATGAGTTTGTTTAATTAAAATTTCAAAATACTTAAATTATTAAAATATGATACAATTGTGAAATAAAAACTAGTAATATTTTTTTTTAAATTAATAACTATGATTTTTTGTCAAGGACGGAAAGAAATTATAATCTATTTTTTTTTATGTCTAACTTCTTAGGGAATACAAATTGAAGATGATATAAATTGAACTAGAAGAAAGTAGAAGAGAGAGGAGAAAATGAATCTTAAATGGAATATGACAAAGGAAAGAGGGTGAGTGATGGTCATATCATGGCCAACTATATCTTTCCTCTTCTTATCACAATTTCGTAATTAACATTATTGGGGCACCATTGCTTATGCTGATATGCACTTTGAACATAATGGATTTTTTTTTCTCTATTGTTGGAAGGACTCAATGCACTCCTAAAAAAGAAAACATATTGAGATGTGGAAATCAAAATAATAATTTTTGAAGCTTAACCACAACAATCAAACTGGTAATAGTTGTTATGTTCGTTGAGTAATAGCCTTGAGGACCATAAGAAAAATCCCAAGAGATACCCTATTCTTCATCCTAGTCTTATTAGGTTCATATATGAAAACTATCAAAGTATGTCTGCCTTACCCAAACATGTTTCCTCCACATCGTCTGAGGACTATGATACAGATAGTGGGGGTTCGAAGAATCAGCCTTACCATGAGAGAATTGTTGAAGACCACCCGTCCTCTGAGATTTTTGTTAAGAAAACCCAACCTAAAAAACCTCAGCTTGCTAAAGCTAACCCTAAGACCTACCCTAAATACTCTATCTCCTTAAAGAACCCTATTCTCAAGGGTTCCTCTGCCAATAAGTTGGTTTCCTACTGTGTTGACTCATTGGAAGAAAAAGTTGAGAACCCTAAAGCTAGTAGAGCTTTTATTCCCTCCCCCGTGCTTCTTTTAGAGTTGTTGGTACTAGAATCCCTAGTTCCCCCAACCCGAATGATGTTAACCTCATTTTAGACCAGGTTTAGCATGGTGACATTCTTGCTTCTGCTAGAAGTGGCATTAGTGATATTTTTCAGTGTTTTGAAATGGGCCTATCAAGAAATAATGATCTTAATCAAAGAAATAGGGCTCTATATAGTAAGTCAGAGGAGCTGGATTTGAAGTCGGCTGCTCTCAATAACAGAGAAGGAAAATAGAAAAAGAACAGTATAGGTATGGGAGAAGGTGACATTGAGGATAAGTACAAGTCTTTGGAAGCTAAAATGGTCAAAATTAAAAACAACATGAAAATCATTTTGGAACAAAATCAGAATATGGCTAGGCACAATGCTATCATCATCAACGCTATGTTTGAAAAGCTGGAAAAAATGCAACATGGTTCGCTAGTGGTTGATTTGGAAGAGAACAAGGACAACAATAATGAGGACCAAGCGATTTCGAAAAGGACACGTGCCAACCTTAAAAGGAAGGTTCCCCCTACTACACAAATGGTTTAGATATTAAAGAGGGGATTTCAGGATATGAACGAGCTAGAATCTGAGACGAAAGACTTATTAAAGACCCAAATTTAACTGTTGTTGCCATTTTTTCTAGTTTTCTTAGTTTTATGGCCCTCACTAGCCTTTTTGGTGGCTGAGGAATTTTCTTGTTGTTATTTTAGTGCCTTACTGCTTGGGTAACTTTAATGATCTTATCTTTAGTCTATAAACTTTGTGGTTTTGAGTCCCTATAAAACCTATTTTTTCCTCTTTCAAAAACAATCAAACTAGTAATGGAAATATTAATATTATTCAAGACAACTATACTCATCAAAGTTTAGACAAGGAAATTTTCCAAGAATTTTTTTTTATCAATCTAATCAAGAATAGATATTCCTCTTTCTATATCTTTGTTTGTTTTCCATTTGATGTTGTGTGTTTTAGTTGTACTCTCTCTTAAAGTTTCCTTTGGAATCTTACTCTTGAAGAGGGATTAGCATGTGCAAGAAATCGACAATTCCACTTTAAAAGGAATTCTATGAAGATAAAATACAATAGATTAGAATAAACTTATATGACAACAAGAGTAGCAAGGAGAAAAAATCCAAATTACTACTGATAGTGAATCAAAATGAGTATTATCTAGAATATGTGGATACAAAGGTTTATCAACACTAATCTAGTTAGAGAATTTTAAAGTAATAAAAACATGTGGTGATTAAATGCAGTCATGTTCACATTCTTATTTATCCTTTCAACTTTAATGAGGTATTTCATAATTGTGGTGGTTAATTATTGTGAAGTTTTTTTATTAGTATTTAAATAATTATTGTATATTTTACATTAAAAATATCATATTTAAAGAATATATGTAAAAATTTAAATGGAAATTTCAATAAAGAAGATTGGCATGGACAATATTATTGCTAAGGAAAATATTGATGTGAGATCAAGATCACTTCAACAACAATCAAGGTGACGACTATCTCAAAATTGAATCTTATAATCTTTCACCACACCAATGCACAAAAGAAAAGATCCAATTCAAAGATTTTTTGTACCAATACACAATCATAAACAACAAATGCAATGATTAAAAAATATGCCTTTGTAGCTACCAATAATTAATCAAAATAGCTAAAATAGAAACCAAAACTAGTTGCTAACACTCCCAACTAACTATACCTCAAAACCTATGTATACTCATAGTCATTTAATCAGTAAATCTTATGCCATTAAGAATATTATTGTTGAAGAAGATTTAGTATGCACATTTATCAAAAGTAATAAAACAAAGAAATAATAATATAAATACACGAAATATGACAGCGTTTCAATAAAATATCTCTTCTAACAAAACATTAGATTTTAGTGTGATTTAAAGATCTAAAATACTAATAAAGTTGTGATTGTATTTAAAATGAAAACCATATAGAGACAATTAATAACATTCGGTTTCCACAGTCCATGATCATTAGTAATCAAGATTTATGGATAAACCTATGTGTGATTTTTCTTCATCAACGTTTCGGATCATACTCCATGATCCATCATCAGGATGATTAGCAAATAGAGAGAGACATGAAGAATAGATAGAAAACTTGGATAGAAAATCCAATTCTCCTAAATTCTTTGCAAGATTGATTCTCAAGTTTTCTAGCTGCTTGGATTTGAAATGCAATTCCCTCCCATGAAGGGTCTCAATTAATAACATTTTGTTTCCACAATCCATGAACATTAGTAATCAAGATTTCTAGATAAAACTGTGTGCGATTTTTCTTCATCAACATTTCGGATCATACTCCATGATCCATCATCAGGATGATTAGTAGATAGAGAGAGACATGAAGAATAGATAACAGACTTGGATAGAAAAGCCAAGTCTGCTAAATTCTTTGCAAGCTTGATTCTCAAGTTTTCTAGCTCCCTAGATTTGAAATGTAATTCCCTCTCATGAAGGGTGTCAATTAATAACATTTTGTTTCCACAGTCCATGATCATTAGTAATCAAGATTTCTGGATAAAACTGTGTGTGATTTTTCTTCATCAATGTTTTGGGTCATACTCCATGATCCATCATCAAAATGATTAGCAGATAGAGAGAGACATGAAGAATAGATATCAGACTTGGATAGAAAAGCCAAGACTACTAACTTATTTGCAAGCTTGATTCTCAAGTTTTCTACCTGCCTAGATTTGAAATGCAATTCCCTCCCATGAAGGGTGTCAATAAATAACATTTTCTTTCCACAGTCCATGATCATTAGTAATCAAGATTTCTGGATAAAACTGTGTGTGATTTTTCTTCATCAACATTTTGGATCATAATCCATGATCCATCATCAGGATGATTAGGAGATAGAGAGAGACATGAAGAATAGATAGCAGACTTGGATAGAAAAGACAAGTTAACTAACTTCTTTGCAAGCTTGATTCTCAAGTTTTCTAGCTGCCTAGATTTGAAATGCAATTCCCTCCCATGAAGGGTGTCAATTAATAACATTTTGTTTCCAAAATCCATGATCATTAGTAATCAATATTTTTCTGGATAAAACTGTGTGTGATTTTTCTTCATCAACGTTTCAGATCATACTCGATGATCCATCATCAGGATGATTAGCAGATAGAGAGAGACATGAAGAATAGATAGAAAACTTGGATAGAGAAGCCATGTCTGCTAACTTCTTTGCAAGCTTGATTCTCAAGTTTTCTAGCTACCTAGATTTGAAATGAAATTCCCTCCCATGAAGGGTGGCAATTAATAAATTTTGTTTCCACAATCCATGATAATTAGTAATCAATATTTCTGGATAAAACTGTGCGCGATTTTTCTTCATCAACATTTCGGATCATACTCCATGATCCATCATCAAGATGATTAGAAGATAGAGAGAGACATGAAGAATAGATAGAAGACTTGGATAGAAAAGCATAGTCTTCTAACTTCATTACAAGCTTGATTCTCAACTTTTCTAGCTGCCTGGATTTGAAATGCAATTCCCTCCCATGAAGGGTGTCAATTAATAACATTTTGTTTCCCCATTCCATAATCATTAGCAATCAAATTTTTGGATAAAACTGTGTGCAATTTTTCTTCATCAACGTTTGAGATCATACTCTATGATCCATCATCGATGATTAGCAGATATAGAGAGACATCAAGAATAGATAACTGACTTGGATAGAAAAGCCAAGTCTGCTAACTTCTGTGCAAGCTTGATTCTCAAGATTTCTAGCTACCTAGATTTGAAATGCAATTCCCTCCCATGAAGGGTGTCAATTAATATCATTTTGTTTCCACAATCCATGATCATTAGTAATCAAGATTTCTGAATAAAAATATGTGTGATTTTTCTTCATCAATGTTTCGGATCAGACTCCATGATCCATCGTCAGGATGATTAGCAGATAGAGAGAGATATGAAGAATAGATAGCAGACTTGGATGGAAAAGCCAAGTCTGCTAACTTCTTTGCAAGTTTGATTCTTAAGTTTTCTAGCTGCCTAGATTTGAAATGCAATTCCCTCCCATTAAGGTTGTCAATTAATAACATTTTGTTTCCATAGTCCATGATCATTAGTAATCAAGATTTTTGGATAAAACTGTGGGCGATTTTTCTTCATCAACGTTTCAAATCATATTGCATGATCCATCATCAGGATGATTAGTAGATAGAGAGAGACACGAAGAATAGATAGCAGACTTGGATAGAAAATCCAAGTCTGCTAACTTCTTTGCAAGCTTGATTCTCAAGTTTTCTAGCTACCTAGATTTGAAATGCAATTCCCTCCCATGAAGGGTGTCAATTAATAACATTTTGTTTCCATAGTCCATGATCATTAGTAATCAAGATTTCTGGATAAAACTGTATGCAATTTTTCTTCATCAACATTTTGGATCATATTCCATGATCCATCATCAGGATGATTAGCAGATAGAGAGAGACATGAAGAATAGATAGAAGACTTGGATAGAAAATCCAAGTCTGCTAACTTCTTTGCAAGCTTGATTCTCAAGTTTTCTATCTGCCTAGATTTTAAATGCAATTCCCTCCCATATAGAGACATTCAAATTAAAAATGAGGGGCTACGAAGGGAAGAGGATATAAAATGGTGTAGAATAAAGGAAAATTGAATGGAATACAAACGACAAAGGAAAAAGGATGGGTGGTGGTCATATCATGGCCAACCACATGATTACGGTTGGTATCAAAATGTCATTTCTAATATTATTTCTAAAATTACAAGCACTGGGGACACTGGCATACCCATTTTTGCTAAATTTTTCTTTAATACAGTGGGAATGGCTCCAGGCACTCATAAAAAAGGAAACATATTAAGTGGAAATTATAATTCACCTGACCAGTCAAATTGTTAAGATGTCAAAGCTTAGATCTCGAGAAAAAAATTTCAAAAGTACTTAGCTTTTTTAGTCAAATCTATAAAAGATATTTCTTTTTCCATTTAAAGTTGTTTGTATTGGTTGTAATCTTTCACAAGGAGTCCCCAAGAATCTTACTTTTTCTGAGAGCTCATCCCATGTCCCTAGCGTCTGAAAAAAAAACATAAACAAATTAGTGTGCTATTGATATTTTTGAGCATTAATTTAAAATGGGTGTTTTTATAAATTTAGTAGTCTAGTTTAAGTTTAACATTTTAAGTTCTTAAATTTATAGAAGTTTGTGGTCTCATGAATTTTAATATTTTGTATATTCAATTTAATAGAATATATAAATATATATAAAAAAATTTAATTGGTAGGAATACAAAAAGTTTCATATGATTGACAAATGGCAAAAAAAATGTAAGATGGTAGGGCAATTTCTAGCCCCACCTCAATTGAGCCCGCTTAAATTTTGGAACTAAAAGGTAGGAGCTATTATTGGTGAGGAAAAGGTTCTATGTAAATTTGTAGCATTTTTTTTGCTTCATGGGACTCCCAACTCCTTCAAAATAGATAGTGAAGGCTCCCCATAGGACCTTACCCTAAGTGTGTTTTCTGCTTAAATTTGAGCAATTGAAGTGTTCCCATACAAAATTTTAATTATGAGAAAATGATAATTTAAAATCTTTCCTTATTTTAATGGAGTTGTTGAGGAATTCAAAATAAGTTGTGGAAAAAAGGAGTGGCTAAAAATAAGCAACAACTGCATATTGTCAAAAATGTCATGTGGCTTTACAATTACTTTTCCCTCTTTTTTCACATTTGCCTCCAATTCTTTTCCCAAATTTTAACTACACAAATTATTATTAATCCTATCGATCACTGTTTATAGAAACTTTAAATATTCATGGGACCACTAGCTTCACAAACAATTCCTATATGAATTGAGCAACTAGCCAAGATAGACTAAGCAACTACATGGGGACCTACCCTTAGTGCACATGTGATTCATCAATTACATGATGGTTAAGATATATAAAGAAGTTGAAATCACTTCCTCAAAATGAGCATCATCTAGAATATGTGGATGCAAAGGTTCATCATAAATGTATGTGTGAAGTATTGTAGTAAAGTTGTTTGAGTAAAGGTTGTAAACTTAATAGTAATTAATGTTATGAAAACATATATTTATTGATTTTAAAATTTATTTTATTTTATATTAAGAAGTTATAAATAAAATCAATAGTTAAGTAGAGTTATATTAATAAAAAAATTAATAAAGGAGATCTATTAATAGTCTCATTCCTTTTAATTTAGAAGTTTTTGAATGGAATTTTTTTTATATAAATTTGTGGTGGTATATATAAGATTTTATGCATTTAATTTTCACAGATATATATTATTTAAAAAAAATAAAATTATAAGTGAATTTGGTCAAAGGGGGCGATTCTCATAAAAAATTTTATGAAAAAATAAAAATTGTTAACTACTTTAGAGGAGGGCTATCTAAAAACATCCACTAAGGATATAAATATTGCATATATTATTTGATTGCATACCATAAAGGATTATAAACTTCTATCTATGGACTATATACTAAGATTAGTGATTAACAAAATGAACATTATTATTTACAAATTCATGCCTATAGAGCCTCCACTACATCGTCATTATCACAATAATCAAAGCGTTTGAAAGTGAAAGAAAAGGAACAATCCACTATTTTCCTAGGATAGATTATTGTAATAGCCTTCAGGAACTCTACTCCCCATTTAGCCTTGTTTTCTTGGACCTTGCAATTTTAACCCATAAGAAAAATAATAAAAGGGGTATAAGGAACCACTATATGGCTTGAAAATATCAAGCCAAGTACCATTTTTGGTTAAGAAACCCAAACCCAAAACAACAACATCCAAAAAAAAATTTGGTCCTCCAAACCACTTTGGTTTAATTAGAGACTACCATAACCCAGATGTTGTCCTTCACTTTTCCCATTTCTAAAAAAATTGAACAAATATAGATAAATATTCATCTTTATCCTATAACCGTGAAAATTGGATAAGAAACCAGATCTCCCAATACCACAGTAATGGTATGTTGCACAATTGAGGATTTTATTTGGAAAAACTTCATTAACTTGCAAAAAGATATTTTACTTAAAAGTGCTATATGTCATTTCATTGTTGTGAGGCAATTTGTGGTATAGATGAATTTACAACTTTGAACATGGGAGGTTTTTCAATGAATAAAATCTCCTAAACTTATATTCAAGTTGGACATCCTTAATGATCACTGAACATAAGCTAATGGTACTATGCCTATAACAAAAATTTATCAATTTTTTTGTCTACCCTACTTTGCACATGTAAGCTTGGCTAGCAAATATAAGGATACCTCTCACCAAAGAATTGAAGAGTTGGAAAAAAACATGTTTCATAATTACTATAGTCATGTTGGCAATCATGTTAGATCCCCTATTTACTTACCAAAATACATGATTAATTTGAACTCTTGAAATAATTTAATAAGACTACAACATAAGGTGAGCATGTTATCTATTTTTCAATTTATGTTTGAGTGTCTCATGATGGCATTCACTACCACTTGGGAATCACCTTCAATATGTATTTTTTGGAGGTCAAATTTCTTGCAATTTTGAGACGCGAGTAATAATGCTTGGGCTTTGGATTCATTATTTTTAACCACTAATCATATCATGTCACCAAAGTGATTCCTTATTATTATACCAACCCTTGATGGACTTGGGTTTCCCTTAGCTATATTTTCATTTTTATTATGCCTATTCTCATCAAGCAACATCCACTTTATATCTCTTCTTGGAATGTCCACTAGATTAACCCAAACTATCCACTAAATAGAGAGGACCATCAAATCTAGCCATGCATTTTGAATTTTTTTTACCCAAGATATAAATGAGCTCTTTCTAAGTGATTGATTCATAATAACATTACTTAGTACTTGCATAATATAGTTCTCCCAACTTTGGAGAGGAAGTCCTCAATAGGCATTTCTTCATTTTAGAATGTTATTCTATTCCTTTCCTTCCATAATTCCCAAATCCTAAATGAGGGATAGAAAATCCAAATTTTGGAGAAACAAACCTTCTTGTGAATGCTCTTCTAGGCCATAATAATGAAATTGATATATTATGGGAAGGGCATCAACCAATTGAGCTTGTTTGCAACTTTCTTCTAGCAAATTTATACATATTCATAGCTTAAAACTAGATGATCAATTGTTTCCTCACTATTTTTCCACAAATAATATTTGGATGGGCCATGGAAGGAAATTTTATTTAATCTCTTATGTAAAGTAGATACTAGCCTTAAGGATCCACTATTTCTTCCAACTTAAATGGGAGGGTCAATCCCCCATTACTATGGTTGCCTCCTTACTAGTCTAATAACCAATTTTAACCTTATAACTATCATACTTAACCGCACACCACCTAATGATATATTTCTCATCAAACAAAAATAATTTCCTTCCAACCAGCATTGACCTAAGATAATCTTTCTAAGATTTCAATAATTAAAAACCTAAAAATATTACTAGACCCAAACATGTACCACATCTTTCTTAGTTAAAGACATATAATATTTGACCCTTATCCCCTTGTTATTTACTGAGGTTTCCTTAGCTTCTAAGAGGTTTGGGAAATCCATGAACATATGATAGCTATTCCAAGAAACATCTAAAAAGAGGACTTGTCACTCATATTTAACTCCCCAAGTTATTACTCTTAACAAACAGGTTTTTTTAGGAAATTAGGAAATTTCATATAGAAAAGCCACTCAAGAGGTTGGTAGTTGTGATAATTCTCTATGGATCAATTATATCTAAATACATTTTTAATAACATTCTAACCCATTTCAACCAAGGATTTGTGAAGATGTTGCAAATAAAAATTTCTCCCAAAGCTATATAAAGGATAGCCTAGTTTCAAAGATCCACTACTCAAATTATTTTGGGCTACAAATTTAATTCCATGATATCAATATGAATTTCATTCCATTATAGTTATCTTTATAGAAAAACTCCCTCAGTCTCTAATTAAAAATGTTATTAGTTTTCTTTCGCATACTTAGACATGAAATATAATCAATAGGAATAGCTAAAATAACTACCTTTACAATTAAAATAAAATTTTCCATTGAGAGTCATTTTCATTTTCAAGAAGAAGTCTTAGCACAACACTTGGTTATGAGAGGTTCCTATAGAAGAAATTTTCTTACCCTAAAGAAGAATGGGATTCCAGGATACTTACTTGGAAGAGAGCTTTATTTATATCCTAGAAGTTGTGTAATTTCTTTTTTTTTTTTCAAGTTTTGAAGAATAAAAATTCATATTTCATTAATTTCACTTGTTGACCTAATTCATGGAAATGGAAATTTGATTTATTTTTCATTATTATAGTGTCTCTTTTATTTGCAACCTCAAACAAAGAGGATGTCACCTACATATTGATGATGAGAGACTAGGTCCACCATAGGGGAAATTTTGGTACTCTTCCACCTTCCCATAATGACCACTTTATAGATGGATCTTCCAAAGGAATCTACCATGATTGTGAAGATAAATGGGGAAAAATGGTCACCTTGTATTAGGTTTGTTGAAAAGGATGAGAAGAACTATGGGATACCATTAATGAGAAGTAAAATTCTTGGAGAAGATATGTAACTTTATACCCATTTTATCACTCCTTACAAAACCCAAAACTTTCCACTATATTGAGAAGGAATTTTCTATTCACTAAATCATAGGCATTTTTTATATCAATTTTGATAACCATTCTCTCAACAAGGCTCTTTCTAATTAAATGAATTATTTTATGAGAAACAATGATCCCATTAGAGATTGATCTTTTTGAGGTAAATTAACTTCTCTCTTTAGGAATGATGTCTAGTAGCAACACCTTCATTTTTCTTTTCAAATCCTTAGAAATGATGTTATAAAATAAATTGTATTAAGATATTAGGTGAAAGTCATCAATGGAACCCATAAAATTATTATTTGGTATTAGTTTAATGAATATATTATTTATTTATTTTAGCATTGTTCCCTTTTATCTACATTGCCCAACTACAAGATTCACTAGAATATTTTTAATAATCATCTAAAAGTGATAATAAAAACCCAAGGGGAAAACATATGGGCTAGGAGCCTTATCAAGGTTCACTAGAAAGCTTACAAGTTTTATCTCATATTCCATGAATTCTTGTTTCAAAAAGTCATTTTGAGTTATTAATATCAAGAAAGGGATATTTCTCAATAGAGATTCTTTAATGAGAACGTTTGGAGGATAACACTCATTAAGAATTTCCTAGAAATACTCTAGTGCAACATCATGAACATACTTAATACTTACAACCATGAGATTGTATTTATTTTTTATTTGAGTTATTATGATGTGGTTTCTCTTTATCTTTGTTGAGTTGAAGAAGAATTTGGAATTTTTATCCCTATATTTCAACCAACATTCCTTGGATTTCTATCAGGTGCATAAGATCTGCTCCCTAGATAAAAGTTCCATATATTTCTCTCTTAATAATTTTTCTTTTAAGAGTAATTATTTATCCATTCCATCTTTGATCACTATTTCATTGAGTTGACTAGTTCCTCTCCCACTATCAATTTTTCTTCAAAAAATTATTTGGTGTGGGTTCTATTCTAATGTTTTAACTATTATTTAAAGTAGTCTAATTTTCTTAAAAATTGAAAGATTTTGGAGCCTCTTTCATTTGGATTTGTGGACCACCATCCAAATATCTTATTGGTGAAGTCTTGATCATACAACCACATATTTTCAAAACTGAAGGGAAATCAAGGAGGAGAAGATTTGGGGAAAATTCCTAAGGTGCAATAGAAATTTATTAGAGCCTTTAATAGGGAGGATTTGACATACTTGAAGGAATGGAGTAGGGGACTAATTTTTTAATATAAAGAATAAATCCTACCTTTTTCACAATATTTATGAAACCTAGTATTTTGTTAACCCAAGTGAAGCTCATGTTCTTCATCATAATATCCTATCTCGATAGATAATTTCAACAAATTACTAAAAATCCCACTAAGTTTGTTTTAGTTTGGAGATTCCCCAATTTTATAAGAGTTTTCCAAGGTAGCATTGACGTCACCACCCAATACTATAAATTCATTATTCATTTTTTGTAGAAGGTTAGACAACTACTTTCATACCTCTTTGTTTTGTTAAATATCTATGAGGCCATATAGATTGAACAAAGTGAAATTGAGGTTCATAGGTAGATTTTTTATTTTACATACCAGCCAAAAGTGATTATCTTTAATAGAGCATATAGAATAGAGGTTAGAATTCCAAATAATTTTCAAACTACTAGAGACACCTCTAGCATCAATGAAGAAAACCTTTTTGGCTCTCTACTTTTCCATTAATGCCTTCATCTCCATGGATTCAATTTTTATTTATGAATAATAGTTATATTGGGCTTTGACATAACCAATAGGAACTTCATGAAGTTTTTTTTATTGGGGGAACTAATGCCCCTAATATTCCACATACGAGCTTCATGGATCTAAGGGAAGGGGGTTACCTTCCTTGAGCTTAGCTTCATTTTGAACCTTGTTGGTATTTCTTCCCTAAAGACTATTTTCACCAGATCTAGACTTTTTAAATTTGATTCAATTTGAGTCAAGGTTCCTTCTTCAAGAACATATAGTTCATCTTTAGATTATAAATAATTTCCTAGATCCACCTTTGTGTTTGTATTGGCCATTATATTTACCAAATTGATATTCTCCTCTTATTAATTATTATTGATACCAAAATCTTCTAAAGACTTTTAGAAGGTGGAGGGACACATAGAGGGTTATGTAATAGTTTGGAACCTAAAGAAATAATATTCCATAAGAGAGATCTATTGCTTTAATAGATGAGAGGCCCTACTTTTCTTCTATGTATCCCTTGGAGAAGATCCTATAGCATCCCTATCCTTTGACACATGATCACAAATCTTTTAAACTTCTCTAACTAATGTATTATCTAGCATCTTCATTACCTTAGAGATGAAAATCTACTCCTCCTCATGCATGTCCATGATCAATGATTTATTTTCCTTTCATCTAGATTTTGTATGAGTATGACCATTAAGGTGACATATTATAGATTTATTTGGTGAAATTTTTACCTCCATCCTTTTCCTCCAAATCCTAGATTTTAATATAATTTATATGTATCTTGAGGGTGGAAATTTAGGGTTATGGAAACACATATCTGTTCATACATATCAAAATTCCCATATTTAATTTAATGATGGTCATCTATGTATTATGAAGTTTCCAATACTTTTCCAAAATAATTTTAATATGCCTACAACATAGTACTTAGTGGGTAGATTATATCTATCCTAATCCTCATCAAAATACTAGACATATTATGAGTGATGGGATTAAAGTTTAGGGCCCATTATTCAACAAAGAAGCTGAGTTTGTCCATCATAAATGGGTCTAGATTAAGAATTTCTAGCTTCTCTTACCTAAAGGGGAATTCAACTAGAAGGAAATCTCTAGGTAAAAAATTTATTCTAATTTTATTTCCCTATTACTCTCTACACTAGTTTTTGATCTTTTCTTTTGGTCCAATCCCCAACCCATTTGATGAAAATGGACAGTAAAAACATAAATGAGCCATAGAGAGTTTAATCGATCAAGAAAAATTAGGGAAAAATGATATGCAACTTACCATGGGTTTGAGTTCTATTTGAGTCACATCTACTCTAATAGCTATAGATGATGGGTTTAGAAATCAAATTTTCTTTGGTCTATTATTTCTTTGTAGTGGGAGCTAGTAATTTTCTAACTTTTTGAACTATAAGAATGATGCCAAATCCTTCCTCTACCTCCTAGGTGTGAAGATTTAAAAAAAAATGACCATTGAATTAGCCTCCCAAGCCTCTTTATTTATTTTTTATTCCATCTATCCCTCAAATTCTAATCATATCCGAATTGTAAAATTCTAGAGTGGGGAGCCATCAATGTTGAACAAATAATCTAGATCTCCTTTCTACCTTCACACAAATTCTACCAACTATCCCTTAGTGAATTTTGATGATGGGACATTTTTAAAACACTTCCCTAATTTATTTGTTACTCCCTCTAATTTTATGAAAATATTAAATTATGAATTATTTAATTAAATATTATACATAATGAGTTCCTTTTTGTTATAGTATATTAGACTCCTCTAAGGTTTTAGTTGAGATATTTACTTACATTATTTGTTTAAGGACTTCAATTATTCTTATATTCTTTTCTAAATTTTATAATATAATAAGAAGATTTGTATATATTTTAAATATTTAAAATAATTTATGAATATATAAAAAAGTATAATTGAAGCTAGATACTAAAAATAAATTTCTATAAATATATTAATAATAAGAAGTATAAATATATTTTATTTTACCTCTATTATTAAAATTTGAAATTCTATTTTTTATTAAATTTTTCATCCATTCAAATCATGAATGAACAAATTAATAATACTTCATATTTTTCAAAACAATCACCTCCACACTTTACGCCACATTTATTATAGCTTGTCAAAAAATTTAAAGAAAAAAGAAAGTGTATATAAAGCAATCAATACAACTTCGTTGCACTACCCACTATGAATGTATGATCTAATAGAGAAGGAATAATTGACTATCTTGATAATTTATTGAGTTGATTGATGAGCTATGAGAGGGAAATTGTATTGAAGAAGTTGTGAACGTCATAATAAAATATCAATGAATGTAGATGGTAATATTTTTTTAAAATAAATTAAATTTGTGTAATTATACTTGATTAACAACCCAAATTCAATCCCCCATTATTAAATTTTGGTCTAAAATTAGCTAGTCATTGATTTACATTTTAAAAATACATAAATTTTTAAAAGAAATTAATTTATTGAAATCAATATAAGCATTTCTTAAATAAATTATTCTTCATTATTTTTCATAGGTTGAATTCTATTTATAATGGTCATATGTAGTTATGGAATGCCTCTTATATCACCTTCTTTAGTGGTGCATCAATTTTCTCTAAATTAAGTAAGTTCAAAGTTTAAAATTGAAACTTAGACTTACTGCTACTCATTACTAGGCATTTGGATTTTGTTTAAAAATGCATTGGTTTTATTTTTTTAGGAATCGTGTCAATAAACTCAATCAAACTAATTGATTGATCTATTGCTAGGTTTTATTTAGATTTCAACTCATCTAATGTTGTTGCACTATATCATTTTATTTACTCAATCAAACTAATGGATTGATCTATTGCTAGATTTTATTTAGACGTCAACTCATCTAATGTTGTTGCACTATATCATTTTATTTGTATAGGCATGTAATGACATCATGCTTAGAATCAGTTGGTTTGATTTCAAAACCTATATGATTGTGAATGCCATAAATAAAGATCAAATATATGTATTCTTAAAAATGTCAAGTGATCTATTTAGATGAGAAGAAGTTTTTTTCTTGGTTAGGTGATATTTTATTTACTTGGATGATATTTTGAAAATATATGGATAAACTAATATATTGTAATTCACCTCAATCAAGTATTGAATGGCTCAAGAATGCATCATATTGAATTTACAAGAAAACAAATATAATTATAACCTCAATTGAATTTATAGCAGTTATTTTTATAGAGTATTATTTTAAAATAGAATAAAATTAAGAAATTATCTATTAATGTGAGAAGTTTGTATATAATAAAATAACTCATCACCCTAGATATAATATTCCCCATTAAATTGTGAATTTACTTAATTTTAACAAAAAGTTGTCACCGACCAAAAAAATAGTAATAATTAAAATTATGATTTTATTTCTTACATTTTCTTCTTTAGCAAAAACTTGCTTTGATTTTCTTTATTTTTAGTTAATATAAATGAATAAAAAATAAAAATTAAATAAACATATGATTGCACTATTGGTATTTTAAAATTATTGGAAAGAAAATCTTCTAGATCTTTCTATAATTTATCAACTCTTTTGAACATCTCTACTATTAAATATTTTTATTTTTAGTAAGTATAACTGTAGTACCCCTCCATTCTCACCTGGGATGTGTAGGTAGTCTGGCTAAGGAATCAGAAGAAGAAGATGGGACAAGAGCTTCTAATGGTATTTTTGAGAGTATGATATTATATTATGATTGCATTTAATTGGTGATGCTTTAATATAGATGCAGTATTAGGTGGTGATGTAGTGAGTTAGTAATTGTTCACGATGATATGAGGTGATTTGTATATCTTAGTGAGGTTCTTTTATATTCAATGTTGTAGTTGCTAATGTGGTTATGGTGAGGGGATGGCGTAGCATCACTCGTTCACGAGTGCCTTGCTACACTATGATTCCTTCTCACGAGGTGCTTGTATTTAAATAGATATGTTGTGCACAACATTGTTTGTATGCAGGATTGCAGGTACATAGTCTCGATTCCACCTGCTTCAGCAGGACAGGGCGAGCACCTATAACCCAATGGTATAATGTTGAAATAGAGGTGGTAATGAAGTCATTCCGTCCCATGATGTCAAACCATCTTGTTTGAATGGGTTTGTGCATTCTTGTAGTTGTCGTTCTTTGTGGTTCATGTTTGTGTCTTGTCGTATTTTATTAATGTTGGTATTTTATAAGTTGTGATTTATTTGATTTAAATGAAGGTAATATTATGTACTATAATGTTAGATTAAATTGTATTTAAGTATTTAAATATTTTATTTATTTAAAAAAAAAGTCATGAGTTTATTAAATGATAATTAAAATATTAAATTGTGTTTTATTATTATAATTAATTATCTTGTTGAGGATAATTGTTAGAATAAATTATTTAAATTAATTAGATAATGTGTTGTGCAAGTAAAGTTGTAAAAACAGAAATTAAAACAAAATAAATAAATAAATAAATAAATAAAAGAATGAAAAAAGTCGTGAGAACGAATGAGAACTCAGATCTGACTAAAAAGCTTGTTTTTAAAAATATAATTTCTTTTATTTATGATTTTTAGAGCTTTTGGAAGAAAAGGGGGGGAAGGAAAAGAAAACTTGGTTTGCAAGTTCATTTTGTTAAAATAAGGTTTTGGGGTGTCCTGAAGATGATCGACATTTATCCATGTCTTTGCATCAACCCTAAGTCTCCATGCTTGCTCGAGCTGGGTGAATCTATCAACCCAATACACGTTTAGAGTGTCGGATAAACACAACTTGAAATGGAGGTACTCTGTGAACAGGTTAGTCTTCTTATTTTCTATTGCTTTAGTCTTTATGAATCTGTTTCTCAAGGGACTGTTTGATTGATTTGCATATAAGTAATTACCATCTATTGTGCTCCTAGACTTAGCCTTGATATGTCTGCTGTGATCTTAAACCTCTTCTAGAAAGGCCTTGAATGATGCATTGCTAGAGGAATTTTTTGGAGCAATCTGTAAACATCAATAAATTGAACCATGATTTTTTCCTTCGAATTTAGCTTAAATCCTTGGGTTACCCGGATTGCCATAATCTCCAACAGTATCTAATACTTTTCTTTTTTTTCTGTATTTGCAATTATTCATGTGTTCCCTCTCCTTCCTATTGAGCTATTCAATCTATTTACTACCTTTCATAGCGTGTAAGGAGGACATCTATTGCGGATAAATTTATAGCTTCAGGAATTCTTCCTCCTCTTTTTAGGATCTTTTATTTTTCCTCATTGTTCCAACTTCTCGTAGTAGTTCACATTATACATTCAATAATAAGGGACATCGAACTGCATACTTTTAGCGTTGAACTTCATGCATGTGCCTCAACAACCTTACCATTCTTGGTCTTGCGTCAATCGGCAAATCACGCTCCTTCTAGTCGCCTCTATACAGATGTTAAGAGAGAAACATAAGTCACAATATTCGCTGGAAATACTCAGCGTATATTCACATGAGTTCCCCAGATAACCAACGCGTCATGATGATCAACCATACGTACCTAATGGTCAATTTTTTATGTAATGAAATAAGGTTACTGGCTTGTGAAGGAATCACAACCCTTGTCCTCTTCTCCTGCGTGGTTGTGTGTGCCCTAATCGCTGCAAAGCTTTCAATGGATGGTGTATATCGAATGCTTCATTAATTTATAGTATTCAAGAGCCTTGGTAAAATTCAATTTATGCATACCCTACAACCTTCATCCTCTCAGTCCGCATGTTTCCTGCGTGCCCCCTTATAGTGCAAGTCTTGAATCTTAAAATACCCTGCATTTTCTATCCTATGGCAACCAATGGTGGTATTTCCTTTTTATTACTTTCTGTTAGCTTCTTTAGACTTGGCGCCGGTCTCTGTAATGGCTCACAGACCGAGCTACCCAATCTGGCCGAGCGCCCTTCTTTCTTTGTGGTATGGACTCTGGAGGGTGCGTTTTATATTTGTTTCTCTTATAGACTTCGGTAGTTACTTGGGTGAACCCGTTAGTATTTCCTTGTCTTCAACTGATGTTGATTCCCTCTATGAATCTAGATTTCATAATCAGATATTATTCGCATTTCCATTATGAAATCGGATCTTTTCTTGGGTAGGTCGTTTGACGGTAGGGGCTTCAGCCTGTAAGAAGCTTATGTGCCGGGTGAGAGGATACGTTCTATAGGTTAATTCAATGAACTCATATTTATATCTATATGTATATAGGTTTAGGTGTTTTGTTAGATGTGTGGGCTCTCCAGAGTATTTGGTTCGCTGTCAAAGGCAACAGACTACTATGCGGTGATCATATTTTTATATACCGGTTTCAACCAGCAGAGTATTTCGAATTAAATTTACTCAAATGTATAATTAGATGTATATATATATACCTCATTATTTTTATAAAAATAAACTATAAATGATTTGTATGAAAGTGTATTAAATAAGTAATTACAAATCTGTTTATGTAACATCTTAAATGAACCTCCTCTTAAGTGAAAAGATAGGGCGTAATCCATTATTTAAAAGTTCTTTGGATTTATCTCTTTGGCATATGCTATTTTGGTAAGATATTTTATAAATTTGATAATATGTTATATATGCATAAATTTTGAATATGTGTTTTATTTATATGTATATTATATATATATAGAAGATTTGATATATTGTGATTATGGTTTTATTATGATAGTTTTAAGAAATTTGCAATATATAGTGTAATTGTAAAAAGTGGAGATAAATTGGTTGCTTGTAATTAAATCAAATTTTCTCGAGTGTTGATTCTTTTGATGTTTAATTTGTGAAATTAAGTGAACTTTGTTTAGAAAGCAACGTAATAAATTGTGTTGGATTATTGTTGAATTTTATATCAACATGGAGCAAATTTGGAGATTGTTATTTAAATTTTTCGTTCTAGCTTTATTGTGTTGACTTTTAAATCGATGTGGAAAAACCTGTTGTCAATTTGTGAAACTTTATTCCAGAGGCTTGTTTAATTTTAATGTTCTCCTCGTCTTAGCCATACTTTTGGAATTGAAACTTTTTGGTTTAATGCTTGGAAGAGTTGAACGATTTTATTAAGACCTTTGGTTATGAGTTTTCGCAAGAGAGTTAATGCCTCACATTTTCCCATTTTGAGTATTATGCTTCATTTGTTTTAGTTCAACCCTTTCCTAGATTTGTTTTATATTAGGGGTCTAAGGGAGAGTGGTTTTTTCATAGGGGCCGACACCTCAGTTGGAGGAAGGGCCAGGAGATCCCATGAGAGCAATGCGATGACACTCTCCACTAGACACCCTTGTGCTTTCTTGTAGTTTCCTCTGGATATTGTAATCTTTATGTTGTTTCTAATTCTTATGAATTTGGTTTATGATTGTTATTTAGTTGTTTAATTGTTAATGCTTGGTTTATTTGTGATGTGTTTCATAGCTTTATCTCGACATGTTTGGTTTGTGAATGTTGTAGGTTATTTCAGTGTATGCCTTGAGTTGTGTTTGTATTGTACTATGATTGTTCGTGAGTCGGTTTGACATTCATGGTCGGGTTCTCTTCCTTGTCACCTCTAAGCACGAGGGGTGAGTTACTTGTAATTCACATGGTTGGGTGGAACGTGCTCCACACCCATTGGTTTCCCCATCAGCATCCTATCCTCTCAGCATTTATGCAAGTGAATTTTTACCAGTGTTCCTTTGTAATTCAGATTTCATTGTATTTATATTATCCCATACATTGGGAAATTCGATGTAATTATTAATCAAGAGCTTGTAATGTAATATTAAAATGATGATGTAATAGTTAGGATCAATTGTAACTTGTTAAAAGAGATTCATTATGATGGTATTATGTGATGTCTTAATATTCTCGCTCTTGGTTATTGGATGTATTCTTATTCATGGTTTATAATATTAATAGTTATGTTGTTATCTTTTTCTTTCGTTGTTAGTTGTTTGTGAAGTAACCTCGCGTGCCCCAGAGAGCTAAGCGTAATAGTACAATGTAATGTGTTATGTGATTATGGTTAATGTTTCTTGCATGTTTAATTGTATTGCTTAAAAAAAAAATATAGTTGTTATGTGTGTGTTCTCTGGGGTTTGCACGACGGGCGTTACAATAACATTAAAAATAAAATAGAAGTCTAAGGTAATAAATAAGAAATATAGTATTATTAAAGTTCAAGTAAAAGGGGATTTTTTAATTTGCTATTAGGTTAAAAGTAAGTTCCAAATTGATATAAAAAAATATTAAAGATAATTTTCTTTTAGGAATTTAGAACATGCAAAAAATAACATTTATATTATAAAAATAAATAAAAATTAACATATGTTTCTATAAAAAAATATTAAAAGATAATATATATTAAAAATTAGAATAATATATTGATGATATGCATCATAAATTAGAATAATATATTTTATTTCATTATAATAAATTTCTATAATTTAGAAAATAAAATGATATGATCTATAATAAGTTTTAGAATTATGAAATATAGTTTAAAATTAAAAAAATTCAATAAACCATCAAATTCTATGCCTAATTCTACTTCATCTTACTTAAAGCCCACCCCCTAATGGTAACAACATGGGAAAATGGCCTACGCATTTCATATTGCTCTTGATCTACACTTTCATTTACTTAAATCAACTAATTCTACAAATTAAGTGGAGGCTCCATGTTAATTATACATTTACTTCAATATACACAAAGAATTTGGTAGTGCTATGAATCATTTCTAATCCTACATACTTGTTTATCCCATGGAGCGTGAAAAAGGCGCTAATTATAACAACAAAAACTCAATGAGAGATTTGATGAATTTGGGCTTCTTCAATTCTTTCTAGAACTCACATAGGACATGGTGTAATTAACACTAGTTTTAAAAATAAAGTGGAATTTAGATTGATTAGCAAGAAAATTAATTTGATCATGGCAAGCAAAAATAGAAATTTTAAAATTAGTGGTTAGTGTGGGTTTCATCATCATAACATGTACATACGAATAATATAATATTATATACAGGTATGATGTCTTATTAATATTTGGTTTTATGTTTTTTATATTTTAATGTAATTATTAAATTATTATAATATTTTTCTTAATACTATTTAAATGTTTTAGTAACTTGTAAATATATCAAACAAATATTCAACATACTATTACACATGTTGAGAGGTCAACTATTAGAAATATATCAGTAATAAAAATATAATATGTTATATTTTATACATTTTTAGAAGTTATCTACTTCTTAAATGTTCTCAAATGTTAGATGGTTTAAATTAAAATTTTTAACTATTTTAAATATATGTATGGTACCATGAATGACATAATCTTGAGATAAATGTAATTTTTTTTTTTTTAAATGAATTTGGATTTTGTTTAGGAGAAGAAACAAATTATACTCTTTACTTTTGATGTGTAAACTTGGAAAATTTTGTCTTCCTATTCATAAAGAGAACATGCCCAAAATGGAATAAAATTTGCTAGATATAACTTATGAAATATGAAACTCTAGCAACAAGCATTAAAGAAAAAATATGTCATAAAATATTGCATTCTTATTGATATTCAAATGTCTGATAAAATTTTTCTATCTATTTTTCTATGATGGATGTTCACAGTATTTCTAAATCTTCCTTTTAGGATAGCTAGTGAGGATGGCAGTAAAGCTTTTGGAAATTGGATTTACACCTACCTATTGTATTTGATTAAATATTCCAATAACCTTTTGAACATAGATTAATTTTTCTCATATCATTTAATCATTGTAGTCTATATCACATTAATTGGAAATATTTCTTTCAACACATATATGATTATGTAATAGCGATTCAAGGAATAAATTCACCCTTTGAACTTGGTTTCATATATATAGTTACTAGAGTTACTACAAAAAGAGTAATTTTAAGATTGCCATATAGATATTTGTTAAGGTTAAATAAAACATGTTACTTGACAATCTAAAGTTTCAAGACATACTAAATTAAGGTAATTAAATCATTATATCTAAAATAAATTATTTTTGCAATAGCTATTGAGCAAGTTTAATCATTTTTAATAGGTAAGGAACCTTAAGGTAAACAATCTCTTAACAAACTAAAATAAAACACAATTCATGAATTGTGAGAATAATTAGAAGATCAAAGTAATTCTTAGTGAAAATGTTGTAATATGAGAGCGATGTGCATATTCATCTCTAAAGAAAATAGAATTTTAATTTCTTATAAAACAAGTGATTGTCCATAATATTTTTGTGTCACTTTTATTCATGTCATGGTAGTTATTATTGAACCACTAGTTCAATATGCATTTATATTTGAAGAGAAATTTGAGGGATCTTACTCTATCTTTTCACCTATCCATAGTTATTCAATAGGAAATATGCATATGCTACAAGGAAATAAATCAAATAAATTTAAATTAATCAATTTATTAGTAGGGATGGAATAGAGAATCATCAATAGAAGACCATACATACAAGTTTTGAAATAATCCATTTTTCCCAACCATCATAGAATTATAAAGAAAATGATATAATTTTGAACAATCAAGAGGTGTATTCTTTGGTATTATAATTAGGAAATTAGGAAAAAGCTTGAAAAAAATTATGCATTACTCTATAAAAGAAATTATAGACAATGATTGCGATGGATTTTAATGTCCTGCACCAAATTTTCTATAAGACCTACTAAGTAGCATTTGATTTTTTAGAAGACTATTTATATGATTCTCTCCTTTTATAATAATCTCCAAAGAATTTTTATGGTTCTACATAACCCTTTTGGGTAATATACTTAGTGCATGAAATAAGAAATTTCCTACAAAGGGAAAATTATATGAAATGAGTAATAAATTGACTACTTATTACTAAAATTAGTTGTGAGCTACACATTTAACAAAAAATTAATCAATGTAAGATGTTATACAATTTTCCCAAGACATAGATAAGAAATCTAATTGTTAGGAAAACCCTGTCTCAAACTTGCAATTAGGAAATGTTACTATTTATAATAAGTTTACACATGGGGGAACTTGTTTGTATCCAACCAGCCATAGTCCCACCTTGGAAATGGAAGATAAAAAGGGCCAAGGCCATACTCCACAAGTAATAGAGTCACTAGGATTTTGAGGAAACAAGACAAGCAAGTGAGAACCATGATCTCCATGGCTATCTCACTCCAGGAAGAGTGGCTACATCCACACCCATGCCCTCCAAGGGAGGTGGAGTTTAAAGGGACTTAGTAAATAGTGCATGGGGCATTAGCCTAATGGTCCAGTAGCTTTTGGAAATGTGTAAATTCAAGTGCAACCTTGTTGTCTTGGAGTTGAATCTACATAATAACATTAGAGAAAATGATGAAATTAGTATACAAAGAATAATATTAATCAACAACACTACAAGAAAAAATAACAGCTACATTGTTATCTTTATAAATATTGAAGAGAATTTTCACCATGAAAAAATGCCAAATCTAGGTATACTTTTGTGGGTGGCAAGTCCAATCACCAAGTAAAATCATATGCCATGAGGAGGGGGAAAACCTAAAAGATCTAAAGAAATCATGAATCTAATGACAAGCTTCATTAGATTGAAAATAAAACTAAAATAGATGCTTAAGAAAGTCAAGTTTACCATGAAAAAGATAATTAGAATTGGAAAAGGCCATGTGAGTGAGACAAATCACTAAAGAAAGGCCTTGGTACAATAAGCTTCAAGAAAAGTGAGTTAACTTGGGCTCCAACATTGTAGACCAAATGCCCTGAAATATTTTTCCCACATCTTGTTAGAGGATTGTAGCTACCAACAAAGATTAAGTTGATCCATCATATGCAAGTGTGGAGAAAAATAAGAAAAAATGGCCTTTAATTCTAAAAGGGAATTTATAGAAACCAATTCTAGTATTTCCACCAAGGTTTGAGGCATTGCACACCAATCTTGTGACACAGATATGAAGGAATGACATCAATAACTATTTGGAAAGTGGGTAAGTGAGTGGAAATGGTATACAAAAAGTGAGGCAAAAGTGACCACTAATCTCTAAAATTAGTTAAACGTAAACTTGGATGAGCAATTTGAGATATATGCACTCAAAATTTCAAGATACTACAACATGAATTGTAGTAATTTAAAACTAGTTTGTAAACTACAACTTTTTTAAAAATAGTTAAGGTTAAGAGAATGAAATGTTGTGTGCGTACAAAAGAGTTCATATTTTTCTCACTAAAATATAACATAGTGTTTAGTGTGTGCCTTTGATGAAGTATGAACACACACACCCCATAAACACAAAAATCTTCCTTGAATACAAAATAAACATGAAGTATTCATTCACACATTGCTGCAATAATATTAAAAAAAAAAAAACCAAATTTCTTCTTGCAACCAAAATCCCAATTCTATTACAAATTATTTCTCAAACTTTACATCAATCCTTGAGGGATTCAAGGTTTGCAACATGCCCCAAATGGACTCACTAATAATCAGATAAATAACAACTACAACAGCAAATTAAATCTACCCATACATTCTTCAAAACCCTCTCCTAGAAATAATGCATAAACAAAGCATAGACAACCTCCAATCAACAATCCCTGATGATCAACCTCTGTTGTAGCTTCATTGCATGCCTTCAATTTACAATCTCTCAATCTGAAAAACCCTTACAAATCTTTCAAAAATCAAATACAAAATCATTTGCAACAACAAATCCAATGGTTTGTAAAACCACTCCCTCCAACTCCTGTGACAACACAAATTCAACACAAATAATTATGCCCATTTGCACCAGCAACTTTTTGGAGTCTCAATGGCTGCACCACAACCATAAAACCTGCAATAAAATCATTCCCAAAACCATCCTTGGAGGTATTCCATTCCCTACTTGAGTCTTCCCTGCAAAGCTACAAAAAAAAAACTCCCTCCAACCTGTCCCCCCAAAAACTACCTTCAAATTCCTTTTTTATTGTTTTTTTAGAATTCTCTAGAATCTCAACTACAGCTCAGAAAATTAAATAATTTTAATTTTTTTTCTCTCCACCACATGTACCCATCTCCTGTAGTTGCAAAATTAGACCTCAAAATAATAATTAAAACTCATTTAAAATCCACTTACAACAACCCCCTCAAAAATAGGATTTTTCAACTTTCTTTCCCCCTCTCTTTGACTCTCAAGAAAAAGAAAAAAGACAAAAATTAGTTTTGTCATCCACTTCTCCAATCCCTAATTTTTAGGGGTAATGATTTTATGTCCCCACTCTTCATGCCTCTTCTTGAAATTTAAACAATTAAATTTAATTGTTTTAAAAATTACTTTTCTTATCTTAGGTGCCCACTCTCTCCATCCCTATTTTTTAGGGATTTTTGGAATCTCAAAAATAATATTTTAAATGAAATAGAAAGTCTCCAAAATCCCATGCCAAAATTTCTAATTTTGAATTTCAAACTCCAAATTATCTCCCACACTTTTTCTCTCTCTAGAAATGCAATATTTAAATAAAGACCAATTATTTAATAAAGTATTTTGGCCCCAACATTGCAATTTATTTACCTATTGCATAATTAAAACAAACCTTAAAAATTTAATACTTTCTTTTTGGTTGATGAGGATAGCCCTTTGACCATGGATGCTCCTGCATTAGACACTCGTAGTAGAAAAGAAATATTTCATGAGCTGCACTCAAAAATATTTATAGAACCTGTGCTTGTCTTGGATCCACCTCTCTTCTTTGTCCACTGTTATTTCTTTGTTCACCAATTTTTGCAACTTCACAACATTATCCTCTTTCATCTTTACTCCTCTACCCTCTATTGCTGGTTTAATTTCTCCCACTCTTTCCACCAGGTCTTCTTCATGAAATTTCTTCATTTCAATGCCTTCTGTAAAACAAAACATTGCTGAAATCTGATTTCTTTTACTCAAAATAGCATTAGTACCATTATCAAGAGACTCATTCTACTTTCTTCCTAACAAGGAATCATCCTCACAAATAAAAACATCTTCATGTACATTGTCCTCTAACAAAGATTTACCAAAAAAATTTGCATTTACCTTCACTTTACACTCCCCCAATTTAATTTCATCAAATTGATCTATTGCTGCAATAAAATCCTCTATTTCTACATTCTTATTGTCATCAAAGTAAACACCAAAATCTGATTTTACTTCGCTTTTACCTGAAGCCTTCATCTCACCTGAGATTAGCTCATCCCACTCTATTTCAATTGCTACCATTTGCATCAATAAACCACCTCCTTTACTTTCTTCTATGTCCTTCAAAGGACACTCTTCAGCGGTAGCTTCATCATAATCACATTCATCTTCACAAAAACATTTATCAAAAATAAATTTTACCTCTGTATCTTCCACTGCTGCAACTTTTTCTTCCCTTTCCATAATTTGATCCCATTCTCTTTCAATCTAAATGAGTAAATCATCCTTCTCAACTTCACAGTTGTTCTTTAAAGAACTCTCTTCCACTGTTGCAATCACTGTAGTCTCATCCTCCATGTCTTCCAATAGGCATCCCTCTTCAGGTTCATCAATCTCTTCATTCTCATACTCTCCTTCTTCCTCAGTGTTGCATGCATGACACTCTACTGCTTCTTTCTTTCCCGTAGTCAAAACATCATTAGAAAGATAAAATTTATCTTCAACTCTTCTCTCCTCTTGTTTCCTCCTTTCAATCTTCTTTCCTGCAGTCAAAACATCATTAGATAGATAAAACTTATCTTCAACTCTTCTCTCCTCTTGTTTCCTCCTTTCAATCTCATCCCTCAATTCATTTATTTGCTTTGTAACCTTATCATTTCTCTTTCTTTGAGTCTCCTTTTGATTACCTCTAGTTTGGGAATCCTTAGAATCCATCTAATGATAATGCCCTTTCTCCTTTCCATTTTCCAGGCTTCTCAAGCCTCAACAACACAACTTTTTCAAAATCCCTCAGGTTCTTCACATGTAAACTGCCTCACATTCGGCGATCTATTTACAAAAATCTTCACTCTTAGGTCACGGTGCATACTCTGCACTCTCAAGATCTTCTCTCAAGATCTTCCTGCTTCAACCCACACTCACAAGTCCTGCTCCAACTGCCTCACATTTGGCACTCTGCTACAGACTCAGGAACTCCTGCTCTGATACCACTGATGAAGTATGAACACACACACCCCATAAACACAAAACTCTTCCTTGAATACAAAATAAACATGAAGTATTCATTCACACATTGCTGCAATAATATTAAAAAAAAAAAACCAGATTTCTTCTTGCAACCAAAAGCCCAATTCTATTACAAATTATTTCTCAAACTTTACATCAATCCTTGAGGAATTCAAGGGCTTCAACAAGCCGCAAATGGACTCACTAATAATCAGAAAATTAGAAACAACAGCAGCAAATTAAATCTACCCATACATTCTTCAAAACCCTCTCCTACAAATAATGCATAAACAAAGCATAGACAACCTGCAATCAACAATCTCTGATGATCAACCTCTATTGTAGCTTCATTTCATGCCTTCAACCTACAATTTCTCAATCTAAAAACCCAATACAAATATTTTAAAAATCAAATACAAAATCATTTGCAACAACAAATCCAATGGTTTGTAAAACCACTCCTTCCAACTCCTGCAACACGGATTCAACACAAATAATTATGCCCATTTGCACCAACAACTTTTAGAGTCTCAATGGCTGCACCACAACCATAAAACTGCAATAAACTCATTCCAAAACCCCCTTGGAGGTATTCCATGCCCTACTCGAGTCTTCCTTGCAAAGCTACAAAAAAACTCCCTCCAACCTGTCTCCCAAAAACTGCCTTCAAATTCCTTTTTTTATTTTTTTTTTAGAATTCTCTAGAATCTCAACTACAGCTTAGAAAATTAAATAATATTAATTTTTTTCTCTCCACCACATGTACGCCATCTCCTATAGCTGCAAAATTAGACCTCAAAATAATAATTAAAACTCATTTAAAATCCACTTACAACAACCCCCTCAAAAATAGGATTTTTCAACTTTCTTTCCCCCTCTCTTTGACTCTCAAGAAAAAGAAAGAAGACAAAAATTAGTTTTGTCATCCACTTCTCCAATCCCTAATTTTTAGGGGTAATGATTTTATGTCCCCACTCTTCATGCCTCTTCTTGAAATTTAAACAATTAAATTTAATTGTTTTAAAAATTACTTTTCTTATCTTAGGTGCCCACTCTCTCCATCCCTATTTTTTAGGGATTTTTGGAATCTCAAAAATAATATTTTAAATGCAATAGAAAGTCTCCTAAATCCCATGCCAAAATTTCTAATTTTGAATTTCAAACTCCAAATTACCTCCCACACTTTTTCTCTCTCTAGAAATGCAATATTTAAATAAAGACCAATTATTTAATAAAGTATTTTGGCCCCAACATTGCAATTTATTTACCTATTGCATAATTAAAGCAAACCTTAAAAATTTAATACTTTCTTTTTGGTTGATGAGGATAGCCCTTTGACCATGGATGCTCCTGCATCAGCCTCTATTTTTTTTGTTGCATTTTGTATTTTAAAAAAATTGATTGGTAGAAACATAATTAAGAGTGAGGACTAGAAGTATTATAATTTTTTTGTATATTTTTTTTAATATATATTTTTTATGAGTTTTTAAAGTGGATGCATCCTAAAAATCGCATCACTAAGCATGTGTGTCACATAACTTGCACTAAAATAATAATAATATATATATATATTTTCAATGCATAAAGAATGGAGTGTAAAACAATCTTATATTTTTTTCAAATTTTGATAAACAATCAAATGTTATAAAGAAAAATCAATAGATATATTTCTTTGAGGAAAACATAAAAAATAAGAAAATAAATTCAAAATAAATTAATTAATATATTTAAATTTTAAAATATATATATGGTTAGGAAGATAAAAATTTATGCTATATTTTAGTGGTGATTTTTCAAAATATTGTTATATAATGTGTAAAGCTAATAAAAAAAAAAAAATAGTTTCAATTAATGTTAATAAAATATTTTGTTCAACAGTAATTTACATTTACAAATGGTCATTTGTAAAAATAATTGTGTAGTAGACATGCTTGGAAAGGTCCACCTTTTTAGTAAGGTAGGCTAGTATTGCATTCGTTCATATGCATTTTGTATACAACATCCACCAATCACATTTTTTAATTTTAACATATTACTTTCTATTTGTATAGTTTGAATTTTAAAACTTATTTTTTATATTTGAAATTTAACATTTATCTCCTTTTCTATTCATGTGAGTAGCTCTATATAAAAAAAAAAAATTAAGAAAATTTTGAAAATAGGAAGGCATAGATTGATTAAATAAAAAATGAAAGATTAAAACTGACTTGTGGGTATATAATCCATTATTGCATAGTTAATACATTAAATGAAATTGGTTGGAGGAGAAGCTGATGGAACTGTTGGATGGCTATTATTTAATATAGATTAAAGTGCAACTAATTCACTTTGGGATAGAATTTTTATTTTTTAATTTTAATATTTTTTTAAATGATTTCACATAAATTTTAATTTTCATCTCAATTTTTAAAATAGAGAATAAAAGTTGGTTAGACTTTTATGTAAGTGATTTTTTACTAATTTATTTATTATTAAATATTTTTATAATATGTTTATTTTAAATTTATTTATAGAAATGAAATTCAAATATTTTAACAAAATATTTATAATAATGTTGGTTTAAATGTTTTTTTTATTAATTTAAATATATTATTAAATAATTTTGTAATATATATTTTGAATTTATTTATAGAAATGAAACTCAAACATTCTAACATAACATTTATAATAATGTTGGGTCTAAGAAATTGCTATTGAGAAAAGTGTTAATTCCTTGTCATAGATGTTGTATTTTAACATGACCTTTAAATTTTTTTTAATGATAACATACAAGTCTTACCCTTGCAACAATGTTTCACTCATAGCATAACTAATTGAATCTATCTTTACCTTTGAAGTTATATTTAAATTATGTAAAGTAAGGACTAATGCCGTACTTATCTTTTCTACAACTCTTCAAATACACACTACTATCTATTTCCCTATGGAAGTTCCTTCCTTTTCTCATTACGTGTAGGAAATGACAATCCAAACTATTTTTAACTCTATCTAATTTTGGGTTTCATAGCACCTAAATGAGATTCTTCTCTTTTCCCTCTTTAAGTTTTGGTTTTTATTCAAAGATCATGTGTTTTGATTTTAAGCCTAGCCATTACCAAAACATGAGTAGTGGGTGATATGTTAGTTTAATAACTTATTATTTTTTCCATAATATATCTTAGTGTCTTGTTCATATGTCAATTAAATAACTTTCTTTTTCCATCATGTATCTTACAACTGTGAACAATATTAGAGTTTTTGGATCCTCACAGACATACCATTTACATTATTTTATTAATTTGCACTCTATGTTATTGATTTTGTTGTGAATCTAGCTTGTGTTGGGATTAGTTTGAACTTGGTATAGATGGATTGATTTAGTGTGAAGCTATATAATAGCTCCAAAGTGGAATTTAACCTTGAAGCTTTGTTTTGGTGCTTTGATGGGTTTCAATATAACATTTTTTTGAGCCACTTAATTATCTTGTGATTTAAAATTTTCTATGCATTTCTAAGCCTTAAAGTTTGAGCAATGTGATAGAAGTTATGATCTTGACAAGTGGGATGAATAAAAATAAATTACTCTAACAACTATATTTAGTCTACTTCTTTGACAAAACATCTTTCTTTGTTGCTTGCCTAAAATCTTTTTCCTTGAATTTTTCTTTAATCTCCTTTGCATATAGTAGCTTCTTCATGGGTAGAATTCATCAGTAGCTAACTACATTTTTATTTGATTTCTCCTCTAAATCTAAATGCATTACGCTCTCTAGCAGGAACTCGATACTTGTGTCACTTGTTTTAATGTGTTCCATTTCTTATCTACATAATATTAATATATACACATAGGTAGTATAGATGGATCACACAACGAAATGCTTTTACCTTCCATAAAAAGGATAAAAACACAACCCTAAATCTTACACTTCCCTTATGCAATTCAACACTAAGTCAATTAATGTGGAATTGTCCAAAACAACGTGCATCATGGTAATATGCAGGAAATGATTTGGCCAATTTATTTATTCCTCCCCTCCTGTTTGATTCTTTTTCCTTTTTTGTTTCACTTTGCCCTACTTTGGTCTTCCATGGTTGCTCATTTCTTGTTCCCTCTCATGCTTTCCATTTTTTCAATCTGTGTTTTTCCATACCCTCTTAATAATCTCTCTCAACATCAACAACAACTACTCTTGCAATTCAAAGATGTCATTTCCAACAACAATAACACTTATCTCCTATAACCAACTACATGGCAGCATTCTGACAGAGCTGAATCTTCTCACAAGTTTGAAGTACCTCTACTTGAGAGCAAAAAATATTGTTGGTACCATTCCCCCCTCTTTCAAAAATCTGACTGCTTTAGTTGAATTGAATTTACGAGAAAATAATCTCGCAGGTACCATTCCTACTAAGTTGGGATGTAACGCCCGTCGTGCAAACCCTAGAGAACAAACATTGCAACCAATTTTTTTTTTAAATAACATAAAGTAAACATGCAATTAAACATTAAACACATACATTTACATTGTACATTAACAACTTAACGTTACATTCTCTGGGGCACGTGAGGTCATATCGCAACACAACTAACAACAAAGTAAAAGATAATTATTAAACAACTTAACCAATTATATTACAATAACCATTAATAAAAGTACATCCATAAACCAAGAGTGAAAGTATCACTACATCACATATTACAACCATAATGAGTCACTTACAATAATGTTACAAGGGATCCTAACTATTACATCGTCGTTTAAACATAGGATTACATGTTCTCAATAATGAGTTACAATACATTCCCATACATGTGGGATGATACAAAGTATAATAATATCCAAAACTACAAGTGATCAACTGGAAAAAACTCCAACTGAAGGTATGTTGCGAACAAAGAATGTTGATGGGGAACCCAACGAGTGCGGAGCACGTTCCACCCAACCATGTGAGTTATAAATAACTCACCCCCCGTGCTCAGAGATGACAAGGAAAAGATCACGACCATGAATTCCAAATGACTCCAACAGAACAATATAGTACAAAACTCAAGTACACATCAAGGATTAAAATGACATAACCGACAACATTCATGAGTCAACATAATAACTTAAAGTCATAAATCTCATCACATCCTAGCAAGGGAATAACCAATGACCAAGTAACGAAAGAACATTCATAAAACATTTACAAATGAAACTGAAACAATGAACATAATACAATTCCAGAAGAACTGATACAACATTCAAAATATAATTCCAAATAAATCTGAAACAATAAATAGAACACATTTCCAAATAAATCTGAAACAATAAATAGACCATGATTCCAAATAAATATGAAACAATAATTAGAATACAATTCCAGAGGCCACAAGAAACAAGGCACAAGGGTGTCTAGTGGAGAGTGTCATCGTATAGCTCTCATGGGATCTCCTGGCCCTTCCTCCAACTTGAGGTGTCGGCACCATAGGGTAGCTCATGCAGAGTCGATAACCTCTCATGAAGACAAGATTATGACTTTGCCGACCACGGCCTTCTCATTCTATCATTAGTCTATGATATCCCTAATGCATAGCCAAGGTATCCAATATTTATTATCTTGTGTGTTTTACTACCCATCCCCCTAAGTTCTATTTTTAGGTTATCACTTGTTATACTACTCTTACGTGGGTTATCCTGTGCACTTTCTC